>CM050523.1:13091451-13416451 GCA_027563665.1 Antrozous pallidus | reverse complement strand
GGGCGGCATGCTCAGGGTCCCTTCTCCCCTCAGACGTGCCCAGGGGTGCCACAGCCACACAGGAGGGCTACCCTGTCCCCACACCTTGGGAAATGGCCACGCAGGCCCTGAGGCCTCCCTGTGGTTGTGCCAGACAATCAATCATTAATTGTCTTGTGCTCCTCCCCTCCTCCCCTCAGGCTTTCAAAACCCAGAAATAGAATAGAAATACAGGTCCTGGCAGGAGAAAGGAAAGGGCCGCCGTTGTGGAAAGCACTTTGGAAAAAGCCACTGGTGGCAGAGGTCCAGCGGGTTTCAGGTTGGGAAGGTGTTCTGGGCACATCTCTCTGGGCTCCTTGCCCACTGGCAGCCCCCGGGTGGCTGCCACCTGGGCTGCTGGGGGAGATTGGGGTCTGCAGGCTGTGGAGGAGCCTCATTAGGGAACAGAGAGGAAAGGGCCGAGGGAAAGAGGGTCCGTTCTTTTTTTTTTTTTTTTTTTTTCTGGTAATAGTCGTTTTTTAAAAACTTAAAAATACCCAGGCTGGTGTCTGAGTTGGTTGGAGCCAACAAATGATTGCGGGTTTAATTTCTGGTCAGGGCACAAACCTAAATTGTGGGTTCGATCCCCAGTCTGGGTTTGCAGAGGAAGCAACCCACTTAATGTTTCTCTCCTCTTCCTCTTGCTCTAAAAATCAATAAACATATCCTCAGATGAGGATCTTTAAAAATTGTAAACAATGCCCTTTTGCGACCTGTTTTGCAGATGGGAAGACAGAGCCCCAGGAAAGTAAGCACTCTGTCCCAGGTTTGCAGCCTGTGCGTGAATAATGCAAGGTCCAGGGAGCACCACCCAGGCCTTCCCTTAAGTGGTGGAAATTCTGCTCTCCCATACTAATTACACCCCCACCCCCCCACCCCGCCAGCACTCCTCCCTTCAGGAGGAAGGTTCTGGAACCCAGGGAGTGGCCAGGGTGAGGTGAAGTCTGACCCATGGCTAGAAAACTTTCCTGTGCCAGGAGAGGGTGTAGCTCATGCTGCAGGAATGCCCTCTCCTCAGCCAGGCCCCTGCCTCCAGCCAGAGCAGCCCGAGTCAGGCCATAGGAATCCGCCCAGGCCAATGCTGGGCACCTGAGTGGGGCCTTCCTGGCACTGTTTGCAGGGAGGTGCCATGGAAAAAACCCAGGCATGGGGCCTTCATCAGACTTGTGGCTGGCTTTGTTCTCCATGGCTTTGGAATGCCAGAGGCTCCTGCTCTTGGCACCAACCACAGAATAGAGCCTGACCTCCCCTGGCCCTTGGCAGTGCCCAGGGGCCTGAGGAAGGGACCAGGCTTCTGGTGGCTGCAGGTGGGAAGGCTCCTGTTCCAGAAGGAAGGAAGGAAGGAAGGAAGGAAGGAAGGAAGGAAGGAAGGAAGGAAGGAAGGAAGGAAGGAAGGAAGGAAGGGAAAGAGGAAGGGAGAGAGGGAGGGAGGTAGGAAGGTGAACATGGGAGCACAGCGATCCTGGGTCTGGGCTCTCCTCCCAGTCAGGCGCTTGCATTCTGCTGCAGACCCAGGGCCCTACTACCCAGCAGCCCTGAGGAGTTAGGGCTTTGGTCTCCAAGCTCCATTGCCCAGCAAGAGGGCCATCCTTGGTATTGCATGGCCCACACATGAGGATGGACACACCCTCACCTTGAGGGAACTCAGGGCATGGTGCTGGCTTCCTTTTATAACAGTAGCCACCTCTACTATTACTTACTTGGTATCACTAAATTCGAGTACTGTGGCATGCCTTACCTACAACCCACTTATTTTCCACAACATCCAGCGAAACTGAGTATGGAGACAACTGGGACAAAGAGGTTGCTGTGGGTGATTCCAGTGCTGCAGAGCCAGGATCTGAACTCAGGCTCATCTGAACCCCAAGCCAGCATTCTCTCTACCACCCAGGCTTCCAGGGCACAGACAAAATAAATGCTCCAAGAAAACCCATCAGAACAAACTGGAAAGCAAACTAGAAAGTCTTCTCCGTTAGTTTCAGGGGTTGCGGTTGCCTTGGCCTTTTGGAGGAAGTTTGATCCTTGGTGAGGAGACAGGTTTCCCAGGCCATCAGAGAAGACAGACAGATGGAAGGACAGAAGAAAATTGAGGCCACTTACCAACAACTGAATTCCCACACACTTGGCAAAGCTTAGACACTGGGCACCCTGGTGGCAAGAATGAGTGTTATCATACACCTGTACATTTCCTTTTTCCTTTCTTTCCTTCTCCTCCTCTACCTTCTCTTCCTCCTTCGCCTCCTCCTCCTTCTTGCTTTCCAGCTTTATTGAGGTAAAATATATAAAATTATAGGATATTTAAAGTGATTTGAGATGTGTACACTGTGCAAGGGTTCCCCTCTATTTCATTGACACCTCTGTCACCTCCTTTTATTAAATCATTTTTAAATGGGGAGAACATTTAAGTTTTAATTTCCTAGCAAATTTCAATGATATAAAACAGTGTCATCAATGGTGGGCACCATGTTTTACAACAGCTCCTCAGACCTTAAACCAGGAGTGGGGCCTGCGAAATCATTTGGTCTGGCCCTGCCAAAGCATGAGGGGTGAGTTAATTGAATGTTTGACTCAATATAGCAGGCTACTTTTAATTTTATAATTTTGTATGGCCCTCAAATGATGTTATAAATATCCGAATGGCCCTTGGGAGTGTGCCCGAGACTACACTGTGGAGCAGAACCCGCTCTCTGCTCAGAGGGACCACCAAGGTCTTCAGCCTCAGCTCTCTCCTCCTGGACAGTGTTCCCGTGGGGTCAGAGGTGGGGTCAGAATGCAACATTCTTCCTAGGAGGGCAGGGGTGGGCAGGCAGGAGAATTCCCTTATTTTGGTCCTAAATTCACCTCCCTGAGCCTCTTAGGTGTGCTGTGCCCTGATGGCTTCTATTTGTTTCATCCATGTTCCCAGTCACTTGGTGATCTTCAATCCCATGGGCTTTATGACTTCCCTTGTAGTCACATCCCTTGGGCTCAGGCCTGTGAAGGGGGCAGGGGCCCAGAGTGCGGGAGCGGGTCTTTTCCCACCTGAGTCCTGGCACACCTGTCCTTTCATAATGCAGAGACTGCAGGAGTCACAACTGATAACTACTGACTGAAAGGCTTGGAATCTGGCACCAAAGCTGGAATCCTGGCACTGTCCTATCCTTCTCTGTCTCCTTGTGAAAACACCTGCCTTGTCTGAAACCTAGCAATGAGACTAACTGGGATGATTAATCAGGCAAAATGCTTGGAGCACATGGGTGCTCAATAAATATTAGTGACTGACAATTAAATCCCCAATAAATAGGATGGACTATGGCACAAAGACCTAAGGTGGTGTCTCTTTAATCATACTCAGGATACTAGCTGACTTTGGGAAGAGGAAGAGGAGAACTAAACATGCAGGTTGCTCCAAAAGAAGAGCACAAGATCCCAAACCTGGGAGCTGTGTCCGCAATTAACACTCAGCTCTGGGTGTGCACTCCCCTGGTCTCAGCTCTGGGTGTGCACTCCCCTGGTCTCAGCTCTGGGTATGCACTCCCCTGGTCTCAGCTCTGGGGGTGCACTCCCCTGGTCTCAGCTCTGGGTATGCACTCCCCTGGTCTCAGCTCTGGGGGTGCACTCCCCTGGTCTCAGCTCTGGGTGTGCACTCCCCTGGTCTCAGCTCTGGGTGTGCATACCCCTGGTCTCAGCTCTGGGTGTGCACTCCCCTGGTCTCAGCTCTGAGTATGCACTCCCCTGGTCTCAGCTCTGGGGGTGCACTCCCCTGGTCTCAGCTCTGGGCGTGCACTCCCCTGGTCTCAGCTCTGGGTGTGCATTCCCCCGGTCTCAGCTATGGGTGTGCACTCCCCTGGTGTCAGCTCTGGATGTGCACTCCCCTGTCCCAGCTCTGGATATGCACTCCCCTGGACCAGCTCTGGGTGTGCACTCCCCTGGGGTGAGCTCAGGGTGTGCACTCCCCTGGACCAGCTCTGGGTGTACACTCCCCTGGTCTAAGCTCTGGGTGTGCACTCCCCTGTCCCCAGCTCTGGATGTGCACTCCCCTGTCGCAGCTCTGGGTATGCACTCCCCTGGATCAGCTCTGGGTGTGCACTCCACTGGTGTCAGCTCGGGGTGTGCACTCCCCTGGTGTCAGCTCTGGGTGTGCACTCCCCTGGAATAGCACTGGGTGTGCACTCCCCTGGTGTCAGCTCTGGGTGTGCACTCGTCTGGTGTCAGCTCTGGGTATGCACTCCCCTGGACCAGCTCTGGGTGTGTACTCCCCTGGACCAGCTCTGGGTATGCACTCCCCTGGTGTCAGCTTGGGGTGTACACTCCCTTGGACCAGCTCTGGGTATGCACTCCCCTGGACCAACTCTGGGTGTGTACTCCCCTGGACCAGCTCTGGGTATGCACTCCCCCGGACCAGCTCTGGGTGTGCACTCCCCTGGTGTCAGCTCTGGGTGTACACTCCCCTGGTGTCAGCTCGGGGTGTGCACTCCCCTGGTGTCAGCTCTGGGTGTGCACTCCCCTGGAATAGCACTGGGTGTGCACTCGCCTGGTGTCAGCTCTGGGTGTGCACTCGTCTGGTGTCAGCTCTGGGTATGCACTCCCCTGGACCAGCTCTGGGTGTGTACTCCCCTGGACCAGCTCTGGGTATGCACTCCCCTGGTGTCAGCTTGGGGTGTACACTCCCTTGGACCAGCTCTGGGTATGCACTCCCCTGGACCAACTCTGGGTGTGTACTCCCCTGGACCAGCTCTGGGTATGCACTCCCCCGGACCAGCTCTGGGTGTGCACTCCCCTGGTGTCAGCTTGGGGTGTACACTCCCTTGGACCAGCTCTGGGTATGCACTCCCCTGACCAACTCTGGGTGTGTACTCCCCTGGACCAGCTCTGGGTATGCACTCCCCGGACCAGCTCTGGGTGTGCACTCCCTGGTGTCAGCTCTGGGTGTACACACCCCTGGTGTCAGCTCGGGGTGTACACACCCCTGGTGTCAGCTCGGGGTGTGCACTCCCCTGTCCCAGCTCAGGGTGTGCACTCCCCTGGTGTCAGCTTAGGGTGTGCTCTCCCCTGGTCTCAGCTATGGGTATGCACTCCCCTGGACCAGCTCTGGGTGTGCACTCCCCTGGTGTCAGCTTGGGGTGTGCACTCCCCTGGACCAGCTCTGGGTATGCACTCCCTTGGACCAGCTCTGGGTGTGCCCTCCCCTGGTGTGAGCTCGGGGTGTGCACTCCCCTGGACCAGCTCTGGGTATGCACTCCCCTGGACCAGCTCTGGGTGTGCACTGAACTGGTGTCAGCTCTGGGTGTACACTCCCCTGGTGTCAGCTCGGGGTGTGCACTCCCCTGGACCAGCTCTGGGTATGCACTCCCCTGGACCAGCTCTGGGTGTGCACTCCCCTGGTGTCAGCTCTGGACGTGCACTCCCCTGGATCAGCTCTGGGTGTGCACTTCCCTGGTGTCAGCTCGGGGTGTGCACTCCCGTGGACCAGCTCTGGGTGTGCACTCCCCTGGACCAGCTCTGGGGGTGCACTCCACTGGTGTCAGCTCTGGGTGTACACTCCCCTGATGTCAGCTCTGGGTGTGCACTCCCCTGGAATAGCACTGGGTGTGCACTCGCCAGGTGTCAGCTCTGGGTGTGCACTCGCCTGGTGTCAGCTCTGGGTGTGCAATCGTCTGGTGTCAGCTCTGGGTATGCACTCCCCTGGACCAGCTCTGGGTGTGTACTCCCCTGGACCAGCTCTGGATATGCACTCCCCTGGACCAGCTCTGGGTGTGTACTCCCCTGGACCAGCTCTGGATATGCACTCCCCTGGTGTCAGCTTGGGGTGTGCACTCCCCTGGACCAGCTCTGGGTGTGCACTCCCCTGGTGTCAGCTCTGGGAGTACACACCCCTGGTGTGAGCTCGGGGTGTGCACTCCCCTGTCCCAGCTCAGGGTGTGCACTCCCCTGGTATCAGCTCTGGGTGTGCACTCCCCTGGTGTCAGCTCCGGGTGTACACTCCCCTGGTGTCAGCTCGGGGTGTGCACTCCCCTGGACCAGCTCTGGGTATGCACTCCCCAGGACCAGCTCTGGGTGTGCACTCCCCTGGTGTTAGCTCAGGGTGTGCACTCCCCTGGTGTCACCTCTGGGTGTACACTTCCCTGGTCTCAAATCTGGGTGTGCACTCCCCTGTCCCAGCTCTGGGTGTGCACTCGCCTGGTGTCAGCTCTGGGTAGGCACTCTCCTGGACCAGCCCTGGGTGTTTACTCCCCTGGTGTCAGCTCGGGGTGTGCACTCCCCTGGTCTCAGCTATGGGTGTGCACTCCCCTGGACCAGGTCTGGGTATGCACTCCCCTGGACCAACTCAGTGTGTGAACTCCCCTGGTGTCAGCTTGGGGTATGCACTCCCCTGGACCAGCTCTGGGTATGCACTCCCCTGGACCAGCTCTGGGTGTGCACTCCCCTGGTGTCAGCTTGGGGTGTGCTCTCCCCTGGTCTCAGCTATGGGTATGCACTAATCTAGACCAGCTCTGGGTGTGTACTCCCCTGGTGTCAGCTCTGGGTGTGCTCTCCCCTGGTCTCAGCTATGGGTGTGCACTCCCCTGGACCAGCTCTGGGTATGCACTCCCCTGGACCAGCTCTGGGTGTGCACTCCACTGGTGTCAGCTTGGGGTGTGCACTCCCCTGGACCAGCTCTGGGTATGCACTCCTCTGGACCAGCTCTGGGTGTGCTCTCCCCTGGTCTCAGCTATGGGTGTGCATTCCCCTGGACCAGCTCTGGGTATGCACTCCACTGGTGTCAGCTTGGGTGTGCACTCCCCTGGTGTCAGCTCTGGGTGTACACTCCTCTGGTGTCAGCTCTGGGTGTGCACTCCCCTGGTGTCAGCTCGGGGTGTACACTCTCCTGTCCCAGCTCTGGGTATGCACTCCCCTGGACCAGCTCTGGGTATGTACTCCCCTGGTGTCAGCTCGGGGTGTGCACTCCCCTGCCCCCAGCTCTGGATGTGCACTACCCTGGTCTCAGCTCTGGGTGTGCACTCCCCTGTCTCCAGCTCTGGATGTGCACTCCCCTGTCCCAGCTCTTGGTGTGCACTTCCCTGGTCTCAGCTCTGGGTGTGCACTCCCCTGGTCTCAGCTCTGGGTATGCACTCCCCTGTCCCAGCTCTGGGTATGCACTTCCCTGGACTATCTCTGGGCGTGTACTCCCCTGGTGTCAGCTCGGTGTGTGCACTCCCCTGGTGTCAGCTCTGGGTGTACACTCCCCTGGTCTCAGCTCTGGGTATGCACTCCCCTTTCCCATCTCTGGGTGTGCATTCCCCTGGTGTCAGCTCTGGGTGTGCACTCTTCTGGTCTCAGCTCTGGGTGTGCACTCCCCTGTTCCAGCTCTGGTTGTGCACTCCCCTGGTGTCAAGTCTGGGTATGCACTCCCCTTTCCCATCTCTGGGTGTGCATTCCCCTGGTGTCAGCTCTGGGTGTGCACTCTCCTGGTCTCAGCTCTGGGTGTGCACTCCCCTGTTCCAGCTCTCGGTGTGCACTCCCCTGGTGTCAGCTCTGGGTGTACACTCCTCTGTCCTAGCTCTGGGTATGCACTCCCCTGGACCAGCTCTGGGTATGCACTCCCCTGTCCCCAGCTCTGGATGTGCATTCCCCTGTCCCAGCTCTTTTTCTGCCCTACCCTGGTCTCAGCTCTGAGTGTGCACTCCCCTGTTCTAGCTCTGGGTGTGCACTCCCCTGGTCTAGCTCTGGGTGTTCACTCCCCTGTCCCTAGCTCTGGATGTGCACTACCCTGGTCTCAGCTCTGGGTGTGCACTCCCCTGCCCCCAGCTCTCGGTGTGCACTCCCCTGTCTCCACCTCTGCGTGTGCACTCCCCTGTCTCCAGCTCTGGGTGTTCACTCCCCTGGTCTCAGCTCTGGTAATGCACTCCCCTTGCCCAAGCCTGGGTGTGCACTCCCTTGTCCTGGCTCTGGTTTTATACTCCCCTGGCCCAGCTCTGGGTGTGCACTTACCCAGTGGTCCTCTGTATGCCCAAGACTACACTATGGAGCAGAACCTGCTCTCTACTCAGACGGACCACCAAGTTCTTCAGCCTCAGATCTCTCCTCCTGGACAGTGTTCCTGTGGCTCCAGAGGTGGGGTCAGAAGGCAACATCCTTCCTGGGATGGAAGGGGTGAGCAGGCTTCTGATCGCAGATGTCTGACCTTACTGCCACTTCTGATTCATTGAGAATCTAGTCTTCTCTAGTTTTCTTCCTGTTTTTATTTCTTTATTGTTGGCTTATGCACATAATATATCATAAATAATTCACACAGTGGTGATAAATGTCTCCCTTCCCCAACCTTAGCCTGAGGTATCCCTGTTATTGTTTGTATTTGTCCTTGCATATCTCTCCCATTCACATCTTATGTCTGTGCCCCTGGAAATGAGGACTTTGTTTTTTGGGGTGTGTGTTTGGCATGCACAGTAGCAAACTACATGGATGTCTGGCTCTGTGAGGTGCCTTTACTTCCTTACTTAATGTCCTGAACATCTTTCCACATCACAACATATAGTTGCCTTGTTCTTTCCAACTTCTCCATCAGAGTACCAAATGTGGATGTAATGTGTTCTCAGTAACTGTCCTCCTTCCCATGGGTATTTCTCTCATCTTTTTCTTTAAAAATATTCTGCAATGAGCTCTTTGTGCACATGTGTGAGTATTTTCCTGGAGAACTTGGAAATGAGAAAGAAATGGGATTGTGGGAGCACAGGGTGGGCACATTTAAAATAGGATGAAGCCTTGTCTGCCTTCCCTTTTTGTTGCTCTGGAATATCCCTTTGAAGACTGAAGGTGAGCAGGCTGGACTGGTAAGAATAGGGAGCTGGTGAGGTTCCCTACTCCTCCAGGCAGTGACCTGGTGGATATGCTGAGGGCAGGTGACCTGGCAGGGAATGCCCTTCCCCCAAGATCATCCTTGACTGCCCTGAGCTAGCCAGGGAATGAGGAGTGACTCAGCCTCCAGGATCCCAAAACAAAGCCACACCCACAGGTCAATTTGGGTGACTTAGTTCAGCATTATAGTCTCTCCTTGAAGATTCAGGAAAGAGAGCCAGAGCCCCATGCTTGGGGCTCAGTCTCTCTATTCCAGAAACTGCGAAGCCATGAACTCAAAGTCAGAGAGACCAGGCTGTGGTACAGTCCTGCCCTGCCCCAAGCCGTGGTCCCTCGGGAAAGTCACTCACCTGCTCTGATTCCCAGGTTTCTCAGGTTTTAAAAAAGGGCATATATTATTCACACCCTCTCAGCAGGGTGGTGTTAATGAGATTTGTAAAATGGTAAGAAATGTGAGAGATGATGAATTTGGAGCCATTATGACAAGAATATAATACTAGAGGAGTCCTTGCTCTTTCCTCTTTCCTTCCTGCTCACTCCCACTCTCCTTCCCTCCCTTCTTTTTCATGAATGCCATTGTACAAATATTTATTGAACATTTGTAGGACCTCTGTTAGGACCTTGAAACATGGTGACCAAAACAAGAGTCATGTCGTCATGGAACAAACAGATAAGTACTTGCAAGGGGTGTGCTATATGGGGTGATGGGGTGGAAGTGGACAGCCAGGAGTGTTCCCCACCTCAAAGAACAGGCATCTCACACAGGGCTGTTCAGATAGATTCAAAGCAGAGATCAGAAGGGAGAGGTGGAACCCACCAGGCAAGTAGAGGCTGGGAGGGAGTGAAGATAGAACATTGTGATATGGGAAGAAAACAAAGCACATGTGAGGGTCCAGCGGCCAGGGGCATCAGGCACATTTAGGGAATGAATTCACTGTAGTGCAGTTATAGGGTGTGTTTGTGTGAGTATATTTGTGTGTGTGTGTGCGCGCACACGCGTGCGTGCACGTGTGCGCTGATGTGCAGATATATCCTATCTAATAAAAGAGTAATATGCAAATTTGACTGTACCTTCACCATACCCACAAGCCATGCCCACAGCCACACCCATCAACCAATCAGGAGCAGATTATGCAAATAAATCCCAATCAAGATGGCTGCCACCACTGAGAGCAGGAGGAAGGCTTGGGTTGCCCCAGGAACAGAAGAAGCCAAGCTTTCTGCCTGCAGTTGCCTGCCTAAGACTCCGTTCAATGTTACAAAGTTTCAATTATAAAAGATACAGAAATGGCAGCAGCCACTGAGCTGGAGAGAACAGAGACTTGGGTTTCCCTGGCAACAGAGGAAGCCAAGCTTTCAGCCTGCCCTTGGCTCCACTCTAGGCTACAAAGTTTCAAACAGAAATGGCTGCCATCACGGAGTGAGCAGAAGGCTTGGCCCTGCTCCAGGCTACAAAGTTTCAATTGTAGACATAGATTAATCCCAGATACCAGGGCCTACAGCTTGGGTCGCTGTGGGGCATGGCCAGCCTGCAAACCTCCACAGGCTCCTCACCCAGGCTGCCCCTCACCCCAAGGGAACCCCCATCCTGACCTGGGACACTCTTCAAGGCAAACCAGCTGGCCCCCACCCATATACCAGGCCTCTATCCTATCTAATAAAAGACTAATTTGCAGATTGACCATCACTCCAACACACAAGATGGCTGCCCTCATGTGGTCAAAGATCCTGCCCCCATGTGGACACAAAGGTGGACAGCAGGGGAGGGCCGTTGGGAGGTTCCAGGCCCTGCAAGGGAGGGCAGTTGTCGGTGATCAGGCCAGCAGGGGAGGGCAGTTGGGAGGAACCAGGCCTGCAAGGGAGAACAGTTGAGGGCGATCAAGCCTGCAGGGGAGGGCAGTTAAGGGTGACCAAGCCGGAAGAGGAGGGAAGTTGGGGGCAAATAGGCTGGCAGGGGAGGAGTTAGACATCAATTAGGCTGGCAGGGTAGTGGTTAGTGGGTGATCAGGCTGGCAGGCAGAAGCAGTTAGGGGCAATCAGGGAGGTGGGCAGGTGAGCACTTTGGAGCCAGCATTCCTGGATTGTGAGAAGGATGTCTGACTGCCCGTTTAGGCCCAACCAGGACCGGGCTAAAGGCACAGTCAGACATCCCTCAAGACATCCCAGATTGGAGAAGGTGCAGGCTGGGCTAAGGGACATCCCCTGCATGAATTTCGTGCACTGGGCCTCTAGTTATAATATAATATACATATATTATGTGGTGTATATACGGTATTGTCTTCCATACAGTATCCTACATTATTACATAGAAGACACAATAGCAATATGTAGGAACACACACCAGCCCTGGCAGTGCATTCACTAGAGGGTAGGTAGGGTGAGATTGGAGAGATGGACTGGGTAAGTATGCAGGGTTAGCTCCTGAGTCCTTGTAGGCAAGTTAAGGAATGTGGACTTTACCCTGAAAAGGAAAGGGGAATGTGTAAAGGGTATTTATCAGAGGGGAAGGAAGGGGCAGCCTTATGTTTTAGATAGTTTTCCTGGCAGTAGTGTGGGAGGCCGTGTTCTCATAATCCCTTGATTATGGGAGCATTGTGGGTGGGAGAGCCCTGATGGCGATGGGGTGGTGGAAATGTCAGAGTCAACGGTGGCCTTCACTGTCTCCCTGGGTCTGGTATTGAAGGATGCAGTGCTGTGAAGACCAGGCTCACTTTAAGCTCACTGTTTGGCTTCCTGTCCTCTGGAGACAGAGCTCTGTCCCCCAAAGTGGTAGCCATTGTGGGTGGGAGATCTAGCTTTCCACTTTCCCCTCCGCCCGCCTGTCCTCCCCCCCCCCCCCCCCCCCCCCCGCCCATGGATAGGAAAGCTTCTGTCTGATTGCAGTCAGACCAGGCAAAAGAGGAGGCAAGTGTTGGCCTAGGACCGAGTGCACAAAGCTGACAGGATGGGGAGGAGGTTGGACCTAACCTTTCCCCGGGTTTGGATTTCAAATCCCACCCCATCTAGGCCCTGACAGAGCAAAGAGCAAGGCTGGCAGGTGGAAGGAGGGTGGAAAGTCATACAGGACATGTCTGCCCGTGTGTCTGTGTAGGGCTCTTATAGAGTCTTGGCCGGGAGTCAGGAGGTTAGGGCCAATGCTCAGGGCCCTGAGAAGGTGACTCACCTGCCTGGGCCTTGGTGTCTGGTCACTATGAGGACAAGTGAGTGGGAGGTGGACAGTGTCCTGGCTCTCAGGTCACAGAACAGAGGAGCAGTTCCCAGAGCTGTGCCCTGAGCAAAATCCAAGCTCTCCATGTGAGTTTTCTCATTTTCCATACAAAGTACTCAGAACAGTGTCCTCCTCATCCTCTGGGACGGGCTCTTGTGAACTCCTGCATGCAGAAGCACTCAGAAAGCCCATAGGTTGTGCTAATGCTGCAGACCGATACACCCCGCTCTTCCCAGCGAACACATGCTATCAAATCCATTATCTCGTGAATGCACTGCCAGCGTTGGTGTGTGTTCCTACATATTGCTATTGTGTCTTCTAGATAATAATGTAGGATACTGTATGGAAGACATTACCGTATATATTAGAGCAGGTGTGACATTCTAATACACTCTATTATCTTCCAGGGCCCATTTAGGCTTCCTGGCACTCAGACAGCATGACAAGTTCTTGCACTGCCTTCAAGTCCTCTTAATCCTTCCCCTCTCCCTTCTTATTCTGCTTCCGCCACGCTGGCCTCTGCTGTCCTCACGTCCACCAGACTGGCTCCCACCCCGGACCTTCATGCTGCAGCTCCCTCCCTGTTAGCTTGGCACTGGCTCCTCACCTCCAAGCGATGCTCACCTCACATTTTCAGTGACCCTCCAGTCCCACTGTGGCAACCCTCTCCCCACCTATTTCTCCCGACCACCTGGCATGTCATATATGTCACTTCCTGTGCATCCCTGTCTCCCCCAGCCAGGTAAGGGGTGTGCTCACTTTTGTCCTCTGTACCTAGAGCAGTGCCTGGCACATAGGAGGTGCTCCGTAAACCTTTGTCCGGCCTGATTGATGTCTCATGGAAGGAATGTGAATGGTGGGGCCAACTCAATGACCTCACTGTGGCAGTGTGCACCCAGGTGCCAGGCATACAGCAGTTCACAAGACAAACACTGGGCAAAGTCTCAGCCAGGAATGCCCGTATTGATTGTTGGCAGCTGGTAGTCTTAGCATTTACCCTAGGACAGTGTCTGCCTGTTTCTTCTTCACTTTGGGCAGCTGAGGGTCCCCTGAGTAGACTCTGGGTGGTAGGTGGCTCAGACCCTGACCAGAGCCAGGAAAAGATGCAAAGGGGGGGGGGGGGCTCCCCAGACACCAGGGCAGAAGGAGACAGCCAGACCACCTTCCTCTTCGCTGGCACTCAGTCCTGTACTGAAGGCACCAGAATGCTGGGCAAAGGTCACAGCACCTGCTGCCTGGGGAGCATGTGACCATCTGAGCACTGCTGAGTTGGAACAAACCACACAATCAGGTCATTGTGCTAAACATGCTGGTCTCCTGGCCAAGCCACGCCCCATTCCATCACTGCCAGATCTTCCTGGAACCCTGATCTACAGGGGCCCCAAACTGGGGAGGGTGTTATCACATGGCCCTGGGGGAGGAGTCTGCCAGGAGGCCCCAGGAGAGGTAGATGGGAACAGGAGGCCAGAGCTAGCTTGGCTTCAGGCCCATGAAGAGTGGCAGACACTGATGAGACCACCAGGTTGGGTCTGGTGGCACATGGGCATGAAGCACTTTCCTCCAGAATGTGCCTAGGGTGGTGAAGACTGTGGGTCACTGATTTTTTTGGAAACCCAAAGTTTTCCTCCTTCATGACTGGGTCCAGGATTTGCACTCAATCCATTCGGGAGGGAGATGTTCCTTCAAAGCACGGAGCCTCCACAGCCACTGGGCAAGGATATGGCCGCTGGACTCTAGTGACCCTTCCCATCTCAGAGAGCACGGAAACAAGAGTGGTGGTCAGGGGTGAGTCCCCAGGGAAAGGACCCCGCCTTTTCACCTTATCTCCCTGTGCTTTTGTGTCCTCATCTATAAAATGGGGATGGCGATGTGTGTCACACCTGATGGCAGATGGTGGCACATGAAATAGGGTCCTGTACAGCATGAGCATGCTTGTCACTGTCCTTTTGGGAATGAAGAGTCACCCAGGGCTTTGCACCCTGCAGACCCTCAGGCAAAGCTCCTTGGGGGTTTCACTCCATAAGCCACTCACAGAGACTGCCCTGCTTGGGTTGCTTAGTTTTGTCATTACACACAGGTGACTCTAATGGAGATGCCTCCAAGAAGGTGGCATTCTTCTTGCTGGACACAGCAATCTTGACTCCAATGGCAGGTGAGGAAGGACTTGTCCTTTGCTGGGTACTGCAAGGTTCTCGAGTGCGTGGTATGTGGTGAATGCAAAAAAGAGGAGCACCTGAATCACAGAGTTTGAGGCCAAGCAGGTCCCCAGGCCCTGGGGATACGTGAGGACTCAGAGACCCTGGTTCTGCTTCACCATCATCCTCAGTTACCTTCCCACTGAGAGAGGGACACAGCAAGCAGCACTCACCTTCTTCACATCGCCTACAGGAAGGAAGTTGATCCAGATGCCAGGGCCAGACACCAACATGTTCTTGCCTATGAGCTTGGGACCCAACAGGTGATTTCTGTGCCCCATGTTTTGTCTTTCCAGAGTCATCCTCCAGGGGCACCCCCTACCACCACCCTGTGAAGGGAATTATTCCCCGTGAAGGGAATTATGCAATTATTGAGCACCAGTAAAAAGTGCTGCCCAAGAGCTGTGTGTATGCCATTTCCACCATGCACCTGCCCAGGTGCCCTTATCCCTGAAGAAAAGGCCCTGCCAGAGACCTTGAACCTGCAGAGTTGGAGGTCTTGGAGGCTCTGCTCTGCTCTTACTGTGGGTCCTGCACAAGGATTGGGTCTGGGAGTCTCAGTTATCTCACCTGTGAGATGGGGATAATTTCATGGGCTGCACAAGAACTAAATGAGATGAGGTAACTAAATCAAAGGGCACAGGGCTTATGATGGGCTCTGTGAATTTTAGGGATGATGATAAGATGAAATAGTTTGGGCTCTAAAAGCCTCCCTAGATGTTACACTGAGCCTTACTGCTGCTTGGGACTCAAGTGGCTTTTGGATCAACTTCCTTTATGCAGGTGAAGTGGAGAAAGGTGAGCCTGACTCTATTTCTTACTTGTCCCATCATTTTGGGGTCCGATCACTTCCACCAGACAGTTTTGATTCTGGAGTGTGAGAGTTGGGTCTCTGGGGCCCTGGGCCACTCTGCCATGTCAGAGCTATTCAAAAATACAGAGGGCCCTCCCTTTTCCTGGCACCATCTTCGCCCCCCAACACAGCGGGTGGGCTGTCCCCTCCTGTGGGGGCTGGAGGGGTGGTGTCCAAGCAGGGCCCTGAGGAAAGGGGAAACCCTGTGGCCCAGTGGCTTCCTCTCCACCCCACCCCAAAAAGCAGTACTGTGCAACCTGTTCCAGTTCCCCCCTCGCACTGCTCATCTCCCGGCCCCTCCCTTTAATTAGCAGCATTAGCCTTCATTTGCAGGTACCTTTTCTTTATGCAGCCTCAGCTCTTCAAGCTTCCACCCTGCCGCTAGGCCTGGAACTGAGGTGTCATTCTTGGCATTTTAGATGAGACCATGATCCATTTTTAAAGGGGATCCTCCCAGCAGCTGGTCTGGGAACAACACCCCACCCCTCACCCCCAAGTCCAGCTGATGCTTCCTTCTGCTGTGGCTGACATTCTGGTGAGACGAGGGTCACCCAGGGGTGAGGCCACTGGGCCTTTCTGGAGACAAGCCGGGCAGAATGGTGGTGGAGGCACAGCCGCTGAGGTTGGTGAGACTCATCTCTTAAACTCAAAGGAAAAGGCAGCCCCTGCATTTCATACCTGTGTGTGCAGGGGGTGGTCCTTCCATTCAGTCTCCTAAGAAGTGGAGGCCGAAACTAGCACTAGCCAAGTTTCACAGGTTTTCCTTGATACTTTTTCCCTAGCTCCTATACTTTTTACAGGAATGGGAGCTGGGAGGTGGGAGAAAGGGAGGGGGCAACAAATGTCCCAAATCCCTGGACTCAGTCAAAGAAAAATAACAAGTCCTGAGAAGCTGGTTGGGCCTGTGAAGGAGGTGTGGGACCCCAGGCAGTGTCTTTGGCTTCTTTGTATTGGCTGGATTCTGCCTGTAATTCAGGTAGGTGCCACCAGGGGGAGACATGTCTGCCTTGCACTCATGCCAATTTCCATGGCTGTGGGTAACTGAGAAAATAGGATTTCACCATCAGGGTTACATTGTTCCTAAACTCATACACACACACACACCTCACAAAATACTAACGACTGAGAAAGGACTCCACTAGCCAGCGTTGTAAATTTATGAAAGTTGCTCATCCCCAATTCCTCAGCAGGCCTCTGTTACCTCATCTTTATAGTGAAGGGGTGGAGACAGTGATTTCCAGGAGCCAGCACTGAAATTACTGGATTAAAGGCCCATCCCAATGACTGCATCCTAACCATAACCTCTGTAAATGCCCTATTTCCAAACAAGATCACATTCATGCATAGCAGGAATTAGGACTTCAACATATCTTTTGGGGGGATATAATTTAGCCCCTACTGCCACCTAAATGTTCTTATCACCAGCTTATTCCTCGGCTTCTTGTCATCTGGTCTATTTTCACACTGCCCTGCTCACATGGTTCCCTGAAGGTCACCAATGCCACATTCAGTGGCTTTTCTCAGTCCCTGTCCTGTGACTGTCCTGCAGGATTTGTCCTGGCCACCTCTTCCCTTCTTCTAGCCCTCTGAGAGCCCAACATCCAGTCACACTGTGGCTGTGCCTTCCAGGTGTCCCTGCTTCTCTGACTTCCCTTCCCTCCCCATCGCCAATTTAAGGTGCCAATTTAAGGTGAGTTTCAATTCTGGGGACTTGCTCTTGTTCTTGTCTTTCAACACTCTCTCCTCTGGCCAGCTCCCAACCTCCATGCTTCAGTGCTCTCTCAGAGAAGATAACAAATATCTCTTTCTGGCCTGACTGTCTTCCCAGCTCAAAGCCAGTGTTGCTGCTGGAAATCACTGAAGAGCCTTGAAGGTAACACATCCCAAGCATGACATATCCTCTACACACACACACACACACACACACACACACACACACACACACACACACCCTGATCAAAGAAACAATTCGTATCTCCTCCTGGCTTCCCTATTACCAACACAAACACCACCACCCTCCCTTTCTTGATTTTTCAGGCATCAATGTAAGTCTTTGTGACATTGTTCTGAGACACCCAGAAATATGATGGCACTTGGAACCTGGACAGGCACCCACAAAAGCAGGTGGAGCCAATCAACAGCCATTATTGTGTCCCCACCTTTAGATACAGGCTTTGGGGACAGGGAGTTCTGGGCTCCTCCTGCTTCTGTGGCTGAGACTCAGAGCAACAACACAAAGGCATACGTAGCAGACCATTTAGTTTCAGATCCAATGAGGCCCAGGGATCCTCTCTCACATGCCGTTTGATTTGCAATATAAGATTTCCACTGTAATTCTGCATTTCTTTCTGAGCCTCTGGTAGTGTGCTCACACAGAGCTGGCTTCCTACAAATGTGGGGTCTGATGCAATTTGCCGGATGCTTATCTCAGCCCTAAAGCCCAGCACACTTGCACTCAGGGATCTGTAAATAAGCAGAGATGCCACTGCTCTGCACTCCGCTCCCAGAGCCTCAGCCCTGCACAGCCAGAGACATAACCATGGCGATGCTTACGATGCAGGCTGGGGTGGACATAGATGACCCATTTCCACCCTTCATTTCATCAACCAGGAGGCAGCCATTGAGACGCCAGGAGACTTCCCCAGGGTCCTCTGTGTGGTCCCATCGGCCTTTACTTACTTACATGCCATCAGCCTTTACTTACCTTCTCTTTAGAAAGCATAGCCTTGGGTTCAGGTGGCCATTCCTGGGACAGTAGAGGGGGCCTCTAGGAGCTCACAGCCTCCGTATGCAGTCCTGTTGCACAAAGTATCCCCTGATATTCAACCACAATCCCCACATCGACCCACAACCCAGATACCCATCCTTAGTCCCGACATCATCCACATCCTGGACATCCACCCACAGCCCCCACATCCACCCACATCCCGACATCCATCCACAGCCCCCACATCCACGCTCAGCCCCCACATCCACCCACAGCCCTGACATCCACCCACAGCCCCCACATCCATCCACAGCCCCCACATCCACCCACATCCCGACATCCATCCACAGCCCCCACATCCACCCTCAGCCCCCACATCCACCCACAGCCCTGACATCCACCCACAGCCCCCACATCCATCCACAGCCCCCACATCCACCCACATCCCGACATCCATCCGCAGCCCCCACATCCACCCACATCCCGACATCCATCCACAGCCCCCACATCCACCCTCAGCCCCCACATCCACCCACAGCCCTGACATCCACCCACAGCCCCGACATCTACCCACAGTCCTCACATCCACCCACATCCTGACATCCATCCACAGCCCCCACATCCACCCTCAGCCCCCACATCCACCCACAGCCCTGACATCCACTCACAGCCCCGACATCCACCCACATCCCCACATCCACCCACATCCCCACATCCACCCACAGCCCTGACATCCACTCACAGCCCCGACATCCACCCACAGTCCTCACATCCACCCACATCCCGACATCCATCCACAGCCCCCACATCCACCCTCAGCCCTGACATCCACTCACAGCCCTGACATTCACCCACATCCCCACATCCACCCACAGCCCCACATCCACCCATAGCCCCACATCCACCCACAGCCCCGACATCCACCCACATCCCCACATCCACCCACAGCCCCCACATCCACCCACAGCCCCCCCATCCACCCACATCCCCACATCCACCCACAGCCCCCACATTCACCCACAGCCCCCACATTCACCCCAGCCCCACATCCACCCACAGCCCCCACATCCATCCACATCCCCGACATCCATCCACAGCCCCAATACCCACCCACTTTCCGACATCCACCCACAGCCCCACATCTACCCACAGCCCCCCATCCACCCACAGCCCCCACATCCGCCCACATCCCCACATCCACCCACAGCCCCCACATTCACCCACAGCCCCCACATTCACCCCAGCCCCGATATCCACCCACATCCCCAATATTCATCCACAGACCTGACATCCATCCACATCCCCAATACCCACCCACATTCCCACATCGATCCACAGCCCCCGCATCCCCCCATATCCCCTACATCAACCCACATCTCCGACATCCATCCACATCCCCAATATCTATCCACAGCCCTAATATCCATTCACATCCCCGACATCCACTCACAGCCCCGATATTCATCCACATCCCCAATACCCACCCACAGCCCCACATCCACCCACAGCCCCAACATTCACCTGCATTCCCCATACCCACCCACAGCCCCCACAACAACCCACAGCCCCCACATCCACCCACATCCCCCACATCAACCCACATCCCCGATACCCACCCACAGCCCTGACATCCATCCATAACCCCGACATCCACCCTTAGCCCTGACATCCATCCACATCCCTGATATTCACCCACATCCCCAACATCCACAATTAGCCCCATGAAAATGCTGCCTGGCAGCAAAGCATCTTGAAACCTCTAGGGATATTGCCCTGGGTTGATCCCTTGGGTCTGGAGGGCTCAGCAGTGGGAGGAGGGAAGATGAGGAGCATTTAGGGTTGCCAAGTATGTGTTTTGTTCTCAAGTACTCTGCTAGGATCTTATGGCCCCTTCCAATGAAAGAGGCCATGTTTGGGCAGGAAATCAGTGTGTCACATGCAGGGGTGGGCAAAAGTGGGTTTACAGTTGTAATACAAATAAATAACATAATAATTAATATGTAATAATACAAAAATAAAATTTCACATACTCACAATTGTAAACCACTTTTGCCCACCCTTGTATTTATGTGACTATATCAGGGCCTTGTCTTAATGGTTACATCAGTTCATAGGCAGCAAGCCAGACCAGAATCACAGGTTTTATTTTATCTTACATTTAATCTAATTTAATTTATTCCTCTCTCTCTCTCTCTCTCTCTCTCTCTCTCTCTCTCTCTCTCTCTCTCTCTCTCTTTGTGTGTGTGTGTGTGTGTGTGTGTGTGTGTGTGTGTGTGGTGGGTGCCCTGGGGCCCAAGGTCCAGGCACAGGGACATGACAGCTTTCGGAGATGCCACCTGCATGCCTTTGGAATCTGTGCTGTTTGCTCAGAGAGCCCACAAGCAGGGGTCCAGGCTGCAGGTGAGATCAGGGCAAGTGAGAGGCAGGTGGCAAGCATTGCAAAGGGACCGGGTCCCCATCTTCCCAATATTCAGGTTCCCCTGTTACATGACATCTCTGGGGCCCAGTGTCTTGTTCTCTGACACTGGTTACTCACTGCATCTGGTCTCATTGGGCCATTGTCACACAGGTTCTGGCATCAGAAGGATGTAAGGATACAATGGAAGGAAACAGGGGTTTGGCAAGATGGACTCATGGAAACGAAGTCTTACATGGGCCTGGAACACTTACTGGACTGAGCCCTTTCCCCATGGCCACGCCACCATGTGACTTCAGTTCCCATGGGTCAGGGGCTGAAGGGATGGAGCACCTGTCCCTGCTCACAGCACAGCAGGAGACAGACCAGGCTCCCCATGTCCACGTCTGCCTGTGGCTGCCTTGGCATTACCCTTTGCCTCCTCCCTGTCTTCTTCCTGTCAAGGCTGCGGGCTCAGCCCTGGAGAGGAAGGAAGCCGTGTAGCGTTGGTGTGTGCCTCTTGGGAGCAGGCATTTGCAGGAACTCCTCTGGTCCTCTCAGCAGCCTTAGGAGTCAGGCAGTGATTTCCTAGTGTGCATTTCAGGAATTTTCACTAAGAGAGTTACAAAGTGCCCTTGAGTCACCCACACCCTCACTGCACTGCCAGGGAAACTGAGACTCAGACTCTTCCCCCTTCTCCCGCGCCCCGGGGCCTCCTCAGCAGCCCCTCCACCTGGCGCTTACCTGGCCAGGACAGGAGACTGGCTGGAGAGTGAGGCGTGTAGAGCCTCAACGCCTGCCTGACAGGCAGAAGATAAACAGCTTCCCGTTAAATCTCGCTTAATGCTGATATTTATAAATTTATTCAACTGTGTTTACTGAGTCGCGAGAATGCCTAATAGCATAGCGTGCTTCGTCTCACATGCTCCTACTAATGAGAATGTAAGTGTTGCTTATTATTATTTTTTTAAATATTTCATTTGCTTTCCTCTCCCTTCCACTCCTCCCATTGTTGTTGGCTTGGATTTTAATCTGTTACCAAATTCTGGAAACTTTGGCCGTTTGGGGGCATTAGTAAAGAGGGAGCCAAAGCCAGCCTGGAGCACTCACTGGATTGAGTCCCGTCCCCACAAGCACTTCACTCTGTGACTCTGGTACCCATGGGGTCTGGGTGCTGAACAGACAGAGCACGCTGTTGGAGAGCAAAGGTCTCTTCTATTTTCTGCTGCAGTTTGCAGAAGCTGCATGGTTTGGGTCAGAATTGTAGTATTGTGGGGTTCTTGGAACAGGGAATCTAGGCCAGAGGGCAAGGAATTGGTGTCCTGGGCTTTGGAGAGACAAGGAGGATGGTGTGTGTGTGTGTGTGTGTGTGTGTGTGTGTGTGTGAATGTATTTGTGATAGCTATAGAGATAGAGATAAAGATAGAGATAGAGAGATAGAGATAGAGATAGAGATAGAGATAGAGATAGAGACAGATGGGGATAAAGAGACAAAGAGATGAAAGGAGAGTGAGAGGGTAGACTTCACTTTTACATTAGTTCGATCTGCTTTGCAATGAGTTTGTTAAGATAAAGGTTTTGCAGGGAACAGGCTGACATATCTTAGAGAGGAAGTAGGTAGAGAGAGTGGGAAGAGATTAACCAAAGAACATACATGCATAGCCCATGGACACAGACAACAGTGTTATGAAGCCCTGGGGTGGGGTGCAGGTTGGGTGGAGAGGAGCAGGGGGGGATGGGGGATGAGGAACATCTGTAACACTGTCAACAATAAAAAAGAAGGAACAGTTTTTACAAAAAGGTCTTTCCATGGCTATTTATCCCACTAAGGTCAACTGTGCTGACCACTAACTCACAGGCAGCCTTTAGCTGGCCCAGAAGAGCCCAGGACCAGGCAGGGAGAGATCGTAAAGATTAGCAGAGCCCAGGAGGCAACTAGGAAGGCACTGAAGGGTGAGGTGGGGAGGGCTGGGGTGGTCTGTGCTGGTCTGTGTGGGTGGAGTAGGTGGGAGCTGGTGGCAAGCTGCCAGGCCTCAGGAGCACACCAGACAGAAGTCTGGAATCAGGAGCTGGGGAGGAGGAGGACTAGAGAGACATGCCCAGTAGGCAGGACCAGGAGGGGCAGTGGTGGGCACATGGGCAGGGGCACCGAGGGAAGGGGAATAGGATGTGGGCTGAGGAACCAAGAAAGGAGATGGGACAGTGCAGGCCTTCAGGGCCCCTTCCTCCCCAGCCCCAAAGGGTTGCTCTCTGGTGTCCTCCAGCTCCCATGGAATCCTCACAAGTAGGTGTTTTCTATTTCTTCTCTCCTCCAAGCAACCTGTCATGGAACTGAAACTTCTTTTTAAATTTTAAAGGATGTATAACCTTAAATGTAAGAGTCGAGTGGAATAATTTATACCTTCCTGTCAACCCCCTCACATATGCAGACGTACAGGGAGCTGTAAGCATTTTCTTATCACTCAGCGGTTGCCCTGCCTGTCCCTGTGTTGGCCAGAGAAGAGGCCTTGAGAAGAAGACCCGAGTCTGGCTCTGACCCCTCTGACCTTGGATGAGTCACGGCCTCTTTGGGTTTCATAACCCAGAGTTCTCCACCTTCCAGTTTGTGTAAGTTCTGGTCTGGATAACTTTTACTAGGCGGACAGAATTAGAGGCCAGTCTGGACAGGTGGAGGCTGCCCTGGGAACAGCATTTACTTTTCTCTCCTTTGACAGGAAGGGCAAGGCTATCTCCCTGGTCTGGCACATCACAGGGCCTTGCCTTTTGGCATTATTCAGGAAGCCGGGACCCTCTGGAGAATCCTGGACACCGGGGAGGCCTGGGCAAGGGTGGAGACTCAGGCTAAATGTCAGAGACCCAGTGTCTGCTCAGGGCAGGAAGTGGACAACCAGCAGGTTTCAGGTCTTCCCATCCCTGGACTGTGTCCTGTGCCTATTCCTCTCCCTGTCTGGCCCCAGTGTTCCTGTCCAATTAAAGGCAGGTTGTCTTTAGATGACCAATGAAACTTCTCCAGCCCTGGCTATGCCTGGGCATCCTAAGCCATGGTGTCCTCAACTGTACTACCTAGACCTGTGGGTAGCCTAGGCAGTGTGGGGAGGGGGTGGCCTTTTCCACCAGGGCCAGCACCTCTTGAGGAACTGGGGGACAGGCAGGTGGCATGGATACCAGGGGTCTTGGGTAGCAAGATGCTATTTGAGGAATTTGAGGAGTGACTAGAGAAGCCTCAGGCCCAGCCTGTGCCACCTCCTCCTGCTTTCCCCCCCAAACTCAGTCCTTTCCATATGCAACCAGGGTCCTGTCGCTGTGCACATCGCTGTGTACACCTCTGAGCCCTTGGGATGGTCAGCCATCCTAGCTCCTCTCTGTTCTGCAGCAGCAGCAGGAACTTCCTCCTGACACCCCCTCTGGGCCCAGTTCTGTTTGGGGTTCCCCAGGAGGAGGGGGAGGGGTATAGGAGCTCATCCCTCTCTTTTGTGCTGCCTCTTCCTCCCACTTCCGCTGCCTGCACTGGTCCGGGTGACCTTTCACCCCTCCCTTGGATGTCCTTCAAAGGCAGCTCCTGGGGTTAATAACTTTGGCTGGCAGCCCCACACAAAGCCAGGGCCGGAAACTATTGTCCAGAGGACAATGGCTGCGCAGCCCAATAATGAGGCCTCTGCAGTGTTGTCTGACGTCCTAGGTTGCCCTGGCAAAGAAGGAGGGGCATGGGGCTGCCCTGCTCTTGCCTCCTGGAGATGAATTATTCCCCAGGCCCATAGTGGGTCCTCCAGATGAAGCAACAGGCTCCTGCACCCTCCAATCAGCTCATTTTCATGCAGGTGGACTTCACCCGGGGGTGGGGGGTGGGTGACACCCGCTGTGCATACAACAACCCTTTCCAGCTCATTGTTCTGCTCCCCTGTTCTGGTGGGAGCACCTCACAGTTTAGCACCTGGTTGCTTCTGGAAAAGCAGCAAGGTTGCGGAGATCTCAACCTGCCACCTGATGCCAACCAAGCATGTAGCACTTTCTGGAGTCAGGCCTCCCTCCCCCTTCCTCACAGTGCAACCTGGGGGAGCTGGGTGACCTCCCTGAGTCTCTGCTTATGCCAGGGCGGGTGGGAACCAAGAGGAGGCTCTCCCCTGGCTACTCGACGGGGGATGAGGAGTTCTCCAGCGGTGGGGGTAGCCCATTCTCAATTATAATTTAACTTCTTTTAAAAATATATATATATATTATAGATTTCTTTTTAACAGAGAGGAAGGGAGAGAGATAGAGAGTTAGAAACATCAATGACAGAGAAACATCGATCAGCTGCCTCTTGCACATTCCCTACTGGGGATGTGCCTGCAACCAAGGTACATGCCCTTGACTGGAATCAAACCTGGGACTCTTGAGTCCGCAGGCCAACAGTCTATCCACTGAGCCAAACTGGCTAGAGCAATTTAACTTCTTTTTATGCAAGCTCCTGCCTTGTGTCCAAAATCTGACTGTAAGTTACTCAGGACATACTGTGTCACATGCTGTTCCTCCCCTCTGCCCTCTGCCCTCTGCCCTCTGCCCTCTGCACATGCTGGGCACCCAGATCCTGAGGAAGTCATGGGAATTGGTTGTTGAGGCACTAGCATGTCCTCAGCTCTGCTATCTACTGTAGAGAATGAAAAATCCCAGAAACGGTAACTAATTGGTATGGACCGTGGCTTTGGGACCATGTGGGAGACAGGAAATATTTTAACACTCAGGGAAAGAAACCCTGATTTGCACCCAGAGAACACATGCCATCTCTCATTTATGCCTGAGCACAGCCTTTCTCCGGGGAGAGCCAAAGAGTAAGAAGTAAGACATTCCTGATGCCCTTGAATAGTGTTCTTCTTTCCTACAACTTTACCCGAAGAAATGGCTTATGGGGGTAATTTTCATTTTAAATCAACTTTATTGGGGTAAATATAGACATACTATAATGCATGCGTTTTGACAGATATCTTCGTCTCTATAATTACTGTTCCAATCGAAGTACAGACTCAGTTGTCACCCGAGAAAGGCCATGTGAACACCAGGGTTCCAAATCTCCAGGGTTTGATCCCCCGGCTCACAGTCTCAGCGCTGGAGTCACAGGCAGCCTGTCCAGGACTAGCCCCTCACTCCTCCGCATGCACAGCGCCACTTGGGGGCTTGCTGAAAGCTGGTTCAGCCCCTCGGTCTGGGACTCAAGCTCACCATGCTTGAGGCTCCAAGTCTCTCAGGTACAGATGATGGGACTAAGGCTCAGAACTTGGATGTGCACAGCTTTCAAACGCTGGTCTGAGCCAACTGGCCAAACGACCATTGTGCCCCCCTGCCCTCCAATCCTTCTTCTTCTTTTTTAAATCTCTGCTCAAACTCTAAACCCCACAAGAGATAGGAGCATGTTAACCTCTTGCCTCTTTCCCTCTGAGTGTTGTCTGTCCCTTCCTGCCCACTCCACCTGCCCTGTATCCACATGAGCCACTCTCCTGGAGATGTCTGGATTAGGGAAGAAAAGGTGTTTGTTCTTCTGCCTGCTTCTGAATGAGCTGCCCTTCCCTTCAGCATGCACTTTTGTGGTCCACCTGCTCCTCACTGTGCACCCATTCGACAGGATGGCCAAACGCTTATTAAACAAGCGGTTGGCAGGGTGGATCTCATCATCCAGGAGGAAGTAAAGCAGAAGCTGTGATGATGTTAATCAGATGCAATTACGTAATAGGAAATATGGGTTGCCCAGTTCAGGCCCCTTGTTTTACAGATTATTTTGAGGATCATCCTTTCCCCTCACCATCCCAGTTCCAGCAGTTCCAGTAGGAGCAGACAAAGCAGACCTGGAGGAAGAGCAGGGGTTTGAGAAAGGCTCTGAGAAAACTATAGGTCAGACAGAAGACAGCAGGCAGAGTGGCCAAAAACAAAGAGAAGATACTGCCAGTGAAAATTGAGTCCCTTTCATAGAGGAATTGGGGAGGAGGTCCTGGGGATGTGGCTGGCACAACTTCACTGCCGGGACACCCTACTGTAGGCACACTATCACTACTGGGATACCCTCACTGCCAGCACACCCTCACTGCTGGGACACCCTCACTACAGGCATATCCTCATTGCAGGCACAACCTTTCTGCCTGGCCAGGGGGAGACAACAGCATGGTTCTGCTCTGTCTGGCTTCCTCTGAGCACAGTGTCTGGGGTACCACCTCTGGGAGCCCCAGGGTGTTGTCTGAGGATCAGGCTTCACGAGTCCTGGGCCCTGAAGACCCCTGGATTAGGGAAGAGAAAATGTTTGTTCTGGGGTCTCAGGCCATGCTTAAAGTCAGTTAATACTATGGAATTTAAGGAGAAATAGGTTTTACTTCACCCTTAGGAAGACCTGGGTTCTAACACCCCTCCTGCGACCGAGCCACCTGAGAAGGACGGGTGTTCAGGCCCTGGATGTGGATAGCTGAGACCAGATGAGGACAAAGATGCCAGATGTTCAAGCCTCCTGCCCACTCCCCAAGAGTCCTCCAGGCATAGGTATCCCGGCCTCGTGCCCACCTTCATGTCTGGGGTGCAACCCAGAGCAGCTTCCCCTGTGGTGATGTGTCTGGGCCAGGTCATAGATCCTCACCAGGAACCTCATGGCCAGAGGTAGGCACAAGGTGACAGTAGAGGGTTAGGAGAGAGGATGGCAATGGGTCCATCAGTCTGCATCTGAAATATTTATGCATCTGAAAAAGTAGGCCTGGAATTTAAATAAGAGGCTGGTGCTAATGATACAGAAATGAGAGTTAAAATAGCGAGCAAGGCCTGACTAGTAAGAAGGTCATGAGGCTTCAGATTGCTGTGGGTTGAATGTCTTGTAGGTTAAGGGTAGGATCAGTGATGTGAGTGGAGTTTGGCCATGACCAGCCCTGGGAGTCAGTTCAGCCCTGCTCCAGCCAGCTGTGTGTCCTTGAGTACACCAAGGCTGTTTCCTCTTTCTGAAATTGGTGAGATTGTCCTCAAGGAATTTAAGTTCCTTTCAGCTAGAATTTAGTGGTGTTAGGAGCTCCATCCAAATTTCTGTCCAGCAGTAGACTCAACTGAGCTGAACCACCCTGGGGTGGTGGGGTCTGTGTCCAGTGGGCCAGCGTGGCTCTCCTGCAGAGGCCCTGAGCAGAGGCCCAGAGCATATGCGAGAGGTGGGTGATAAGGATGATGGGAGGAGGGGCGGGGGGGAGACACATTGGATTGACTTCAGTTCCTTCAGTCAAGCATTGAGGAAGCTTTACTTGCCTGCCAGCCGCCTGCCACTCAGATCAGAAATGCCCCCCACGGGACCTCACAGGGGTTGCCTGGCCCATGTTTCATAGAGCAGGAACAACTATTGGGCCATGATACAGATGTGAGGTGAGGCACACAGCTGTCTTCAGAGCAAACTCATAAGGAGCTGCATGTCTGCAATCTGCTCCCAGCCAATTGAGGGGACAGGTTTCAAGTCTCCTCGGAATGGCCCACAGCCCCCCCCCCCCCCCCCCACACACACACACCATCTCACACCATGCCTGGCCCTGCTCTCAGTAGGGAGAGAGAGCTTCTCCCTCTGCTGGCTCCATGGACAGGGGAAGCTGCGGCTCACAGTCTGGCTCCAGGAATTTGGTTCATTGCTCTAGCTGTGTGGCTCATCTCTGCAGCTCAGATCCTTGCCCTGGAAGAGCCTGGACCTCTGCGGGAGGGCTTTCTAAGGGATGGAGGACTCCTGACCAGGAGAGCTGATGGATGCTGGCTGTATGCAGCCTTCAAGAAGGAAAAGACAGCATGTCAAACCCGGATCCCCAGGCACTCTATCCACTGGTTCATATTGGCCCCAGAATACGTCTTAACCAGCATCCCAGTCAATGGAGTCCCCATATTCTCTGAACCTTTGGCCGTCTGCACTAGAGGGTTAGTCCCAACACTAGCACATGACTGTGGGTTTACTTGTGGGGTGTCCTTTCTCTGGCAACTGCCAGAATTACCTATAAATATCATTTCTCTGGTGGACAGGGCAGGACCAGTATGGGTAATACAAAATATCTGGTGGTATCCATTGTCACAACATCCACATGCACACCCATACCAACACCCACACCAAACTAAATTCACAAATGGTTCCTTAGAAAATGACTAAAAAAGTTACCCATGATTGCCTTTCTACCTGATTTTCTAATAGAGCAATACAAAACACCTGGGGAGTCATACAGTTTTGGCTGACAGTAGAGAAAATTGCATGTAGTGAGTACTTGTCAAGTACTTTTTAGTGAATGAAGGCATGAATGAAGAGTGAATGAAATTAAAGGTCTTCCAGGGTTTCTCACTGACACTCTCCAGTTCTTCCTGAACCCATAGCATCACTTTGAAAACCTTTATCAAGTGACAGACTCCGTCTATTGATTGCAACATGCGGTCTGTGAGGTTTTACCGTGGAAATATTTCCATCCCTGCACACCAAGCCACCCATCCTCTTTCTGGGGAACGCATCTCTCAGAATGAGCTTTGCAAGAAAGGGGCACCAAACTCCCACGAGGTGGAAGCGATAGCTGTTCCAGTTGTGGAAATACACTGGGAGAGGGGTTGTAGAGAAAGAGGGGTGGTGTTGAGGTGGGTGGCCTGCAGAGGGCAGAGCATGTTGGTCAGTAACTTTGTAATGACATTCTGAACTGCCGTGATCTGTGTAGTCTTGATGTGCATTCGCTCAACTCTTTTTCGGTGCTCTCTCTTTCCTAATTATGTCAGCTTTGACTTACTACAATATCAGGGTGCAACTCCTGAGATGCTCTGGAGGGTGAAGCAGGAGCCTGTTGTGAGGCTTCATATAAATGAAGCCCCAGCCAGCACAGCAGCCACCTGTATGAGGGCACATGCAGGCCCACCTGGTAAAGGCTGGACATGATGGTGAGAGCCATCGTCTTGGCTTATTGTTGCCTGTGGGTTCCAGGATCTCTGGGTGATAGTCTTCTCCCTCTTTCCTAACATCCCTGCTCCTGACACGGGCAACGAGGACATTCCCCCCCCCCCATCCCTGGTTGAGGGTGGAAGCCCGGGTTGGAGGAGTGAGGGATGGGCTGGGGGAGGAACAGCTCTTTCCTCAACAGGCCCTGGATGTCATGGAATTCCCCAGTGCCTGAGGTGGACAGGGTACTAAGGAGCATCTAGTCCAATGTTCTTGTTTCAGAAAAGAGCAAATCAGCCCCAGAGAGGGGAGGACACATGATATTATGGGAGCTCATAGTGTAGAAACCCAGGGCCCCTCACCCAGATCCCTGCTCGTCCCCATGTCCCACACTGCTCTAGGATGGACAGTGAACACTAGTTTGAGGTTTCCCTGAGAATATCAACCATCTCGTATGAAACCCTGGACCCTCAAGGTCTCCCATGCAAACTGCAAAGCTGATGGGATTGGCCTTGGGTTTGGGGGTAAACACCCTTTTACTGTCACCTTTTCTAATATCTTCATTCCTATTTGAACTGGAATGTTTTGTAGATTTCAAAATAGTTTTAAAATATTTATCATGTCATTTATCCTAAAAACAATTTAGGGGCAGAGCTATTATTTCCACTTTGTAGATGGGAAAACCAAAGCCAAGCCACACAAACAGTAAGTGGCTGGGCAGCACCTTCAGGTGACCAGCAGTCCTCTCCACCTTTGTCGCATGAGGCCTCCTATACAGATGGTCAGGAACATCTCAGAGGGAATGGGAATAAGGGTCAAAATCTATTGTAAACCTTGAGACCTGCTCTCATTGGGGTGCCTATGGCCTGAGGTACACATCTGCTTCCTTCAAGGAGTTTTAGAGTCCAGAACTGATGGGGGTGGGAGGTGAGAATTCATGCTCGGCACTGAAAATAAGAAACAGTCCTATTACCACAATAACTTGGGTTTGAGGCCAGCCTTGTCACTTCAAAGCTGTGTGATTTGGGGAAAGATACTTAACCTCCCTAAGCCTCTATGTTCTCATACAAATATTAGCATGTGGGGGGTGCACAGTAGACAGTGCCTAGGGTCAGCACCTATGGAGGAAGGAAAGAGTGGGTTGAGCAGAGGGAGAAGCAGAACTCCTTGGATGTGGGACTTAACCTTGGTGAGCTTGCTCTCTCCAGGGAAGTCTGAGACCTGAGAGTCGCGTACTCCAGTCTGTAAGGAGACGGTGTGATGAAGACAATGTCCAGCACAGCACACTGCAGGGTTGTTCTGGGATTAAATGGAGTGATTGGAGTGTGTGCACCTCACAGGGACCAGGACAGAGAAAGATCCAGTCAACATCAGGTCCTTCCTCCTCCCACCTCTTGTTCCTGGTTAGGAAACCTCTGCCTGACTTTCAGGTGAGCCTACAGTGAGCAGAATCCCCACACCTCCCAGAGACCTCAAGGGACCAGGGTAGAAACTCACTAGACACCTGGCCTGGTCTAGTCCCTGTGAAACATGGAAAGTATGAGGTGTGAGGGTGTGTGTGCTGTATGTGGTGTGTGTGTGTGTGTGTGTGTGTGTGTGTGTGTGTGGTATACTGGTATGTGATATGGTATGTGTATGTATGATGTATGTGTATATGTGATATATGCGTGGTGTATGTGTGGTGTGTATGTGTGGTATGTAGTGTGTATGTGTGTGTATGTATGTATGCTCTCTGACAAATCATGTATAAGCTCCCCAGAACAGGAGCCATGTCTGCTCTTTCATTCTCCTTTTCCAAATAGATCCTTTGCTTAGTGTTATAGGTCACAATGAAGCTTTGTTAACAAGATTTAAATCTATCCTTTATTTATTTGCTTCAATCATGCTATACAGAATGCACATTTAAGATAAAGAGATTACAAATAACACCATGGGGATTATAATAACCAACCACATAGGTATTCTAAGACCTCAATGTGACCACATGCATGTAAGTGCCAGGCAAACTGGGCACCTGAGTGAAGTCCCCATGAGGGGCTCCTGATCTTTCACACAGATGTTAAATACAAACCACGTGGATGGCATTATCGTAGTGTGTGAGGGGGAGGAGGCTGATGCTGTGGTAGTCACAGCTGCCTCGTACCAGGTGCGATGTGCTGGATTTCCCCTAATCCTGAGGGCCCTACATGGTGGGCACTGTTCCTACCCACCTTAGCAGGCCAGAACCCTGCAGCACAGAGGGGTCCAGCTACAAGGTCCAGCTGGCCCAGCCCATAGGCGGCAGAACTAGTCCCCCACCAGGGGTCTGTCTAAGCCCCTCACTGTGCTCCAATGTCTCACTCTTTTGCCAGAGATTCTCTCTTTTCAGAGGGAGAAAAGGTGAATCTGGGCATCCTGTCAGAAAAGAGAGAGCAGGATTGTAAAAACATAAAAGGGCTTGCCAGCCCACACAAGAACCATTCTGGGTGATCCCCCTCCTAAAGTGGGGGATGGGGTGAGTGGCAGAGAAGTCTCAGATTGGAGGAAGTTTGGGAGCTGAAATGAGTTAGAGAAGAAGGCTGTGGCTCCTCTTCCCCAAAGACCACTACAAAGAGGCCATAGCAGCTGTCAGTGGCGGTCACTGGTGATTTACTGTGCATCAGAAACCAGGGTGGTGGATACACATTGGGGGATCAGCCCAGTCTTCCCACTACGGAAGGAAGGCCTGCTCTCCAATGCTGTCCTGCAGCCCAGGAAGCGGGCTGATGGTTGTTTATTGCCCTGAAATTCTTTATTCCTCTTACATAACAGCTCACAACAATCTTTTATTTATCTTTTTAAGGTATAATTTATATACAACATTATATTAGTTTTAGGTGTACAATGTTATGATTTGCTATTTGTATATATTGCAAAGTGATCACCATAATATACCTACTTAACATCTGGTCTCACACATAGTTATAAACATGTTTTTCTTGGCATGAGAAATATTAAGATCTACTCTCTTAGCAATATAGTGTCATTAACTAGAGTCACCATGACTTATTATCTGGAAGTTAAAAAATTTTCACCTCCTTTACCCATTTCATCCTCCCCGATCACCCACCCCCACCCCTGCCTCTGGCAAGCACCATTCTCTCCTCTGTTTCTGTAAGCTCATATTTTCCCAAGTGACTCCACGGATAGGTGAGACCGTATAGTGCTTGCCTTTTTCTGCCTGACTTATTTCACTTACTGTAATACCCTAAGGTCCATCAAAGTTGTCGTATACAGCAGGACTTCCTTTTTATGGTTGAGTAATATTCCATTGTGTACATGTACACATCTTCTTTATCCATCACTTTATAACATCTCAGAGTGCCCCCCCTCACCCAAAGGCATTGTGCCTGCACACCGTTCAGCCTCATCCTGATTCCTTTATCTGGATGCCTGGTTTTTACTGATCACCTTTTTCTGACTTCTGGCTCCAGATCTATAACTCTGCTCCCTGTTGTAGCCTGTCACCCATTCAACTGGCCCCTTGATGTCCTTCTCTAGGGTTCACTTGAGTTCCCTCTATATATGAGCCATATTCACCATTTGGGCTCTGTCTACTCTAAGGGTATTTCTTGTAAAGGAGCCCAGACCTGTACAAGATGTTCATGTGAGCCACCATGACTGGGAGGGACAGAAGGTGCAGGGTCTTAGATGGAAGAAGGTTGCTAGTAACACTGATTTCTCTGCTGCCTCTGTCACCTACTTGAATTTACTCATCTGTAAAGTGGGACACTCATTTCTGCCTTCTAAGTTGTTGGGCAGTGTTTGCAAAGGGTGTGTCACTGTAATTGTTATGAGACAAGACTGTAGACTCCCTTGAGGGCTGGGTGGTAAGGAGAGATGGTGAGAGAGGGGAAGCCAGTTCCACCAGAAAGACAGGCACACAGAGGACCAGACGAGGGGAAGCCCTCAAGGCGTGGAGACAGTGCTGGGAAGTATCACTGCTGCCAAGATGGCATGAACCTCATTTGTCACAGACTCAGGTCCTGTGCTGCTGGAAGTTCACTGCAGGCCTACTTTTGGGAGCTCAGTGTGGATCCCAGAACCAGACTTGGCATCACCAGTATTGTTCAAAATCTGGGTGATCTTACCTCCAACAGATCTTCTTTGTGATTACCAGATTATTTCCAGCTTCTCAGAAGGAAGGGTGAATGTTACAGAGCACCTCAGGAGTCTGGGCCATTGGCATAGAAACATTCTTATAAATCCTTAGACTTCCCACAGCAGCCAAGAGTGCAGCTGAGCTCCTGCACACAGACAATGAAATGAGCCCTATATTCCATTGCCACTGTGTTAGTAATTATACAACACATCTCAACGTTAAATGGACTGTTTGAATTTACTCTGAAAGCTGACCTCTTGAAGAAAAAAACTCACCTGGTGGAAGTACATGATAGACTTTTGTGGGGACCCTGATGCTCAAGGATGTCATAACATCTACTCCCATTCTCCTCTTAGGATTCAGATGGATCCTCTGAGCACTGCTCTTGCATTTGTCAGTCATGATTAAGGTTAACCTTGGGCTCACAAATAGGATGACTGAGGGTGAAGAAGGTAAGGGAGGGGGAGATGATGAAGAAAAAGGAAGCACGCAGATGTCTTTAAAGACACAAAACAATAGCTGACTAATACAAAAACAAGGTTTAGGGTTTAGGTTTAGGTCTTCTACACTAGACCCTGAAGGAGAGAGGCAAAGAGCAGAGGAGGACATGACACTCAGGAACAGATAGGGAGTAGAGGAGAAAGATAAGAGGTGGGCCTTGAGGTGCTGTCCACATAGGACATTCGAGGGAGGATCAGTGGTGGGCTGTGGGCAGCTGGCAGAAGAAACGCAATGGTGTACAGTCATGTGTTTGTAATTTGAGATTATATGAGAGTCAGGGTCATATATTTTGGGAGAGCATAGTGGTGATGGAAGTTAGCTGTTCAATCATCATCATCACCATCATAATATTAACTGGGTGTCACCCATTTTATGTCAACTGATTGATTAATTTTATTCCTTAATTGAGCTCCCACTAGTTCCTGAGTTACAGCAATGAATACAGACAATCTCTCTTTGAAGAAGTTTGTAGTCCAGGGGAGGAGATAAACACAAGTCACACACACACACACACACACACACACACACACACACATGTAAACTTGCATCAGAGACAGATGTGGTGAAGTGTGGGGGTTCTGCCAAGTGGGTTCTGTAGCAAACCTTCTCTGAGGAAAGAGGCTTAAACTGGGATCTGAATTTAAGGATCCCTGGGGGCTGGGAGTTGAGGAGAAGCAAGTGGGCAGGTGGGCAGCAGGTGCAGAGGCTTCGTAGTGGGAGGGGACCTGGTGGGAAAGGGACTCCCAGAAGTTCAGAGCCACTGGAAGGAGAAGAGACAGGAGAGAAGCCTGGGAAGGGGAGGCTCAGGCAAGTAGCCCATGCACGAAGTACAGATGCTTAGACATGAGGCTTAGAGAGGTAAAAGGTTTGAACAATATCAGACAACTCAAGAGAACAGGCCTGGCAGACAGGCCTCATTGCTGGAAAAGCCTTGCTCCTGGTCGGTGCTTTCAGTCTGTTAGGGGCTTTGTTCAATGTGAGTGCACGGTGAAGACCATCTTATTATAGCTCATTAACATTAACAATATTATGTATTGCTAGTGAAGCATCTAGAAGACTTACATAACACCATGATTTGTCTTATACTATCTTATCTAATAAAAAAGTAATATGCAAATTAACCATCACTCCACTACACCCATGAGCCATGTCCACCAGTCAGGAGCAAGTATGCAAATTAACCCAACCAAGATGGCTGTGGCCATAGAGCGAACAGGAGGCTTGGGTTGCCCACAGCGATGGAGGAAGCCAAGCTTTCCACACACCTTGGCCAGCTCAGGCCTCCACTAAAGGCTGTAAAGTTTTAATTATAGAATATAAATAATCCCAACAAAAACGGCTCTGCTCAAGGCTACAAAGTTTCAATTATAGAAGATAAATAAATACCAGATACCAGGGGCACGGGGGGGGGGGGCATGTCCAGCCTTCAAACCACCACAGGCCCCTTGCCCAGGCCACCTCATGCCCCAAGGGAACCCCCACCCTGATCCAGGACACCCTTCAGGGCAAACTAGCTGGACCCCACCCATGCACCAGGCCTCTACCCTATGTAATAAAAGAGTAATACACAGATTGACCATCACTCCAACACACAAGATGACGGCCCCCATGTGGTCAAAAATGGCTGCCCCCATGTGGACACAAGATGGCCGCCAAAAGATGGCCAGCAGGGGATGGCAGTTGGGGAGGGCAGGCTGCAGGGAAGGTCAGTTAGGGTTGCACAGGCCTGCAAGGGAGGACAGTTAAGGGTGACCAGGCCTACAGGGAGGGCAGTTAGGGGCAAACAGGCTGGCAGGGGAGCAGTTAGGCATCAATCAGGCTAGCAGGGGAGTAGTTAGGGGATGATCAGGCTGGCAGGCAGAAGTGGTGAGGGGCAATCAGGAAGGCAGGCAGGCAAGCAATTGGGAGCCAGCAGTCCTAGATTGTGAGAGGGATGTCCGACTGCTTGTTTAGGCCTGATTCTACTGGGATTGGGCCTAAACGGGCAGTTGGACATCCCTTGAGGGGTCCCAGATTGGAGAGAGTGCAGATTGGGCTGAGGGACACCCCCCTCTGTACGAATTCTGTGCACCAGGCCTCTAGTCTTATATAATAAAAGGCTAATATGCAAATCGACTTATTGGTGAAACAACTGGTCACAATGATGCACACTGTCAACTACGGGGGAGATGCTCAATGCAGAAGCTACCTCCTGGTGATCAGTGCACTCCCGCAGGGGGAGCACTGCTCAGCCAGAAGCCGGGCTTATGGCTGGCAAGCACAGGAGCAGTGGCAGGAGCTTCTCCCTTCTCCACAGCAGCACGAACGATGTCTGACTGCCTAAGCCGGCCTAAACCATCAGTTGGACATCTCCCGAGGGCTCCTAGACTGCGAGAAGACACAGGCCAGGCTGAAGAACACCCTCCCGCCAGCTAAGTGCACAGATTTCATGCACCGCACCTCTAGGTAGTAAATAATGTATACTAATGTACAAAATAACATATACTAGCTATTATATGCATTAATTAATCTTATATAATAAAAGTATGCAAATTAATCATAATTCTGCTACACCTACAAACCATGCCCACCAGCCAATCAGGAGTGAATATGCAAATTACCCCAATCAAGATGGCTGTGGCCACAGAATGAGCAAGCACTTGGGTTGCCCTGGCAATGGAGGAAGCCAAGCTTTCCACACACCCTGGCTGCCCAGACCTCACTCAAGGCTACAAAGTTTCAATTATACAAGTTAAATATATTCCAGATACCAGGGTCTCTGCTTGGGTCACTGGGGCACATGGCCAACCTGCAAACTGCCACAGGCTTCTCGCCCAGGCCACCCCTCGCCCCAAGGGAACCCTCACCCTGATCTGGGACACCCTTCAGGGCAAACCAGCCGGCCCCCATCCATGCACCAGGCCTCTATCCTATCTAAAAAAGTAACGTGCAAATTGACCGTCACTCCAACATAGAAGCTGGCTGCTGCCATTTGGTCAAAGATGACTGGCCTCATGTGAACACAAGATGGCTACCACAAGATGGCCAGTAGGGGAGGACAATTGAGAGGGACCAAGCCTGTAAGGGAGGGCAGTTGTGGGTGATCAGGCCAGAACGGGAGGGCAGTTTGGAGGGACCAGGCCTGCAAGGGAGGGTAGTTGGGGGTTATCAAGCCTGCAGGGGAGGGCAGTTAGGGGTGACTGGGCCTGCAGGAAAGGGCAGTTATGAGCAAACAGGCTGGCAGGGAAGGAGTTAGGCATCAATCAGGCTGGCAAGAGAGTGATTAGGGGGTGATCTGGCAGGCTGGCAGGCAGAAGCAGTTAGGGGCAATCAGGGAGGCAGGCAGGCGAGCAGTTGAGAGCCAACAGTCCTAAATTGTGAGAGGGATGTCTGATTGCTCCTGGTAGGATCAGGCCTCAACGGGTAGTTGGACATTCCTTGAGGGGTCCCATATTGGACAGGGTGCAGGCTGGGCTGAGGGACTCACCCCCTAGTGCACAAATTTTGTGCATGGGACCTCTAGTATGTAATAATAACTAGCCACTCTTTGTTTAACAACCAAGTATATGTTTCTGGAATCTCTCTGGTTAGTGACACCACACTATCAAGAATGACTTGTGCTCTGTTAAGTCGAAAGGTGCACCCCTGTAGTGTGGGCAGGTTGTCACGGCTCAGCGGTCTGCAATGCTGGGCAGGGCTGCATTCTTGCAGGCATTATCTCTCTGCACAACAGACATGTTCTATAAATACTTCTCTAAATTAAAGGTGGACGATCCAAACAGACATGGGAAGAATCTTCCAGAACCAAGTTTGATGCAGTTATACATTTGTCTAACAAGTTTTCTTAAAGCAGGGCCTACCTATCATATGTCTTAAGTCATTTATGAAGCTAACTTTTGAGGGTGAACAACACTTTTACTGTCTTCAGGTGAGAAGATGACAGAAGTGGGCCTTCAGGTGCCGCCTTCTTCTTCTTCTTCTTCTTCTTCTTCTTCTTCTTCTTCTTCTTCTTCTTCTTCTTCTTCTTCTTTTAAATCTGATAGTTACTATATGTGTTCTCTATCTGACGTTACACATAAATAGACTGGCTAGCTCTCTGTACCAGACTGGAAGGCTTCTTGGGAGAGCTGACACAGGATGATGGGAGCTGGATGGTTGAACGTCAAGATCTTCTGTCCAGCTTTGTGCAGCATCCGTAATGAATTTTCTGGCAGATGTGCCTATGCTAAAGCCACCTTGCATGCAGGCTGCAGTGCCCTGGAGTCTTACTTCACGACCTCCAAACTCCTCATCTATGTCCTTGTGGTTTGGCTTGCTGCTCAGACACATTTCACAGCTTTCAACCTCCACTTTCTTCTTGTCAACATTTGGTCCCCCCCTCGACCAAGGGGGCATTCTTAATAATTTGCACTGTAACTATCTCATTCTTTCTTGAAAGGGGAAGTCAGGGGAGCCCTGGCCAGATTGCTCAGTGGGGTGGAGGTCTAGATGGAGAGAGTTTTGGAGGCAAGCAGACCTGGGCATGAATCCTTGCTTCCCCAATTGGTGAAGTTATATTTAAGTTGACAAGTTATTTCAACTCCCTAAGCCTCAGTTTTCTTTACTATAAAATGATGAAGAAAATTCCAATCTCTTAGGGCTGTAGGATTTAGTGAAAGAAAGTATGCAAATCATCTGGCAGGTATGCAGGTGGTAACACTTGATAATGCTCATTGTATTATGAAAGGTGTGGCCTGCAACATAGAAAGCTTGAGGGTATGCCTCTTTTACAGGGGTGGGGAACGTCCAGCCTGTAGGCCGTAGAAGGCCCAAGAAAGCATTTGGTCTGGCCCTGTCAAGGCATTGGGAGTAAGTTAGTTAAATGTTTGACCATATTTAGCTGGCTAATTTTTAAGTTGATCATTTTGTATGGCCTGTGAATGATGTTATAAATATCCAAATGGTCCTTGACAGAAATAAGGTTCCAAGAGATTGGCAGAATTCTGTCAAGTTCAAGGAGTAAGTGTAGAGTCAGGAATGAGAGATGGTCCCCTGATTTAAGAAGTGGGGTATGCCGAAACCGGTTTCACTCAGTGGATAGAGCATCAGCCTGTGGACTGAGGGTCCCAGGTTCGATTCTGGTCAAGGGCATGTACCTTGGCTGTGGGCACATCCCCAGTAGGGGGTGTGCAAGAGGCAGCTGATCAATGTTTCTCTCTCATTGATGTTTCTGACTTTCTATCCCTCTCCCTTCCTCTCTGTAAAAAAAAATAAATCAATAAAACATATTTTTAAAAAAAGAAGTGGGGCAGATACTGAACAGGGTTAGTCACCTGAAGGAGGGTGGTAGACAGTTGTCAGAGGAGCTGGGGTAGACCAGGCCCCATTCACTGACACAGGCTGCCTGGCCCCATAGTGACGGCCCAGGAGAAGGGGGACAGTAACATGCTTCTGTAGACCAAGCCCCCTGAGTCCTCCTCTGGTAACAATCCGCACCCCAGAAAGCCTCTCCTCCAATCTCCCAACCCGAGACCATTTAATTTGTCACTCAACTTTTCCATTAGCTGCTCTTATTTCAACCAAAAAAGTCTGAGTCTGTCATTGTAATGAACATGACTCTGATGGTGAACTTAGCTTTTCGTTTCCAAGGCTGAACTTCCACGTGTCTCGTCAATAGTGTTGGTCTCAGCAGGTTCCAAGTTTCATGCTATAAAACTGTGATGGTTTTATTGACCAATTATCATAGGTTAATGATGATTATTTTTATGAAAGTTGGCGGGTCACCCACTGTACAGCAGGTTGAGCAATGTCATTTCAGTCTTAATCACAGAGCATAAAATGTTAGAGCTGGAAGGGCCTCAGAAGTCATGTAGTCCAGCCCTCTCACTTAACAGAGGAAGGAACTGAGGCCAACGAGGCCTGTGGCCCGTGAGCAGCGAGTTTGACATGCTTGGCTGGGAGAGACTGAACTCTGGGTTCGAAAGACTGGCAGAACAGAGAGACAGGAAAGCCCCCGCAGGGCAGGCCTCTCTCCTAGACAATTCTGTGAAGTCTAATCTCTTTCTTTCAATGAGGGGCCATCGGCCCTCTGAATGATAGATACAAAGATGATGCTGTTATCTGGTTTGTAATGCCATTGTATGAGGAACTAGCTACTTTAAAAGCTAGATAACCTCTAAGGTTTTGATCCACTCTGATACTTTAGGGCAGTATTTTATATGGAATGCATGATACTGTGCACATAATAATTTACTTATTTGCTTACATTCTTTCTCCTGTAAAGCGGTGTCTTGAAGATGGGCTGTGTTCATTTTTGTTTCTCCTGCAGCCTTGCTGGTATGTGCTCAATAAAGAGTAGCTGGATAAATGGATGGGTAAGGGTGAATTGAAAGTGTGTGATGGTGTGAGGAGGAGGAACCAGGTTCTCTACACAGAGGGCAGAGCTTGAGAGCAGAGTAGACTCTCATTTGGTAGACAACGTGAGAAAAGATCAGTTCATGAGGTGTGATAAGAATTGGTATAGAATTGAAGTACCCAGAGCTGCAGTCTAAAGTTTTTCTATAAAAAGGAAAAAAAATTCTTGCAAATGCATTGTAGCTTCTTGGCTCAAGAAGAGAGTCTGTAAGGACTGAATTGGGACAGGGGGCACCTTGACTAAAACATGCTGAGAGATGAGAACAAGGTTAAGTCAACAAATTCTCCAGGGCCCCACTGCCAGCTCCCAGCAGCCCTGGCACCGGAACCCTGATAATAAGCCCTGGCCCAGCTCTGTGCTCTCCTAGGGAGAAACAAGCCTGGTAATCTAAGGTCCCTGCATCTCAGAAAAAGGAAGAACAATGTGGGACTATGTTTTCATTTGGCTCACACCTCAGTGGACTCTTTTCCCACTACCTCCTGCGTGAGGCTCACAGCCAGCCCTCCATCCGTCACCTGTGTCCACCAGCTGGAGAAGATGCCCTCACCAGGACCCCACCGCTTCTCAGGCGGAGGAGAGGCTACCAGCACTCCCCTCTGCGTGGCAGCCTCTTGCTCCTAAAGGGAGCAGGGTGCTGACGGGTTTCTTACCTTTCTGGGTCCTCCTCAAGGTTGTTAATCTGAGCAATCTCAATCATCCAAATGAGTCTGCAGCTGCTACTTCTCATCAGAAACACAAATCCAGTGGTTATCGATAAAGGGTGCTGGAGACAGGGGCTCTGTCCCCTGGGTGACAACAGACAATTAAATCTGCTCCACAGGGCACGGAGGGGAGACACATAAAGGAGGGGCCTCTGCATTGTTCCCAGAGTTTCCACCTGAGGGTGCTTCTGAAATTCTCTTTCCCTTTACCCCTCCCTCGGTCCTCCTTTCCTTCCCTCTATCCCTCCCATCTCTCATCCTCTCTCTCTCTCCCTTCTCTCTTCTTTCTTCTCACCTCTCTTTTCCTTCCTTCTCTCTTTAACACACATTTATTGAGCACCTACTAAGTAGGAGGTGTTATGTCAGGGCCTGGGTGGAGGTAGGGGATAAAACAGTGGATAGACTAAAGAACTGAGGGGTGCCTTTAGGGGCTTAGAATGCAGCCAGACAGTCATGTGCACTTCTGCTTTCAGGAAACATAGACAAGATATTATGGATTTTAAAACAGACTTTAAAATAGTAGCCATTTTCTATTAGCAGATAGAAAGCCAATGTAAAGAAGGAGGTAAAAATACCTCGAGCAGTTTCCAGAAAGGAAGTGTGCCATCTGGGAGCACTGGGAAGCAGCCAGTCAGTGGGTCAGGGAGGGCGTCGTGGAGGAAGGCAGGCCTCAGGGGCTGAGGAGCCACTGTGGGCTGGGCAGCTAGCGGGCACATTGAGCTCACCACACCTGAGCTTCTGGAAAGGAGAGTCGTGTGGCAGAGGCTCCGAGTCCCCCACAGCAGTGTGAGCTCTGGCACATGTGTGAATGAGCCATGTTTGATATGGAAGAGTGGATAGCTGGACAAGATAGTAGAGGAGACTGAGGTGAGGGTGACTGAAGGGGCTCAGAAGGTGGGCTGGAGTGGAGTAGGGCCTGTGGGCACCTCCTGGGAGATGCTGAGGTGGAAAGCACTGTCCCAGGGGAAGCCAGTCCCCATGAAGACCCCTCAGGGCTGTGGATGGGGAGGGTCCAAAGGATGCCCAGGAGCAGGAGTCAAAAGTGGCTCTGGTAGCACGCGGTGACCTTGGACAGGTCACCTCACCTGCCCACTTTGCTCACCATCCTGCCACTGTGAAGAGCGCCCCTCCTGGTGTCTGATGCCTTGGAAAACCAGGGTCATGAGGCCCCAGCAGAGTGGGGTGGGCAGTGAGAGGCTGGAAGGGTAGGACAATGTTGTGAACTAGGCACGAGCACAGGGGCAACTGAAAAACATGAGAAGCTACAAAGTTTGGCAACTGATTCATTGTTTGGGACTCAAGATGAAAATAAGGGGAAATGACAGTAGGCATTGGTGGGAGCTTAATATGTGCCTATTCCTACGTACACATTATCTACCTCATAAGATGGGCACTGATATTGTTATTATCTTACTTTGTAGATGGGGAAGCTGAGGCTTGAAGAGGTACATGACTGCTAATACTTTATAAGTGATAGAGCTGGGATTTGAAAACTTGATCGTTTTCCTCTTCCCAGAGCTCTTAGCTCCGCTGCATGCTGCTCCCTCACGCGAATCACTCCTAAGCCTCACCTGGGCCCTCAGTGGTGTGTGGGCTCTCCACCAGGAGCCAGCTGGAAGCCTGCTGTCCCCCAAGTCAGGCCCGGGATCAGTGACCACATGCATGGCAGGCTGGAAAGCCAGGCTGGGGGATGGGGGCTTGGAATCTGCTACCAGAAGCAAGTGGAGAACAAGAGGCCTCTCATTTGTTAACTGCTTTCCACTTTTGCCTTAACTGACTCTCATGACAACCCTGGGAATGAGGCTTGGAATTTTTAATCCCCATTTTCCAGTTGAGGAATCTGAGGCCTGGAAAGAGGTGAGCATTGCCCAAGGTTACCCAGCTGCTAAATGGCAGGAGACCAGAATCTGGTTCTCTTTACCTGGGCTCTGCTCTTTGTCTGGGCTGGACATAGAGGTACCAGAAGATGCCCACCTTCTGTGGGGTCAGAGGGCAGGAGAGCAGAGCCAGTGTGGCCGGGTCCCAGGAGCTGAGCTGAGAGAGACATGAGGCCACGTCTGCCAAGCCCTGGAGTGAGGAGGTTTGGGCCCTGAGGGTCTGCCTGAGTAGCATAGGCTGAAGCCAGAAATAGTAGACAATACCAATAACACAGAGCATCCCAAGTGGGGTGTCCTGTGGGGTCCCCTCTCCAGAACCCAGAGGGTGAGCAGAATGTAGGGCAGGCACTGCAGTCTGCCCTCAGGCATTGGAAGACCCAGGTCAGTGGGCTGTTAGATTCACGCTGACAGAGGAGCAACCCTGGGCTGCAGTGTCGGGGAACAGGTGCTTAGAGACAGAATGCTCTGGGTTCAAACCCTGGTTTTGCCACTTCTTGGTTTGGTGATTTTGTGTCTTTCTTTCCCTATCTGTAAAATGAAACAACAGCTTCCTTACCATTATAAAGTGAATGAGTGAATGCATATCTGTGATACTAATAGATTCCACCCACTTCATGGGCCTCTGTGGGCCAGCACTGTGCTGGGGGCCAGGATAGCTCTGTGGCCCACTCAGATGAGACTCAGCCTCTATGGCTCAGGCCCACAGCCACCACTGCTCTGCTTCCACTTGAAGGGCATCTGAATTTGCCCCAGAATGTGGGTTCTGTCCCAGCATCCGGGGAGGAAGGGGTGGGAGGAGAAGGAAATGCAGCTTTGGTCTGAGCCCACAGTTCCTGAGCAGCGGGAGCCAGAGGTCGAGGTGGAACTGGGGTGGGATTAAATGAAGGGTGGGCACCTCCAGGGTCCCCTGTCAGGCTGCCTTCACTTCAGAGGCCCAGAGAGCTTGACTCAGATGATCTCACCGGTGTTCAAAGCTTCCCCAGGAGACCAAGGGCAGAGCAGAGAGCACTGGAGTGTGCTCTGCTGACAGTTGCAGGATCAGAGCCTGGCCACGGATCACAGTCTGCGGGGGTGGCAGGCAGTGCACAGACTCAAGGCCCTGCCCTGGGCCCCTAAGTTCACTGACCACAGTATGCAGGGAGGCTCCCGTTCTAATCAGCAGCCTGCACTGTGTGCCCAATGCTTTTCCTCGTGGGTTACCTTTGCCAGTCTTCCCAGGCCTGGAAGCAAAGATCGTTCCTGTTGTCTAGGTTAGGAAACTGAGGCACAGAGGGGTAGAGGGGCTTGCTTAAGGCCAGACAGATCATCATCATCATTCAAATGTGGTTCCCCCTGTCTCCATCACACACACACACACACACACACACACACACACACACACACACAAGCACACATGAGTGAGTGGAGCCTTTCTCTCTAGCCAGGCTACCTCATGGACTAGGACGACCCCACTGGACCTCTGTCCGGCCTCCATCCCCTAGAGTCGGCAGCAGAGACTGGGTGAGAGGAGGACCAGGAGTCTCACCACAGGCCCCCTACAGCTCAGGGCACAGAGGAGGTCGAGGACTGCCCACCACTGTTTATCTGGCCTGGTTCTTTACAGATATCTCTCCCCTTCTTTCTATTAACACCATTGGGTCCATTCCTTCTCATCTTCCTCTGTCTCTTCTGCTTCTTGGCTCACCCCATTGTCTTTCTTAGTGTTTCCTTTCCTCCTTTCGCTTGGCCCCTCTCCTTTCTCCACCCTCCCACTCCCCTCCCCTGCTCTGTCTGGACTTCTCTACTCCCTTTCTTGCCCACTCTCTCTTCTTCTCGTTGTCTCTTTCATCTTCTTCCCTCCTTTTCTGTTTGTTTTTCTCCCCTGGTGCCCCTCGCCCACCCCGCCCTGCCAGGCTCCTCCATCTGCGCCCCCAGCCTCCCCTTTCCTACTCCCCCTCCTCTCAGCTCTTGCTCTTGGTGATTTATTACTTGCCCTGCTGCTTCTGACAAACTATTTGTAGGAAAATGAGATTTGGTCCACGCTGGATGGCTCCTCTGGGAGGCAGCGTGGGGGTCGGTGTCGGAGCCCCATGCGGCCCCCACCAGAGCCCCCGGCGCTCGCTCACAGAGCTCTTTAAGATAAATGAGCAAAATTAAGAGACTCACTGGGGGGAGAAAACGCTGGATGGCAGCGAGTGGGAGCGGGTGGTGCCTGGTTTCCTCCCAGAGATGCACCCACATGTGCCCCACTGAGGCTCCCCATCTGCTCAGACTCCTGGGACTCCCTCCCACTAAGGAACTAGCAGCCCTGGGTGAGTGCACTTCTGCCTTCCCAGGCCTGGCCCTGAGGAGGGCAGAGACCTCTCCAGCACTAGCAACAGTTTGGTCTGGAGCAGCAGGTCTATGGAGGTGGTGGAAAGAGACCTGAGGAGGGGAAGGGGCAGGGCACAGACAGCAGAGCAGGTGGAGGACAGAGGGAGCAGCCCCAGGCCTTCTCTGAAGCCCAAGCTGCTCCAGCCATTCCTGAACCCATGGGACCTCAGCAGGGTTCACATCCTGGGCACAGGTACCACTCAGGGGATAGGAGGGGAAGCCCTTGCAAAGGCAAGTGCAGCACTCACTCCCAGCTCCCCCTGCCCCTACCCCGGATCTCTGGTGCTAGGCAGCAGACTGTGAGCTCCTGCGGGCAGCTGGTAGGTTTGTGGTTTTCCCGCAGCACCTTAGCAATGGGCCACACAGGCCTCCTGGTTCAGCCTGGCTGCCTTCTCTCCTGACACAAATACAAGAATGTTCACCCCAATGGGATATGCACTGGAACCCATTACCCAAACTAGTTTTTTCTTATCTTAAAAGCCATACACTTATTTTGCTGTCAAACATTAATAGAGATACGATAAACAAGAAAATAAAAACCACCTGTTATTCTATACTTTCATATTTATCACAGTTTAAAAAAATACATATACTCAAAAAAAGTCATATTGTACACATTTTTTACCTGTCTTATCCACTCAATATATTGTGCACACCTTTTCTAATGATATTGGTCTTCTGATATATCATTTTAAACTAGAAGTCTAGTGCATGACATTTGTGCACTGGGGATGGGGGTCTCCTCAGCTCAGCCTGCATCCTCCCTCAGTCCGGGACTCCTCAGATGATGTCTGCCTGCTGCCTTAGCAGGGAGCAGGCATAAGCCAGCAGGTGGACATCCCCTGAGGGGTTCTTAGTGCTGCCTCAGAGGAAGGAAAGGCTCTCACCACCACCACTGTGCTCTTCAGCTGTGAGCCCGGCTTCTGTCTGAGCAGCACTCCCCCTGTGAAAGTGCAGTGACCACCAAGAGACAGCTCCTGCATTGAGCATCTTCTCCCCGGTGGTCAGTGTGTGTCATAGCAACTGGTCATTCCACTGTTCATTCGATTTGTATATTAGGGTTTTATTATATAGAATGGATACACTGTTTTATTATATACTGAGTGGCCAGATTATTATGATCTTAGGATCTCTGAACACATAATAATCTGGCCATTCAGTGTGTGTGTGTGTGTGTGTGTGTGTGTGTGTGTGTGTGTGTACTAGAGATTAGAGGTCCAGTGCATGAATTCATGCATGGGTGGGGTCCTCCCACTCTGGCCAGGGGGAAGGGAGGGACATGGGCAGTTGGCCAGCCTTCCTGTTGGTCAAACTCCTGGTCGATGGGACAATTTACATATTAGCCTTTTATTATATAGGATATACACTGAATGGCCAGATTATTATGTATTCAGAGATAATAATAATCTGGCCACTCAGTGTATTTTTGTATATATATATTTTTAGCAAGGCACCTATTTATGTTCAGTTTGATCATCTCTAAATGTTGCTATTCTAAAGAAGTGCTAACCTTAGGTTTACCCAGATCATCCCATTCTTGTCATGTCAGTGATGCACCAGTGGTTCTGCTCCTTCCTGGTCCCATCATAACAAGCTGTGACATACTGCCCAGCTCTCCAACTCCAGTGCACCTGCTCTGAGAAGCCAGTCTGCATCAGCTCTTCTAGCAATCTGTAAATTCTCAAAGACCACCAGACCCTAGTAACCAAGACCTTCTGAGAATATTCTGGAAGCAAGAGAGTAGATAAGGCTTTAGCTGCTATAGGAACCAAAAGAGATATCATACTTAAAGAAAAGGCTATTTTTCTTGAGTCTTGGTAACTTATTTGCAAATAGAGCATGAGCCAAATTATAATTATGTGCCAAGTTACCTCTCATTGGTGTTCAGTGTGTTGTAAGTTCAAAAGTCTGTTAAAATGTAAAATTTGAAAATGTTGTGGTCATTCGGAGCCTAGTCTGAGAAGTGTCTGGGAGCACATGAATGGAGAAGAAGAAAGGGATTCCAGGTATAAAGATGGAGAAAAGCTCAAGGTTCAGTGACTACCCACAGGTACTCCAAGTGACTAGCACTTTTGAGGTGTTTGTCTGTTTATCTGTCAGTCTGGAGTATATGGCTCTTGGGAAGGCTGGAAACTGATGAAAAAATTATTTGATAATTTGCACTTTGGGTTCGTGCTGTCATTGGCACTTTTGTCATAAAATGTGCATGGGTTTCACCCTCATTTGTATGATTCAGTTTGTTGGACATCATCCCGTGCACTGAAAGGTTGTTGGCTTGATACCAGGTCAGGGCACATGCCCAGGTTGTGGGCTCCATCCCCCATAGCCTGTGTGCAGTAGGCTGCCAATCAGTATTCCCTCTCACATCACATTGATGCTTCTCTCTCTCCTTCTCCTTTCCTCTTTCTCTAAATATCAATTAAAAATCCTTTAAAAATAAAATGTGCATGAGTTATGCTGAGATCTCTGATCTGGGAGGTACTCTTCGGATCAATTTTTCCTTGGGGTCTTTAGAGATTCTTTTCATCACTTGTTATAAACCTCGGTGTCCCTACTGGCTGTCCGAAGCTATGCAGGGAGGAAGAAGCCCATGAACTATTTTTAATAGTTGGAAAATATTTGCATTACCCACAATAAAGTGTCTTGGGTTCATGAAATGCCAGGTTTCTTTGAGTTGATTTATACCAACTTGTTAGGCATACTTACTGCCTCAAATAGATTGCCCTGACTGACATTTTTCCAGGTCTTTGATTTGTGAATGACAAGGAGAGTCAATTGTTTAATAGAGTCTGTATTTTCTAATTACCTAGGAGTTCAGGCTAGATAGAAAAGGGTCTTTGGTGGTATGAGCTTGGAAAACAGCAGCAAACAGGGATTTCCTAGGAAAACCCATCCAAATCTCTCTCCTTCAGAACCTGAAGGAAAAAAGTGACATCTATTCAGGGTAGGGTGAAACAAGGGTATCTGCTAAAAACTGGGAAGAACCATATGAAATAAATGGGGACTGACTCATGCTGTTGACTCAATCTGAAGCCCCCACCCCCTCCCACCCCAGCCAATTTGTTTTATTAAAAAGAAAAGAAATTAAATCACCATGATTCTTTTAATACAATCTGAGATTTACTCTGCATCATCCAGCGGCGTTTTTGATAAGAAATTCATGGCTCCTCTGTCCCCAGTAACAGAACAGTGATCTTTATGGGGCTGGCGTGAGGAAGCTGCGGGCATGGCCCCATCACATTAAACTCTCAGTGAAGAGCCAATTTGTTTGATATTAAGAGTTATAAAAATATCAGCACAGAGCAGTTACGCCAGGGATATTGCAAAGCCAATCTGAATTTTAATGTAGTGTGAGCAATAAGCACCGTGTTCCCCATGCCCATGCCACACACCCGCTCTGCAAATATTTGAAGAGAACACAGTGGAGGTTTTGAGTGTCTTGCTCTTTTTCACTCTTGTTTCACACGCAGGCTCGCTCCTCGAGGGATGTGGGGCTGGCAGGGCATTCAGCATTCTTGCATTATTGGGGAGAAACTTAGGAACATGGCCACACAGAAGGCTTCCTCTCACCCTGTTCACACTCCTCACGCACAGGCATCCATCCCAGGGCTGCCCAGGACTCAGCCTTCTCTGCCCACAGGCATCCAGAATTTTCATCCTTTAGTTCCCTCATACAATGGAATGCTATTTCCCAAGTATCTCCTTCATCCTCTGAATCACCCGCAAATGCCTTTCTTACCCCTCGCCATGCCCTGATTGCACCCCAGCTCTTTGTCTGTCTCTGTGGCCTGTAGGTGATTCTTTGACCTCTCCTCTCTGTCCCTTCTATCATTTTTCTCATTATTTCCATTTGCCATCATTCCTCTCCTTTCACCTCCCAGTCACCTCTTCCCAGCCTCTTCTCCCATAAATATCCATTCAGCCTTACAGATAGATCTTTCTGAAACATGCTAACCAATTAATTTCACTTGCACAGGGCGCCTACCCCTAGTTAGGCATTGGCTAGTGGCTGAAAGAGACACAACTTAGACAAGACGGGTGGTTTCTGCTCTCTGGAGACTGGAGGTGCCATTGGGAGGGGTGGTGGGGGTGGATGAGGTGGGGGTGGTCCATGAGAGAAGGTCTTCAGGAGAGGTCCGAACAAAGGCCTGAGGGAACCTGTCAAGGAAGGGGTGGCTCAGCGACTGGACCTGCAAAAAGGGAGGCAACTGACTGACAGGTGACAGTGGATAACTGAGCAAAGAAAGGGGAGGTGGGAGGGTTAGTGGGGAAATTTCATGAGAGAGTGATCACCCAGCTTGGCTGGGGAGGCCCAGGAGGGATGTGTACAGGTGTCAGACTCCCTGTCCAGGACACATTACAGCACACCAGTGATTCCCAAGTGGGGTTAGGGCCCTGGACTCAGAGCCCGTCTCATGCCAGCGCTTACAGAACTACCTGCATTTGTCTTTGGCATGTGAACATGAATGTGCAGGGGATATTCTGTTGCGAACTTGGGAGAGCTGCACACCAGTGAGCCCATATTTTGCATGAGGTTGCGATTCTGCCTGAGGGAAGTGTCTGCTCCAGGTAGAGATCCATGCCTTTTACAGCACGAGGGTACAAGCCTCGGTCCACAACACATTTAACCTTTAAGAAACTACCTTTGTTGAATTTTGAGCAAATATCAAGAAGAATAGCCACAATTATCTGAAAGGTGATTCATATACTTCTCCGTGCTTCACCTACATATTTTCCTGAAGCGAGAGTTTATTTATGTGCTGCAACCAAAACAGCAGATCGCGGCTCCCAAACACAAATGCAGGGCTGCGAACCTGTCTGTAGTCTATTAGCAGATGTGCAATAAGATCATTCGGTTCACTATTTTTTGAAAATGCAGTTCTTTTCAATAAAAATACATTATCTACACTAGTATAGATATATTTTATATCTATATAGGAATGAATTTATTACTTTCAAATCAATTAATAAATATATATTTAAATATCCTAGATTTGATTTTTAACACAATAAATATTGATGCCTATAACCTATATAAGCAAATGTCCTTGGGATGCTAGTCAATTTTTTTAAGTATTAGAAGGTCTTGAGATAAAAATTTTGAGACCTCTAGAATGTCTCTAAACAATTATTAGTTATAAGTTTGAGTTGATCAAAGAAATCACAGTCCCATCCTTTGCCACCCACCTCTCCTTTGCTCCCTCACTCCTTCCAGCTCTGGACTGCTGGGTGCTCACACTATTCCCCACCTCACCCACCACCTCATAGCAGCCTCCCCCTGATCCTCCTCCTCTAGCAGGAAGTCCCTGTCCTCTCCCTCTTCCCAGCTCCCCTTTCTCAGCCTCTTCAGCCACATCACTTTCCTCCCTCACTTTCCACAGATTCCAGAGCCAAGCCACTTGCATCTGTCCAGCCAGCCTCCCTTTCCTTACTTGCCCTTATCATCTTCACCTCTGACTCCCTTTCTAGTCCCTCATAATTTTTTCTCAGGCCAGCTCCTGGGGTCTTTTGCCATTTATTGGGGCTATGTGTTCTCTCCTCTCAGCTCACCAGCTTCTTCTTAAAGTCTCTGCCTATCTGTCTCTACAGTGACCAGGGTCTGCCTGGTGCTGAGGACCAGCCCAGGCCGGGGCCACCTCTGAGAGCCGAGGAGGGATGTTGTGGGCTGCAAAGGAACTCGGGCTTGGAGGCAGACAGATCAGGCCTGCAGCCCAGCAGCTTTACCTGAATCACTTATGGATTTTACAAACCAGTTGGTTATTTGTCTTTATAGTTACCTTAATGTCAACTATAGTCTAGGACGGCCATTAGTTCTCAAACCTCAGGTAAACAGAATCACTTGGACTCAGTTTGCTGAGTGTGGAGAGGCCCCAGGAATCCTGACATGAATGTATGGTGGGATCTACTCACCTATGTTTCTAACTCAAAGCACACCCAACACTGGCCCTGTATTTCCTGAATTCTCCTGAATCTCACATTCCCCACTATGTTATGGAGCATCTTAGTTCTTCAAACCCCACTCAATTTGTATTTGACAACATTTTTAATATCATGTGCATTGTATTTATTGACTGGCTGGCTCACACTGTCACCAAGCTGTCACTAACTTCCCGCCCCCTTCCTTTAGCAGAATGGGGTGTGTAAGGAAGCATGGGACCTTGGGTGTCATCTAATGTCATTGAGCCTTTATTTCTTCACCTTTAAAGTGAGGAGAGCTGCCCTAACTGGTTTGGCTCAGTGGATAGTATCGGACTGTGGACTGGAAGGTCCCAGGTTTGATTCCAGTCAAGGGCATGTACCTTGGTTATGGGCACATCCCCAGTAAGGAAGTGTGCAGAAGGCAGCTGATCGATGTTTCTCTCTCATCGATGTTTCTAACTCTCTATTCCTCTCTCTTCCTCTCTGTAAAAAAATCAATAAAATATATTAAAATAAACAAACAAACAAACAAACAAATAAATAAATAAAGTGAGGAGACCCAGATCTCTGAGGACGCTGTGGGAATGATGGGGGCTAATGCAAGTGGGGCCTGTGTGAGGTGCCGTCCATTTCCACTTTAATTTTTTTCTTGGTGAGAAGCCCAGTTGCCTGTCCATGGAAAGGAAGAACTGGCATCTTGGTGACTAAGAAATCACAGTCCCATCCTTTGCCACCTGTTTTTGGCCTGTCCTAACTCTCACCACCCAGGACAGCGCTAGCCAGAGTGTGGGTTGGACACCAGAGATTGGCTTCCTGCCGCATCTTCCCCTCCCATCCGGGCCTGACCAGACTGAGCCTTTGTCTACCACTGTGTCTGCAAGCACACTGCCTCCTCCAACGTGCCCTGGAAGCCAGCCATCTCATTGGACTTTTCTCCCAGCTTCATTCTTTGGACTTGCTTAATGTATCTTGACCTGGAAGGTCCTGAAGTAACCTGTATGCCCCCTCATCTCATCGCCATGGGTACAAGGAGGTCACGGTGGCTCCTGGGGCTGGAAAGGTCACTGTGGGAACTCAAGGTTATGCCCCTTACTCCCTGAAACCCCAATGACTCCTCCCATCATTTCAGTCTGCCCGATGTCACCAGGCTCTTAGGAACCTGTTGTCCTCATCTGCTGATGCTTTCTGCTTCTTGGCCATGGCACTCTGCTCAGTCTGCTCCTTGAAGGCTGGCCATCACCATTTGCTCTGGATGGCCAACAGCTGAGCACCTGCAAATGGGAAAGTGAAAGGCTTCTCTCTACCTGTGAGGCTCCATTACAGGTGCCAAACAGCTTGGACCTCAAGGTGTTACAGTGCCAACCACTACGCACATGGTTTTTCCCCCTGCAGAAGAGTGGCTGGGCCCAGGGAAGGCTGGGCCAAACAAGTTCAGGTGGTGCTCAACTCAAACTCAAATGGTCCTTTCCCGTGAGGACCATTTCCACCTGCTGCTCAGTCCTGTGTCCTCAGTCTCCTCACTCCATGTGGCTTCCACAAAGACCCCTCCCTATCACCAGCCATGCCTGCACACGTCCCAATCCCAGGGTGTTTTCCCAGGAAGCTTTGTAGCTCTGCACAAATCAGCAACAAGATGCATAGAGGGTACAGGGAACCCAAGGCTCATCCCATGTACAATTACACCCAGAGAACAGAAAATGGGAAAACCCTCTCCTCTATCCAGGTGGAGTGAGCTTCCAGGGAGGGTTAGAGCTGGAATCTGCAGTGTGTGTGTGAGGAGGGGATAAGAGATGGCCTTGTGAAGAAATTACTCTTCCTTTATTCTTTCTTTTGTTATTTACCTATTTGTTTGGAAGATAGTATCAGAGGATAAAACTGAAGGGAGAGGAACATGTTTTCTAGACAGAGGTCAAGAATCCGGGTGCACAGAAGCAGGAGAGGCCCACAGCGAGGTGAATCCCCAGCACAGCCCTCTTCCCTGGCTGGGCTGCTGCTCAGTGGAGGACAGAGGTCCAGAATCATGAGAACAGGAGAGAGCAGGTGGTGTGAAGGAGGTAAGATTGCCTTTGTTTCCATAATGCCTTTGAGGATGAAAGGAGCGGGAAGAATGAAGACTTGCCCTGGTCCGTCTACAGAGGCACTGACTCACCTTGGGAAGGTAGGACACAGAGGACCCTTCTTCTCAGGAGAAATAAGAGCAGGTCCTACATTACCTTGTCACACACATTGAGTGCTCTTTCTTACTGCTCAGCCCCAGCTTCCACACTCCAATACATCTGCATTAAGCATCTGTAACAGCTGGGCCTGACCGTGCTCCCGCCCAAAACACACTTGGATCCCCTGTGGCAGGTGACGGCAGAAGCTTCAGAGTCTGAGACCTTGCTGAGAAAGAACAGGCAGGATGCAAAGAGGGAGTAAATGCCAAGAAAAGGGAAAAATGAAGAGCGATGACTGTGGGTCCCAAGGCTAATTGAGCTGCTAGCCATCTTAGGGAAGTGGGAGGGGCTCTGGTTTGGCAGGAAAGATAACAACTTCAGACAAGTTTTGTTGCAGGGGTTGAAGGTCAACCCAATAGAGATCTCCCATAGACAATAAGAAATGTGAGATAGGAAAGGACCAAGGGGTCAGGGTTTGAGATGGAGGTTGAGTAACTGTAAGGTAATAGGAACAAGTCAGGACTGGTGAAATCATCCATTTGTTTGCTTAAGAAATATTCAGTGAGTGCCTACTGTGTGCCAGGCATGAACCTGAGACCTGGGGGCACTGTGATGAACCATCAGGGAAGACATTTTGAATGATTTGTGGGCAGGAAGAGAATAAGAGATTCCAAGTCAGGAGTGATACCAGGGAAAGCAAGCATCAGACTGAGAAGTCAGCCTGGAGGCAGGATGGCAGGATGCAAGGAGAGGATGGCCACCATGGTGGGTAAGTTAGGGCCTGAACCAACCTGCATGTAATAGGAAATCCAAATAGCAATGGCCTACATAAAGCATAGAGTTAGTCTCTCACAGAGTAAGGAGTGTGGGTGTGACAGCCCCGCACTGGTGCAGGACTCCTCTAAGTCATCTGAGTCCCAGGCCACCCCTTTCCCTATAGAGCTGCTTGTCAACTGCCCACATGTGGACCAGGGTCAACCATGGTCCCCAATCTCCCAACCACAATCTCTTCATAGCTTTATTCTCTGCTTTAGGCTGTGTTTTTTCAAGTTTATTCTGTGGATCACTAAAAAACTACAGAGACACCTCAGGGACAAATGAGGGGCTGTAGGGCAGACCAAGATGCTGGTCTTGGCACACTTGGCCATATTTCAGCTAGATCATTTATGTTTCTATATGTTATATATGATTAAATATGTTTTAAACATGCTTTGAAAAAGAATGAGCTTTTTCTGGAGAACAGGTTGTCTGGTGAGCTCTTTTCTAGCAAGACCGCCACTGCCAGAGGTGTGCATGCATGTGTGTACATGCCTGTGCATACTTGCTGCATGTGCTTGACCTGCTTGTGTACACTGACCTACTTGTCCCTTAGGTACCTTTCCTCCTCTCAGTGACCTGAATCCTTCCCTCCTTAACCATATCTGCATCCTATCACTCAAAGGCATTTCTTACCCACTCCAAACATGGGATCTTCTCTTAGATTCGTGCCCTAAAACACAGAACCATATTGTAGTCCATTTAGGACCTGCAGCTGTGGGGCATGGAGGTAGGAAAGGAGGAGGACAAATGGAAAGGGAGCAAGATAGTCCAGAGGAGGCCCAGGACACAAGACCTGAACCTTCTTGCGAGGAGCCTGTGGGGAAGGGCAGCAGCAGGCGTGGTCCTGACTGCCATTGCTTTGGAGAGAGCTGGGAGGGGACCTCATGTGGGTTGAAAGAGTAGCTTCTATTCCTGACACTGTTCCAGGTGCTCTCTTATGATCAGTTCATCTTCAGCCAATCCTACAATGTAGGCTATTATATATACTCACTTTATGGATGAGGAAACGTGCTCTGTTTATACATGGAGTGTGCTGTGACAGCTAAGAGAAAGCACATGTAAGACACACCTATATATAGGAGGTGTGGTTTATGTACGTGGGTGCTTATCACTGGCTAACTTCCCCGCTGATCACCCTGGTACCCAAGGAGACCTGCTCCCCTCTTCCTATCCCAGCTGTTGATAGAATGAACCATTAGGGAAGAGGTCTGCCTTCCAAGGGAGTAAGAAGAGACGAGGATGCTATACACCCTCCAGACAAGCAGCAGAGAAAACAGGCAGACATGGGCTTGGATCACAGATGTGTGTGCAACTTTTGGCTCTTCACTTTAAGCCTTGACTTTCTCATCAGTACAATGATCTCTCTAATAGGACCCCTCATGAGTTATGAGGAGAAAATAAGTGAATGCATGTAAAGAATTGTACAGTGTCTGTAACATTGGTTATTATGGTTTATAAATGGGGGAACTGAGATACACTTTCCCCAAATCTAAACCTGGTTAGGGATGCCTCCGCAGACTTTGCTCTGAGCTTGCCAACTGCCCAGCTGCTATTTACACGTGTGTGGGAAGGGCCATTGTGGGAGGCATGTGAGCCAGTGTCTATGGCCACAGGCGGATGAGTAGTGTTTCCCATCCCCGGGTCTCATTTCCCAGTCTGGCAAGGTTTACACACTCCTCCGTTCACTTAATGCCCACCTCTCACCTCCCACCCTCTCCCTTTGTGAAAGGCTATGAGAGTAGCAGTTGGAAATCTCTCCACCTCAAATTTCCAACTCCAGTCATTCATACCTGTCTCAAAGTCATCCACAGGAGGGAACCTTCCTTAGTTCCTCACAGCCCCAAGGTAGGATCTTTTAAGGTCTTTGTAGTTTATTTTTAAATCCTCACCTGAGGATGCGTTTTAGTGATTTTTAGAGAGAGATGAAGGAAGAGAGAGAAACATAGATGTACAAAACATCAATCAGTTGCCTCCAGTATGTGCCCTGACATGGACCAAACCGAAAACACAGGCATGTATCTTAATATGGAATCAAATCTGAAACCATTTTGTGTACTGGATGATGCTCCAGACAACTGAGCCACCCAGCTAGGGCAAGGTCTTCTTATCTTTAACTTTTAAAAAATACATAGAACTATTTTAGAACCAGGTGAGCATAAATGAGAGAGAGAGGGAGAGAGAGAGAGAGAGAGAGAGAGAGAGAGAGAGAGAGAGAGAGAAGAGAGGGAGGAAAGTGTGTAAGTTTCTTTGCTGGTTCACATCATTGGAACAGACACTTAGGGTTTGGACAGTCTCATGTGGGACTGGCTGGTGACTGGTCCTAATGGGGAGACCCTCTCTGCCACCAGGAGCCCTGAGACTGAGAAACAGGTCATTCAGATACAAGAAAGACCAAGACAGAACATGAGCAGTGTGGGCAAGTAGGCATGAGCCTCCCAGCACTTTGATCTTGGCATTTTCCACAGAACTGAAATGTGGGTGTGTCAAGAACCCCTAACATGAAGGATTTGAGTGGGAATATCCTGCCATGGTGACTTCAAAAGACCCATGGGGGATTTAGATCAGAAGAGCTTATAGGACCCAGGACACCGGAGTCCTACAAGCCAGTCTGGAAGCACCAGCTTCCATGACTTAGGGGAGAAGGACTGCTGGACAGAGGAGAAGACAGGTTTTGTATAGTCTTTACTTTCTTCCTGGGCCAGTCCAACTTTTTAAAGACAAAGGCCCTGGAAATAGAGGTGGGTTAGATTATGGATAATGAAATAAAGGTGGGTTGCATTATGAAGGAGATGAAAAATCAGGATTTTATACAAAAGACAGTATGATGAAGAGTAAATTCTAGTAGACAAAATATGAAGAAATTCATTCGCAGGTGTAGGCCCTCAGACACACAAAATTGGTGCTAACCAGCTGCCTTGGCTGGACCAGTAGTGACCAAGTGTCTGCCTTCTTAGAGAGCTTTTAAGTCTCTTCCTGCTAATGGCAGGGGCCCTTGAGGGAGGAAGAGCTGCTCTGACACCTTGAAATGGACCATGTGCTCTGCCTCTCACTCTCACCACTTCATCCTCAGTTTGTTTGGCTCCCAGGGCTAAACCCAGAGTCGTGGGACCTCTCATCTTTAGGGGGCACCTGCCCCTACTGAGCCTAAACTTAGAGAACAACATGGCTGTAAGTGCCATGACTTGACCCAAGAGATGAGCACCTGCCAAGGTGATTACATTTCTCTTCTGGTACAAATGATCACCCTTAGTACTCAAACTAACAAACAAAGGGTAAAACAACAATGGCAACGGCAGCACCTAAAACATGTCTTCTCCATATGTCTTGAGTCTCGCCAGCCTGTGAGTTCAGGTGAAGACACCTTATTAATTTTTTATTTTAAGAGAGAGCAAGGGAGAGAGATAGAGAGATAGAAACATCTATGAGAGAGGAACATCATCGATTGGCTGCCTCCTGCATATTCCCTACTGGGGATCTAGTTGGCAATGCAGGCATGTGCCCTGACCAGGAATCGAACCATGACTTTTTGGTTCCTGAGTTTATGCTCAAGCACTGAGCCACACCAGCTGGGCCTTTATCAAATTTGAATCTTGCTGCCTTTGAATTGTCACAATCTCATGCAGTCTCTTCCTCCTCCCAAACCAAAGGGGCAGTTCATAAAGGCCTTTTGGTCTGGGCGACCACAGTGCTGGCTCCCTTTATTTTGGGCCACCACTTCCATTGGTAAGCAAGAGTCTCTGTTCTTCCAAGAAATGCAAGCACCTGAAGCCACTGCTGACTGGATTAACCACTGACACTCTTAGGAAGTGAGAACATTGCATCTTCTGTGCTCATTTGGGGGTGATCTCAGTGTAGGGTTGCCTGGATCTCTCCCCACCATCCCCCAAATTAGAATTTACCGAAATACTTCTTTTAATTTGCAAGCACACAGACTTTTATTCTCCTTGTGTCCTCAGGATAGCTGAGTTGGGTCAAGTCCTAAAGTAACTCAATTGCCACATATAAGACCATCACAACCCTCTAACCTTTGGCCCTGCCATGAGCCTGCCTCACCTTGAAAGACTTCCTGAGGTTCATTACCTCACAAGGTCCCCTTCATTCCTTCCAACACATGGGCCTCCACGAGGATCTCCTCAGGTGTGCCTGTCTCTGTACAAACTCCCCCGAACTCAGTTCCAAGTCTTTGGGGAAGCCCCCCAGCTCTGCTGTGAGCAAGGGTCCAAGTAGATTCCTGGGAGAGAGGTATTTCTGAAGTCTATGTAACAGATTGTACTCGAATCTGCTCTGGCCCAACTGGGAGACTTTGTTATCAAATTTACAGCCTTGATGAGGCAAGGAGACTAGCATAAAAGCTTTCTTGAGACCCATCCTGCTGAGAACTGGCAGCAAAGAGAGCTCCTCTGGGGGCTCAGGACACCTTCCTGCTCCACGGGCCGAATAAAGCACAATTCTAGGCAACTTACTCCAGAATCTCTGCAGCAAGTTATCCTGTCACCCAAGACCTCCAGCCTTCAGAGAAATACTCTGTTCTCTCTTATGCATAGGGCCCAGCAGGGTCCCAGGAGGGAGAGGATTATTTTCTTTAATTAGCATGGGCTATAATGCAAGGAAGCTGAAACCATGTACCAGAGTAGATGTTCTGAGAGGAGGCAAAGATCTCCTTTTTCAGACCCACAAAACATCACAAAGTGCCTTCTTCTTGCCATTTAATATCTGTGGGCCAGGCAAATATGCCTCATCAGATCCTTGTTCTAACACCCAATGCTGATGAGTTCCCCCCTCTATTCCTTCTTTCCTTCTTCTCTCCAGCCCCTTCTTTGACCCTCTTTATTTCTACCCTTCCCCCTCTCCTTCCCTGTTAATTAAATACTTACTACATGCCTCACACTCTGCTGGGTACCAGAGGGATGAGAGATGGGCAGGACATTGTCTTTGCCCTTGAAGGGCAAGCACATTGAACAGTGGGGAAGGCATATGTGTACACAATTAACTATAATAAAATATGGTGAGCGGTATCATGGAGATCTGCCCCAAGTGTCATGAGAGAACAAGGTGGAGTGGAGGCAATGCTTGAGAGGTTGTTAGAAAAATCTTCACCAGGAGGTAATTTCTGAGTTGCTTTTAGAGGAGTGAGTGGAATTTTTCAGATGAATAAAGATGGGAAGGGCATTCCAGGAAGGGTAAGAGTGGGAGTCTGATATGGCCAGAGCTTGGAGTGTGGATTGGCTGTGGGGGTAGCAGGAGTGTTCTGAAAAAGGTGGCTTGTGATCAGGATGAGATGGGATCTGGGAGCTGACATTTTATTCATCACATCACGGAGAGCAAGAATTTTCATGCACAGAATTTTTCTTTGGATGACCTTTCTTGGCTGGCAAGGCTAACAGAGCAAGACTCAATGTGGGCAGTGAAAATGTGTGTGTAATAGTGTGTACTCAGTCAACTGATCAAATATTTATTAATGGCCAGTGTGTACCAGGGTCTGTGTTAGATACTGTGAGATTGCAAAAGAAGTGTCACAACTCATATATTAAAGAAGGTAAGAGTGATTATCACTTAGAAACAGTTAGGTATGAGGAAAGAGAGTACAGTACAAGATCAGTTAGAATGGTTGTGAGCCAAGCAGTGGAGAGATTAGAGAGTCCTGGTGGGCTTCCTATAGGAGTTAGGACTGAACTCCAGTGAGAGGTGTTTCTTTTTAGAGAAGCCACAGGGACAAAGTCTTGCACTGAGCATGTGTGGATAGTAAAGAATCTGGCCTGCCTCGAGGCCACAGGTAGGAGGACCTTGAAGTCAGAACAGCAAGGACCTTGGTGGGGTGTCCCCTGAAAGCCGTGCTAGGAAAGTTCTTTCTGCCCCACCACCCTATGTGGTTTCTTCTATAACATCCCTACATGTGACCATCAGTCTTTGTTGGAACATACACAGAAAGGGGGGCAGGTAATTCTGTCTTTGGTGGTCTCTGGCGGTTGGGAAGTTCTGCTAAAATCTAGCTTATTATTTGTTGTGTCCCTGATTCCAGATACATCACTCTGTGTATCGGCATCTCCCTCTCTGCTGCAAAGAAACTTCAGATTTTCCAATTAGGCTCGAATTTTTAGTCTCCTTTTTTCCAAGTTGGAAACTCTCAGTTTCTCCGACGGTTCTTCCACCAGGAAGCTGTGACCCAGGCTCACAATCATGACAGGTGCGTGATGCCCTTCCCCTCCCAGGCCTTGATTCTCCTTTGAAGTGGGGTCCAATCAGGGCTGTGTGGTCTGGACACAACTGAGTAGGTGGTGACCAGGCTCTGCAAAGTGACACTGTGGAAATGGTGGTTTGTGAATAAGTCAGGCCTCAGAGCTCAGAGTGACCGAGGGGGTGTGCAGGCTGGTGAGGAACTGATGGGGCCTTGGCAGGGGTCGGAGATCAGAGCTGTATCAGACGGTGAGCAGGAAAGAGGGAAGCCAGAGGACGTTTCACAAATTTGATAAATAAGAAAATAGACAATGACGAATCTAAGTGTCCTAACCTGAGCCTGGGAAAGTGGCCCTGCACGTGCAGACATGGGGAATGATACAGAGTTTGCCTCAAGAACAGAGCGCTTCAGCCCGGGGGCCTGGAGGTGGTTGTAAATGGGTCCGGGAGTCCAGGAGATGAGAGAGATTGGAGTGGAGTCAAGAAGGACCCATCAGGGAGTGAAATACACAGAGGAGGAGCCGTCCATGGAAAAAAAGTGCGCATCTAACATCTGCACGTGCAGACCGAGGAATGAAAGGTGCCACAGCTGCCAGTGGAGCTGTGTGAGGTGCCAGAGCAGTTAGGGGTCCCCGGAAGGGGCACTGCTCAGTGACACCATAGACCATAGGAGAAAGGACACCTACCTTACTAGGCGGGGAAGGAGACCCACTTCAGTAGGAAGGTGGGGCCAAGCAGACAAAATCAGATTCAGAGGGACTGGGTGCCTGGCTACCCCTCCTCACACATCCCTGTCTTGGCAAAGCCACTCACCCTTCCCTTCAGCCTACCTGTCCCGATGTCTACCTTCCTCCTTTCACCTCCAGTTCCCCAGTGTTAGTGGTCTGCTCAGATGGCACAGCTGAGTCTCTTCCCCAGGGGAGGATAGAGGCAGCTTACTTCAGGGGGTGGCCTCTCAGGGGAGGCCAGGCCTCCTCAGGCTGCCCAGCCCCATGAGGACAGCATGAGCGACACTCACGCTGGGCTGGGGCCGGAGGAGGACTAGATGCTGCTCTGGCAATGACAGCCTCGCAGGCTCTGCACACAGCTGATCCGCCCACATCTATTTTCCTTGACATCTGAATGCAATGGTTGCAGAGGGCAGAGGGCATGCTTAGAGGACCCCACTTGTATCTTCTCTCAGTCACCCTTTCCTACCAGGGCTCTCCAATTTTGTTCCCCTTCCCCTCCCCCACCAGGTGCCTCCCATTGATGCCCCATTTGGTCCCCCTCAGCACTGAGCAGGCGTCTCTCCTTGTCATCAGCTCCTTACTGCCCACGAGCTCAACCCAGGCGATGCCAGGGGCACACGTGTCTATGGAGGTGAAAGGGTTATTTTCAAGCTTCATAGGCAGAGACCCCAGAATTCTAGCAACCGAGAGACAGGTTATGCCAACCTCATTCCTCCCAGGATGCACTGGGAGCCTGGGAACCAGGAGGGAGGAAGGAGGCTCAGCTGAGGAGCTCAGGATTTAATTCTATGCATCATTAAGTAGTCCTCTGAAAGTAGTGTCCCCCTATACATCATCCATGCTTAGTAAACAGCACGCTGACATTACATTAGCGGCTGGAAATGAATTTTCTCTTTTATAGGGAAATTGAGAATCCGCCAAGAAGAAAGAAAGAAAGAAAGAAAAAAAAAACCTCAAAACCAATTATCTAGGCATTTATGAGTTCCACCCTGGTCCCCCTCTCTCTCCTCTCTCACTCAGATGCAAAGAAGCATTTAATATTTAATATATTAAGAAAAGAAAGAAACTTTGATAGATTATGTGGAATCTGGCATTAATTCCCTCTGCCCCTCCTTTCTTCCTTATTCTCCCCTCCAGAAAACCAGCGCCTGGTTCAAGCTGACATTTAAATAGATTAAGGTGTTCAGATTTCCTTTATAGTGTTGACATTTTGGAAATATTTCTGTGTGTTTTTTTATAATATAAATAAATAAATAAATAAATAAATAAATAAATAAATAAATAAATATTGGAATGGGTCTTTCCCTCCACCAGACAGGTGGTGTCCCACTCTGCCCTGCTCTCCAGGGCTGACACAGTTTACATTGAGTTCAGGTAGGCTGTGCCTCTCTCTCGGCCCCTCTTTGCTCCACCTCTAGCTCAGCATGCTTCCTTCCCTGGTTGCATTGACCTTCCTTTATGAGGCGGATGGTTTGGTTCCTTTGCAGACCTGCTCAAGCACGCCAGACAGATGCACTTGCAAGTTCTTTCCCTTTGGAAACATGGCCCTATTGTGAGATGGTAAAGGAGAGAAGGGGGTGGGTTTCACTATGTCTGTCCACTCCTCCCAGGAGTCCAAGTAGCCTTCTTCACACTGTGCTATGTGCTTTCATGGCTGGACACTAAGGTCCCTGAGTGTGGGTCCATGTCTACTTATCTCTATCACTGCTCCTGACACACAGTGGGTGTTGGCAAATGTTTATTTAATGAAAGACAGACAGGAAGGAAATTGAAAGGGGAAAGGAAAGAGGAGGAAAAGGAAAGTCTTGGCTGATGGCTGTTCTCAAAGCTCTGATGTCCTGTGATGTCTCCAAGCAGAAACCAATCCACAGGCATATAGATTGCAACATGCCCACCTGTCTGTGCTACTTCCTACCCACTTGTTTTCCATTTCCATCTTTGCTTTGAAGATGGATAGAACTATCTGACCATATTGGACAGTTCCTTAAAGATGTTTCTCTATGAATATTAACTAGAAGGAGATTAAATCAAATGGCCCTGGATATTAACCTCTTCTCTATCATTTAGTAACAGCTACTTTACCTCTCAAGACTCAGTTTTCTCTTATGGAAAATGGGTCAATAATCTAGGGTACTATTATGACTCTTTCAAGAATAACACACATAGCCCTAGCCCATTTCACCGAGTGGATAGAGCATCAGCCTGTGGACTGAAGGATCTTGGGTTCGATTACAGTCAATAGCACATGCCCAGGTTATGGGCCCAATCCCCAGTAGAGGACTAGCAGGAGGCAGCCCATCAATGATTATCCCTCATCATTGATGTTTCTAGCTCTCTCTCTCTCTCCCTTCCTCTCTGAAATCAATACAAATATGTATTTAAAAAAAGAATAACACATTATTGGAGTACAACAGTACCAGGATACAGAGTGTGGTCCACCAGTTGTGGCTGTTGTTAAGCACTTCGTCCAGGAGCTAAACAATAACAGCTTTCACCAATTATACTAAACTAGCCAAAATTTAAGAATATGCCAAAAAGGAAGAAGGAAAAAAATATCATCAGAACCAGTTATTAGCTCTAACTTGGTCTCTTCCATGATCTTTTATATCTGGGTGTGAATAAGCTTTTAGTGTATAAACATAATAAAGCAACTTGGATGATTTATAGAAGAGGAGTTTCTAGCAGTATCTGCTAGAATTCCAATGGAGCCTTGGCCACCACACAGGCATTAGCACAGCACCCAGGCAGACCCAGAGATTAGCAGTGTGATTTATCCCATCCAGGGCTATGCTTCCCTGTGTGCGATGTCGCCAACCTCCTCACTCACCTTCACGATTCTGCACCTCTTCCTGGCCTAGCCACCTCCTGTCCTTTCCCGGTGCACTGCCTTGAGTGTTTTCCAGAGATAGATACCAAAAAGCATGTTTATCTTGAATGCCCTATTTCACAAAGCTGACTTTTATTCAATCTTTTAAAGACTTCGCAGCCCACACTTTGTGGAGCCATTATGTCCCTGGCTGTGGGTGGCCTGCAGGTGACTCGTGTGCATCAGACTTGTTTGGCTTAGCAGGGGCATCAGCAGAGCCTTAGGGCTCAGGGTACATTGCTTTTTTACATCTTAGCTACTATCAGCCTGGAGTCCACTTTGTACTTTTGTCTTTCTTCTGATTTGAGAGTCCTCCCCCACTAATCTACCAACACTTGAGTTTTGGAGTTGTTGACTTTAGATTCACTGCTTTTAATAGAATGTATCTCAGTGTCTATAAGTTTCCAAAGAAGCATGGTCCAGCCCATGTGATCTTCCACATGCTATAATAGATGCAGGATTAACAGATGATAAGACACATTTCCTTTCGTCCAGTTTATAGCAGGGCAGGGCTCAGAAGGGCAGGAAGTTCGCAAATCAGTAAAGAGTGACCCTAATCTAAGTGCATTCAAGGACTGAATCAGCACGGATTGGGGAGCAGGACTCAGGGCAAGGTAGGAGGGGTCAGCTGACTGGTGAGTGTGGGGTAATGGGGGCAGGGGGAAGCTACACAGAATTAAAATACTTGTAGACTCCTTTCCACTTAGTAAAGAAGGATTCAATGAAGTTAGTTAAATTGGATGAGCCTAATTCTATCTTACTGACCACCTTTAGGAAATAGGAGCAGTTCAGGTCATAGACCTCTAATCTTAGCTTTCTGTGTCCTTCTCTCATTTGCCCTAGAGCTTCTTTCTGTTAAATTCATATATTTGGCCCTTGCTTGTTTGGCTCAGTGGACAGAGTATTTGTCTGTGAACTGAGGAGTCCCAGGTTCGATTCTAGTCAAGAGCATATGCCTGGGTTGTGGGTCCAATCCCCATTAGGGGGCGTGCAGAAGGCAGGCAATCAAACATTCTCATCATTGATGTTTCTATTTCTCTTTCCCTCTTCCTTCCTCTCTGAAATTAATACAAATATTTTTTAATAATCATATATTTGGGCTTTGAGCTGGCCATCTCATGTAGTCATTCATCTCTCCACCCATCTATCCAATCAATCATCCACAAGTCATTACCTTATCAAGTGATTATTATGCATCTGTGAGGTCCCGGCTGCTATGCCAGGCACTTGGTCATGGAGACAGACATCACTACTGGGTGAGCCATACCCCACATGCTGGAGAACTATTCACTCTGAATCATAGATATTCATTTTCCTCACCTGGGTCTTCTACCAAATTCGTGCTCACCAAATAGCCGATACAACATATATACTGAGTGGCCAGATTATTATGATCTCTGAAAGCATAATGATTTGGCCATTCAGTTTACATTCTATATACTAAAAGGGTAATATGCAAATCGTCCCCTCAAACATGAATTCAACCATCAGGCAGACTGGCCAACCGCTCATGTCCCCTCCCAGTGGCCAGGTTGGTCAGACCCCACCGTTGCACGAATTCATGCATCGGGCCTCTAATACATATATACTGAGTGGCCAGATTATTATGCGTTCAGAGATCATAATAATCTGGCCAATCAGTGTAGGTGTAAAGAGCAATATAAACACCAATGTAAACCACAAAGCCTGAGAGATGGAACATCACCTGTAGGACCATCGGAGACCTCAGGCCCTTCCCCCCAGCTGGGTGACCACTCTCCTATGCCTTTTCCTGTTCTTTGCAGTTGACCTCAGATCTATGTGCTCCATGCAGCAGACTGTGCCTGTGTCTTATATCTGAGTGATGTGTGCAGTGCCATGAAAGGTACATGCCTGGGCTGCTCATTTGTTCCCATTTTGTACAGTTGTTTGTGAGCTTCCTGTGTGTTGATGTTGGTGTCTCCACTTTCTTTTCCAGACTGTGTGTTGTTCCCGTGGAAGACCAGGTCTTAGGCTATGTGTGCATTTTCCTGGTAGTGGGCATCTGTTTGGCTGATTGTTTTTCAGTCTGCTTTTCTGTCACAGCAATGCTGCCAGGGAAGTTCTTTTCAATGTCTCGCTGTGCAGGCCGGGCATTTCTCTGTGGTGTGAACCTAGAGAGTGATTTAGGCTTTAGGGCTGCATGTCTTCACTTGTTGGACGCTGTGAGTGGTTCCCAGTGTGGCTGAACCAGCTCACACTCCCACCAGCAGGAGTGACTGCTTGCTCCACTTCTTTGTTAACACTTGATGTTACTAGACTTTGACATTTTTGGGCTGTGAAATTTATTCCCCTTGTGGTCTTAATTTTAACTTTCCTGATTAGTAAAACTAAGTGAAGTTGTATATGTTTATTAACAACTTGTATTTCTTTTTCTGTGAAATGACTCTTCATTACTTCTTTCAACTTTTTTTTTGTTAAATTGCTTGTCTTTTTTCTTACTGATATTCTGAGATTCCATTGTTGATTTTTGTTGCAAGTATTTTCTCCCAGTTTGTAGCTTATCTTTCCATTTTCTTTAAAAATATTTTTTATAGATTTTTAGAGAGAGGGGAAAAGAAAGACATTGATCAGCTATGTCCTGCACTCTCCCTACAGGGGATCAAGCCTGCAACCCCAGCATGTGTCCTGACTGGGAATTCAACTGGAAGCCTTTTGATGCATAGGTCAACACCCAACCAATTAAGCCATACCAGTCAGGACTCTATAGTGTATTTTGATGAGTCCAAATTCTTAATTTCAATATAGTCAAAGTTAACAATCTTTTCTTTATGAGCTTTGTTTTTTATATTGTCAATAAAAGTCTTTTCTATCTGAGGTCATAAAAATATTCCCCCACATTTTCCTCTAAAGTTCCAATTTTTACTCTTAAGCACCTTATATTGATTGTGGATGTACTGTGAACTGGAATTCCAATCTAGTTGTCCTTTTTGATTTGATTAACAGTTGTCCTGGCAAAGTGTGCCGGACAGGCTATTCTTTTTTCTATCTGATCAGCAGTGCCAGTGTGTTCTGCATTCCATGGTTTCCACACGCAAGGTGTCTGTGTTCTGTAGTCCATCCCACTGGGTACTTTGTCAGTCTCACTCCTGCTGATAGACGAGAGGACTTGGTGAAATTCTTAAGTCAAAATATTGTGTGTAAGAGCCCAAAAGAATTCACCTGATTCACAGAGCCTTTTCTTTATAGGAGTGATATCATGAAAAGAAAACTGAATTTGAAGAAAAAAAATTAAATTCCCAGCTCTGAGGATTGTTAGTATAACTTTGGACACATTTAAAATTTTTTTTGAACTTCAGTTTCCTCATCTGTTAAGTGAGAACAATGGGTTCAACCCCCAGAAGCTGCATTGAAGAAATAATTATATTTCATATTTGAAAGGATATGACAGTGCCCAGCACTACAATGAGCCCAGAAGGATGTGTCTTGCCACATCCCAAGAAACAGGCTACAGGCCTTTTCTAAAGCTGCAGTGCAAATGGAATCAAATCTTGGACTCACCCAGCAAGAAAATGTGACCAGGCCCCAAATGAATTATTAGTTTCAGCTCACCAAACTCTCTTCCCCAAACCTACTGACTTAGTTCCAAACTCATTTTAGAGGGCATGGGGCTGTGAAGTTTCTCTGCTAAAAATGATTAAGGGCAACTGGCAAGGGGAGATTTGCTATGTATTTCTGAGTGGAGAATGGCAGATGAGGAAAAATGTCTCGAAGGCAAGTCATCATCAAATGCTTCAACTCCAGGCTCTGGAGTCTTACTTTAAAAAATGGGGCTCTCTTAACCCAGCCAGGTGTAGCTCTGTGGTTGAGCATCAACCCAGGAGTCCAAGAGGTCACTGGTTCAATTCCTGGGTTGCCAGCTTAATCCCCAGTAGGGGGCATGCAGGAGGTAGCCAGTTGATGATTCTCTCTCTGTGTTGATGTTTCTATCTCTCTCTCTCCCTTCCTCTGAAATCAATAAAAATATTTATTTTAAAAATTGGCTCTCTTACCATGTATGGGCAATCCTATATAATAAAGAGATAATATGCTAATTAGACTGAACATCAGAACTACCATCTGAATGACTGCCCAGACGACCTTCTGGATGATGCTGGGGCTAAGAGGACTGAGCCCTTTGCACAAATTTTGTGCATCAGGCCTCTAGAATCATGATTAATAACACACAGCACTTTATAATTTACAAAAAGTACTTCTGTATTATTTGATCCATTTTAGTAGACTGGTCTGTTTTATTCTTATAACACCATGAGATGGCCTGAGGTTGGAAGTTGGCTCTAGGAGTCAGACACGCAAGTTCCCAGAGCAAGTAGGAAGGTTGCCCCAAGGCCAACTCAGGAGGCCAACTCCAAGTCTCTTATCCCTACACAAATGGTGATGCTGCCTGTATGTGCTGGGCCAGTTGCACATACGTTGTCCCATCATCCTCGTATGCACACATCCTCATCAGTCAGACCACACACTTCAGTTTGGGGTTCAGAAAACATTGGACACTGAACAGGGGCCAGGCCTTCTTTCAGGCCTTTGTCAAACTCTCTCAACTCTCAAAAAATACAAGCAGCTTTTAAAGTATTATTTTTACACAAATGGTAATATTTTCTAAAGGAGTTTTCCTCATACACTTGCAGTAAAGTTCTGGGTAGTGCCATTATCCTCCAGGGGTATATTTATTTTGGGACAATGGTGAGACCAGGTAGGTACCTGCTCCTATGCCAAAGTGGCACCAACCCCTCTTCTCTGCACCTTCAGACCTTCAAATATTTCTGCATTTCTTGCAAAAAACTTCCTTCACCTTCCATCTTATCTGTTCCCTCCAAACTACACTGGCCCCAGCAACTTCAATCTTTCCCTCTTCATGCACTCTTCCCTCTTTATTGAAAGCAACTGTTCACTATCTCCATAGCATAGAAACTGTCTTTTACTTGATCCTGCTGCCTGCCTCACCTCCCAGCAGCCACTGTCCTCCTCCCTTTCCTTGTGTAACAGGAAGGACAGAAGTCACCTTGCTGGCCCACTGCCTGCTCTTCCCAATGTCTCTCCCACACCAGCAGATTCTTCCGTCTTTTTACTTCTCATCCTCCTTAACTTCCTGCTTCTTTAAACTCCCTCTTCTCTTAGCTTTCATAAACTCTTCAAACTTTTACTATAGTATTTCCTTCTTGGAGCCTTTCTAATTCTTTTCTAATCCTTGTTTTCTATCTTCCTTTCTGAATCAGTATCACCTTTGTCTTCTTACAAGTGGCTGTCCCCCAAGCCTTGTTGCCAGCCACCTGCTCCACCTCAAACAGGGAATCATCATTCATGCTCCCTGAACCATTCTTGAGGTATTGTATTTACTTCCAGGTTCCACCTCCTATGAGAATTATTACACACTCAAAGATATTCAACAGAGGGTGACCAACATGGCAAGGGAGCTCAGAGCAGTTCATCTTATGGAATATGTGAGAGAAAGAGTACATTTAATCCACAGAAGAAAAAAATCAGAGAAAACATACTCTTTGCTGTCATAAAACATTTGAAAGAATGTGAAAAAAAAAGGGTTTTGTTTACTGACTTGAATCCTGAGAGAAAACAGAATTACTAGACAGAAATTACAAACAGACAGATATAGAATCACTAGCAAGCAATCCAATCCAATATCCAGGCTTGTGAAGGCACTAAGAACACAGGCTCTGCAGTCAGGTGATGTGGTTCCAATCCCAGTCCGGCACTTAGCTGAATGACTGAGCAGCTGTTTCATTCCTTTGGCCCTTGTTTCATCATCTGTAAAGTGAGGGTAGTCATGATGGTCATGGTGATATAGATTTGTTATTCTCTGGGTTATATTGTTTGGGATATAGACACAATCATGTGTAACGATGTCTCACAATGAAGGAGAGAGCTAGATGCACTTGTGAATAATTCAAATAGATGGAAAATCAGAGAGAGAGAGAGAGAGAGAGAGAGAGAGAGAGAGAGAGAGAGAGAGAGAGAGAGAGAGACCAAATATGGTGGAAAGGGAGCGTCACATGAACTGAAAGGCCAGGAAGGAGGCAGTGTGAGTGAAGACCTGGGCACAAGGGAAGGCAGGACTAGTTTGAGACCAGCAACACCCCATCAAATGGCACCTTACTTGGAAGCTGCTGCAGTGAAGGCAACCTAAAGTATGTGTCCTTCTCCAAACTTCTGCAGCAGGTGCCTCACAGTGGAAGAGTTTTGGTTTGTTTGCTTGTTTTTCAGCTGACTCTCCATATAAGGGTATATCTCAACAGGATCGGAGCCCAAGGGCCAAACCTTTGATCTAAGGGGCAGATGTGTGGCCAAGAAGAAGAAACTGGAGAAAATGTCTATTGTCCAGGAAGCCAGTCAGAGGTCCAGAGCAAGCAGGAATGGTTCTGCCCCTGGGCAGCTGGGCAGCCATGTAGACATTAGGTTTCCTATGCTGTTCCCTGGGCTGTCTGCATGACAGTAGGGATGATACTCTCTATGGCCAATCTCTACCATGGCCCTAAGGGAAGATGAGGGGCGCACAAGGCCCTCTTAGGTGACTGCTTCAGGGGAGAATGAGGCCACTGTCCCCACTGTCCCACTAACCCTTCTGTTCATGGTCTAGGACACAGGCATGAAGACATTAGGTTTCCCATGAATAAGTGAGTGAGCAAGTGAGTGAGTGAACATATGGCACTACATAGGCTCACATATATGTGGTAATATATTTTTATATATAACCTGGATTGGTAATATGTGTAGACATTTGCGCAACCTGCTGTTCTTACTGGCTGCTTTCTGGTGAAGTGCCCAGCCATCCACACACACTGTTGAGTGCCTAAGAAAATAATTTCTTCAATTTTTTGATGCTGTAAGATATTGTTTGGATTAAAAGGGCAGGAACAAATTGATGGATCTGAAATTTTTTTCTTTTGGCTTGGAGATGACAGAGCAATCCATCAGACAACTTCTTTGGCTCCCTGTGACATTTCAAGCTCAAATGTTAGAGCTTTCTTATTTTTTTCTTTTCTCTTTTTATTCACCCCCGGGCTCTCTATTGAGCTATGCCTCTAGGAAATGCATCCTGTAGAGGTGGCTTCTTTGACACTTGTCATATGGCAGGCACTCAATTGAGGCTTGCCGAATAATGGCCGGGACACTAGGCTAGAGTAGCAGGTAGTGCTGAAGTTTAGGTAGCTCCTTAAGCCATCTGTGAGGCTGCCCACATGTGCCCTGGGGCATCCATCTAGCTCTTGCAATGGGTCAAGATGCAGATAGTCACATCCCGTGATTTCAGTGGCTGGACTGTGTGCAAAGAGAAAAGTCTAGATCTTAGAATGCATCTTCTCCCATTTCTGCCACCAGCATAATTCGGACTGTCCAAGCTGCAGCTTTGCTACCTGTGGGCCAGACAGAACAAGGGTAAGAATAAAAATGAGACAAAGATTGTGGACACATTGTGGAAATACAAAATATAATTTGATGACAAACCACCTCTGTATTAGTTATCTATTCAAACTTAATGAATGCAAATAAACATTTTCTACCTAACAGTGTGGGTCAGGAATCTGGGTGTGGCATAGCTGGGAGGTTCTGACTCAGTCTCTCATGACACTGACTTGGGCTGGACCTCCTGAAGGCTGGACTGGCTAAGCATTGGCTTGCAGATGGCAGGAGGCTGCCATTCCTAGCCACACGGGCCTCTCCATAGTTCTGCTTGAGTGTCCTCAGGATGGGGCGGATGCTTCTTGCAGTGAGTAATCCAAGGCAGACGCCACAATGTGTTTGAAGATCTAGGCTCAGCAGTCACAGTTATGATTTCATTAGTATCCACCTGGCTACACAGGTCAGCCGATCAGTGGGGAGGAGGCTGACACAGGGGCATGGATTCCAGGAAATCACCTTGGCGGCAACATCTACACCCTCTTAGTTGAAATGGTTCCTTTGGGAAATAAGGGACAGAGCTGATTATATCTAAGTCTCCATGCTGTAGCCACACCTCTGCTTGCTGCTAATGGCTCTCCAGCAAGCCTGCCATGGAGCTCCTCTTCCCTACCCTTTAGCTTAAAACTCCTGTTATCGCTGCCAAGCCTTGTTCTGTGCCACACATTCTGTTTCAGTCTCGGGTGAGGTCCTGAGGAGGTGGCTGTGCGTCGCTGGTGGGGGAGATCTGGGAGCCGAGTCCTGCTGGGCTGCATGGGTGGCTGGTCTCTCCCAGGTGAAGCCCCTTCAGTCTTCTTGGTGCTACCGCATCTTCATTCCATGTGTGATGGCTCTGCTTTGAGAGGCAGGGATGTGGGTGATGAGGAAGAGGAGAGCTGAAGGCTCCAGCTTTGGCAATCTGCCCCATATTTTGTTTTCCAAAAGGTGCTTGTTTCTGGGCACTCTGTCACCTCGGAGTGAGACAGCTACATTATCTCTTCTGTTCTGAGGATTGAACAACTAGGGCTCAGAAAGTCCCCATGGAGGCCTTTGCTGGAACAGGGAACATGGGAGGAAAAGATGTTGAATGTTCAAACGTGAATCTGGCTTCAAACGTCTGGAGGTTGAGAGGTCTGTGGCATATGAAGTGAGGCGAATGTGCAACCTTGAGTGGGGCTTCCGGGTGATGAGCTGGGCTGGGATAAGAGCTCATGTCCTGGTTCTTATACTTCACCTGCACATTTCTCCACTCCTCCAGCTGTTGAACTTGTTTCTGTCTTCTTGGTTCCAGATGCCCTGGGTTGGTTTCCTTGGGCTCATGGACCCCACTGGCTTCATCAAAAACAAGTTCAAGGGTCCCACAAGCTGACTGGGAGCTGCTTCCAAGAGAGAGGGTTCTGACTGTGGCCCCAAGAGGCCCTGTGAAGAGGGCGTCAGGGGTAGTGGTGGACCGTGCATCTCCGGCCTCACACCCTTCGCAGAAGCAAAGTTTTTCCCACCACAGACCATGCATCCAACGGGCCTCCACTTCCATGGGCCATGGGACCTGGTGTACTGTAACCACTAGTTAGCTGTGAAGCAAGCGAGTTGCAAGTACGGCACCTTGGGACCAACCCCCAGCTTCTGCCCTTTGCTGGAGCCCCCAAGCTGTCCTCACCCTGCAGACTCCAGTTGATACCGCTACACCAGGGCACTGTGCTCCCCTGTGCTGCATCTTTTGTCCCTCGGGAGGCCAGCAGAAGGGGGGGTCCCTGGGCTGGCACCCACACAAGCTCTGTGAGCAGCTGTGCCTCCAACCTTCTCGCCCTCTGCCTCCAGCGAAACCTGAGAAAGACGGAAAGGGGGAAGTGGCTTGGTTCCCAACACAAATAACCCCTCGGAGCCTCCTCAGCAGTGACCCTTAGCCTGTTGTGTCAGCCTCGGGCTCAGGAGGAAGGAAATAGGCCTTCTATTGAGTATTTTTCTTCCCCTGTCAGGAAGATCAGAGGAGCTGAGACAGAAGAAAAGGAGTCAAAAGCACCTTGTTGGTCCTTCTGCAGGATTTGTGTTGCTTCCCTCCCCTCCTGGGCTCTGAGTAAACACCTCCCAGCCGGCCAATGAGGCCCAGGGCCCACTCCAGCCCAGCCATAAATAAGCCCTTCAGCCTTTCACTCTCGCAAGTAGAGGGCACTTCTCAGAGGAACATTTGATAGCGGGTGTGGGCAGCGGGGGAGAGTGCTATGTTAATTGAATCCCAATTTCCTTCTCCCAGGCCTGCTCTTATCTTTTTAATTACACAGGCCTTTAATCTTCCTGAGACTAGTCTCTGTCATTAACGTGTGATCTCCATTACAGATAGGGGTCTGCTCAGGGCAGTGGGGCTGCAAGCCAGGCCTTTGGAAACTTTTCTGCTTTTTAAACACTCAGACTTACCCAGGGCACAATCTGGTGGAGCGGGACACACTGGCTTCTCTCAGCTCAGATGCTGTTCCCTGGGCTGTCTGAGTGACGGTATGGACAAGAGCCTCTACGGCCAACCTCCGCTGTGGCCCTTGCAGCTAAGGGGAGGCGAGGGGTGCACAAGGCCCTCTCAGGTGACCGCATCAGGAGAGAATGAGGCCACTGTCCCCATAGGAGGCCAGCACCAAGGTCGGAGCCTAGAATAAGGGTATGTTCCTTGTTTCCTGAACGCCAGCTGTACCTTAGGTGCTGTGAATGGAGACGTTCCCATGGGCTTCCCTTGACATCAGACACATCACCTCCAGGTGGCCCCAGAGTTCCCGTACCCTTCGCCCCACTCCTCCCAGCTGTCCTGTCAAGTGGCTAATGAGTTGTAACTGATACTCAGGGGTGCAAAGGATAGGGCTTATTTGAAGGGGTTTGGCTCATTTTAGGTGCTCAGTACATGTTTGCTAAGTAAGTATTGAAACAAGGGTTCTGAGAGCCATTCAACCTAAAGCATGAACTCAAAGTATCTATTAAGCCATCGCAGCTCCTCATGTACAACCCTAAATTCGACTGGAAGTACCTTTTCCAGCTGCACTGTGGCCCTCGGGGTCCCTTCATCCGGCAGTCTGCTATGTCACCCTGAGTGTACGGATAGTGGGTGAGGTTGAGCCCACAGGCACTCAGTGTACAGCTGAGAAACAAGATTAATTTTGTCAGTTTTACATATATTATAAATACAGGGCAGGGCAAAAGGAGGTTTACAGTTATCTGTTTAGAAAATAATATAATAACTAATTAATAATACAAGAATAAACTGTTTTGTGTATTTACAACTGTAAGCCTACTTTTGTCCCACCTTGTTATCCTATCTAATAAAAGAGTAATTTGCAGATTGACCATAACTCCAAGATCCTGCTCCCATGTGGACACAAGATGGCCAGCAGGGGAGGGCCAGCAGGGGAGGGCCATTGGAAGGTTTTGGCCCTGCAAAGGAGGGCAGTTGTGGGCCATCAGGCCAGCAGGGGAGGGCAGTTGGGTGTGACCAGGCCAGCAGAGGAGGGAAGTTGTGGGCAAACAGGCTGGTAGGGGAGCAGTTAGACATCAATTAGGCTGGTAGGGTAGTGGTTAGCAGGTGATCAGGCTGGCAGGCAGAAGCGGTTAGGGGCAATCAGGGAGGCAGGCAGGTGAGCAGTTTGGAGCCAGCAGTCCTGGATTTTGAGAAGGATGTCTGACTGTCCATTTAAGTCGGACATCCTTCGAGGCGTCCCAGATTGGAGAGGGTGCAGGCTCGGCTAAGGGACATTTCCCGTACCACACACCCCCCCCCCCCCCGCCACCTTGCATGAATTTCATGCACCAGGCCTCTAGTATGTAAATAAAAGTGTGTATGAGGCAATATGTTCACACAAAGCAACTATGTGCATATGCACACCTAACACACATATATAAAAATACATATGTGTGTGTGTGTGTGTGTGTGTGTATAAGAAAAAGAGAGAGAGAGAGAGAGAGAGAGAGAGAGAGAGATACTTATCTTCAGAGAAGCCCATGGGAACGTCTGCATTCAGAGCACCTAAGGTACAGCTGGCGTTCAGTTGTGATTTCAAATGTATAACTCTATCATCTATCTATTTATCTATCTATATCTATCTATCTATCCATCTACACAAATATGCAGCTGACTTCACAGCAGACTTCTCTGAAGACAGAAGCCCACACAGAGAGCATCATCAGCCAACTATACCTCTTTGGTGTGCCTTTGTGCAGGATTTAAGCTGAACTTCATGCCTCACCTGCTCCCCTCTATACATGGCTGGCCACCTTAGAGCTTATGGCAATGGCCTGGCTGTCACTGACAAAGGCCACAACATGAGATGACTCAGGAGTCCGTATTCCAATCCAGTGCGCCCACAAGCCTGGCCCTCAACCCTGAGCTTCATTGCCAAAGTTTTCCTCCTTACTTGAAACCACAGTTTGCTCCCAAAAGTGGGTAGTGCTGGCCACAGTCTCTTGGGAAACATAAAGAACCTGGACATGGTCCAGAGAAAAGCCATTAAAACACTCAAGGGGAATGAGAGGCTTCTGTTTGAGGACAGACTTTAAAAAACACACAGCAAAGACTGGAAGAGGAAGGGTGAGCAGGGATGTGATGAGGTCCACAGAGTAGCGAGGGGGACTAAAAGGAGTGCCTGCCAAGGGGGCACTCACTGAAGCTTAGAAGTAGCAATTTTAGGACAATGACAAGAAAGTTCTATTTAACACATCCCATAAGTTTGCTGCCTGCTGTGTGATCCTAAGAGGTGGCTCAGGCTGAAAATATAAATAGATTCCTGGCTTGTGAATGTCCTGCTATGAGCTCCCTGAAGAATACCTGGTATCTCAGTTTCTAATGGTCTAGAACAGGAGTTGGAAAACTTTTTTCTGTGAAAAGGCAGACAGTAAATATATTTGGTTTTGTGGAGAGCTCTATTGCAATTACCATCGACCCTGAAGATGCTCAAGTCCCTTATAGAAAATCTCATAGTATTTGCTATAACCTATGCACAGCCTTCCATATACTTTAAATAATCTCTACATTGCTTAAAATACCCAACACAATGTAAATGTTGTATAATCGTATACTTTATTATTTAGGGAATAATGACAAGAGAAAAGTCGACACATGTCCAGTACAGACGCAACCATCCACCACGGTGGGCCTGATTGCATAGGACGAATCAGCAGCAGTGTAACTTGTTTTCTGAACGTTTTTGGTCCGCAGTTAGTTGAATCCATGAATACAGGACCGGTGGATCTGGAGAACCAACTGTACTCAAGTTTGCCAATATAGTCCGAAAGCAGATATGGATAATACATACAAATGGGCATGGCTGTGTCTTAATAAAATTGTCTACAGACAAAGGCAGGGAGCAGAATTTGACCAGCACCTTGGAGCTTTCCATCTCTTGTTTAGTCAGGTTGAATCATATACTCTAAAACGGGGAGGTATCTTGGTGATGACACCCTCTTTTTTTTAAAAGCAGGAGAGTGACATCTGGAAATGTCAAATGAGCCCCCAAGGTTGCACAGATGGAGGCCCATAGCAGGGGACCCTTACTCAGGTCCTCTGGAGACTATGCTCCTGAGGTTGGCAAGGAAGGCTCTTCCGAGGTGGCATTTCTACCTCTTATAAATTTGTGTTGAGGCTGAAGCCTGCCTTTCCTTAAATAGTGTTTCAGGTGTAAGAGGATTGGGAAATATGGCTTACTTTAAGAAAACTAAAGGCTATTATTAAATTCCTGGATATAAAAAAAAAATAAAAAGAACTGTACTGTTTTCTCTATCCCCACCAGCCCCTTTCATCCCCAGTTCTGAGACAGGAGATGTGCAAGTGACATTGGCTCTCAGAGTTGAATCTCTTGAAGGACCGGTGTCTGCAAATGGAGATGGTATATACTGGTATGCCCATCTACCCCAGGTTCACAGGGGTCCCCTGCTGGGGCCTGTACCTTGAGAACATTCTTCACTTATATTTGGAGGAGACTTTCTTAGAAACAATCCTTGCTTTTCATGCTTTGTTGGCTAAAGCCAGGAACTGCTCAAATTAGCTGATACTCAGAGCCCTTATGGGAAAGACGTGTGAGCATGTGTGTGCACATGTGTGGAGGGAGGGCGGGAACGGCGCAGCAGTTGATGACTCAGGAATGCATCAGTGCTCAGAAAGTTCTAAGAATTCTTACATTTGGTCTTGTTTTATTTTTTTTCGGGGACCCACTGAAGGTCCGCTGGGAAATAACTCACTCAGTCAAGTAACTCTCTACAAGTCCCAAGTGTTGGTGGGAGAAAGACACATCACCGTGTTCCAGGTTTGACAGACCTCAGGTTACCTGGGACCTGGGACTCTTTGGCAGATGCAGTACTGACCCCCACTTCCTGTCACACCCCTCCCCAGGCTCCCCTGAAAGGGAGCTGGGTGATATGCTCTTTGACAGTGTAGCAAAATGGCTGCAGATGCGTGACACAGTGAAGGGGAGGGTCATTGATTCACCCTCAGGGGCAGCTTCCTCGGGGGAAGGAAAGAGCCTCTGTGAACATATTTAGAAAGGGGTCCCTCTGATAAAGGTTTGATCCACATAATAAGTGGCCTCCTAGATACTTGGGAATGGGGACTCTGGAATCCGAGAATCCAGCTGTATTCCAGCAACTCCTATTCCAGACATGTATCCAGCCTATGGCTCCACAACTAGGTGGGAGAAAAGTCTTTGTAACAAATCACATGGTTTCCACCTGTTTCTTGATCCAAGAGGGGATGCAGACAGAGGTGCAAATAGGGACCCAGAACAGGCCTGGCTCCTGCCAAAAAGCCTCCTTCTCACACAGTGTCAGGGGCAGAAGGTCCTGGGCTAAGATCCCAGCTCTCTCTCTCCCAGTGCTAGGTCCCGACAGGAGTTATTTTGACTCTAAATCTCTGATCTGGAACACCGAAACTGACCACCAGCAGGTCCTCAGTAAGTGTCACTTTCCCTGTCACCTGCTGCTCCTGCTGTCCACCTGCCCTGGGCCATCCTGGGAGATGGGCTTCCACCTCCCTGGGAAGCTGCTGCTGAGCACACACCTGTTTTTCAAATGTTTCCAGTACTTTGTATTCGATTGTAGTAATTTTCCTGATTACTTGATGCTTTCTTTTCAAATTTTTTTTATTAGTAGTTTGGTAGAGAATTTGAGTAATAAGAACCGATCTTTATTACTATGTGCCAGGCACAGTTGTACTTTGCATGAACTTATTCCCCCTCACAACAATTTATTGCAGTAGGTTGTAGAGACTATTACTACATGCATTTTGCAGATGAGGAAACTGAGACCCAGTGAGGTTAAATAACTTAGCCATGGCCACACAGCTAGTAACTGGCAGGGCAGGATTTGAACTCAAGCTGTATGGCTTTAGAGCTGATCTTGATAATTTTGAGGTTAGTTATCTGTGAGCTTCCCTCATGGTTGTTGAGAAGGTTAATGCTGTGCTGATTCCTGATACTTTTAAAAGATTCTGGGTGCCCCTCCCTCTATTTTCTAGAATTTTTCTGGATATTCTCTCCATCCCTGGTGTTCTGAAGATTCCCAGTGATGGACCTAATTATGGATTTTTCTCCCCCTTAATTGGACTGGCTGCTTGGTGGCCCCTTTTTTTTCTGGAGATTTGTGACCTTAATTTATTTTTATTTTTATTTTTATTTTTTATCTTTATTGTTCAGTTTATTAATTACATTGTTTCCCCTTTTTTATCCCCCTATATCTCCCCTCCACCCTGTACCTATCCCACCCTCCACCCTCACCTCCCCCTCCCCAATGGCCTCTCCCATTGTTGCAAGATTTTTGTCCAATCTCTTGCTGTACTTCCCACAACCCTTTTCTCCCCAAGAATTGTCAGTCCATTCCCTCTCTATGTCCATGTTTCTGTTATAGTCACCAGTTTATCTTGTTCATCAGCCTATCAATTCACTTGATTTTTATGTTCATTTGCTGATAGATGTGTATTTGTTGTTCATAATTTATATTTTTACCTTTTTCTTCTTCCTCTTCTTAAAGAATATCTTTCAGCATTTCATATAATACTGGTTTGGTGGTAATGAACTCCTTTAGCTTTTTCTTGCCTGGAAAGCACTTTATCTGATCTTCAATTCTGAATGATAGCTTTGCTGGATAGGGTAATCTTGGTTGTAGATTCTTGCTATTCATTATTTTGAATATTTCTTGCCACTCGCATCTGGCCTGCATCGTTCCTGTTGAGAAATCCACTGACAATCGTATGGGTGCTCCCCTGTAGGTAACCAACTGTTTTTCTCTTGCTGCTTTTAATATTCTCTCTTTATCTTTTGCTCTTGGCATTTTAATTATGATGTGTCTTGGTGTGGTCCTCTTTAGATTCCTATATTTTGGGGTTCTGTGTACTTCTTGGGCTTTTAAGTCAGTTTCTTTCACCAGGTGGGGGAAGTTTTCAGTCACTATTTCTTCAAGTAGGTTTTCATTAACTTGCTCTCTCTCTTTTTCTGGCACCCCAATAATTCGGATGTTGGCATGCTTCACGTTGTCCCAGAGGCCTCTTACGCTATCTTCAATTATCTGAATTCTTTTTGTTTCTTGCTATTCCAGCCGAGTGGATTTCAAATCTTTGACTTGGTTTTTGTGGCCCTCTGGACTGCTTTTAGGACTGTGTAATATTTTTTATTTCAGTCTGTGTATGCTTGATTTCTAGTTGGTCCTTTTTCATATCCGTGAGGGTCTGGTTCATATCCTCAGAGGTCTTGTTCATTTCCTTGAGGGTCTCATTCATTTCCTTGTAAGTCTCATTCATTTCCTTGTAAGTCTCATTCATTTCCTGGTTGGTATTGTTTATTTCCTCGTAATTCTCATTAAGTTCATCGGCCTTTTCTAGGAGCCTCTTGAAAAGCCTTATAACCGTGGTTTTGAACTCTATGTCTTGTCGTCTTTTCTCCTCTATTTCTTTCACACCTGATTTCTTTCCATATCTCTGCATGGTGGCTGCTTTATGTGGTAGATATCCTCAAAGGGACAGTGGCTCAGCCTCCCCAGTTACCTGAGGTGGGTACTCTTACTGCAATCCTTTATGGGTTGTACAGTATTTTTGAGTTTAAACCCAGCTGTTATTGTTAGCCCTAGGAGGGTTTGACCTCCAGGCCAATTGGCTGTGAAGGGAGACTGTGTTCAGGTTGGATGGGCGGAGTCTCTGAGCTTCGCAGGCAGCCTCAGTGTCAGCTGCGTCCTATGCTGCCCTCGCGCGCGAGGGTCTCTGTTGGATGGGGATGGCTGCAGATACCTCCAAGAGAAAGCTGCTAGTCTCTTCCCCTTGCCAGACAACTCTGCCTCTCCCCAAATGTGTCTGCACACCCAAAGTCTAGTCCAGGGTTGTAAAATAGATGGCTTCCGGGACCAGGAGACAAGTTTCCAGGGGGCAAGTCACGGGTTTGTGCGACACTTGCGGGCAAACTTCTTTTCCCCGCCTCCAGGTTTCTCCTCAGACTAGGAGACTTCTGCCGCTCCCCGCTTCCAGGGTGCGTCCCCCGGACCTCGGACCTCGCCTGGCACTGGGGAATCCATGTAGTGGGACGTCTCTACCCTCCCCATTGGCGAAATCCAGCCAGGGTTGCTGCTCCAGCCCTACAGCCCGCGACCAGGACGGCTCCTAACCTGTTTCCGTCTTCAAGGCTGCGCTCCTGCTGCTCCTCTGAGTCTCAGTGTCCCACCTTTACTCTTATTAGTGGAGTTTTCACTCAGCCAGCTTTCTGGCGATTCTGGGTGATGTCTGTTCTGCTGTTATGTTGTAGTTCTTAAATCGTTGCACAGGCAGAACAATAGGTGTTTACCTATGCCGCCATCTTTTCAAATTTCAGAAACTCTGGAAGACCTAGAGAAGTGAATATAAGAGAATCCCTGATAGATAGCATGTGGGGACCAGCTATGCACATGCGGGTGCATTCCTCCTGCGTGGGGGTGCACGCCTGCATATACTTTACAAACCAGAGTCATGTTAACTAGGTCTGTACAGCCCCTCTTCCCTGTGAGCATTTCTCTGCACACTGAGTAGTTCCTGAGAACTTGTTTCCAAGAGTTGCCAGATTTTCTGGGCAGATGTATCATGATGTGTGTAACCATTTCCTTACCACTTGCTGCTTAGGCTGTTTCTAACTTTTCGATATTATAAACAAAATAGCAGTAAAAGCCATTACAGGAAAATCTGTGCCATGTTCTGATGACTTATTTGAAGTAAAATCCTAGCAATAGAAGCCAGGGACCAAGAAGTGTGAGGACTTTGAAGGGGGTCGATATTGAGGACGCTGTGCATGCTGACAGGTGGGGGTCTCAGTGGTCAGGTTCATCAGAGCCTCTTTCATTGAATACTTGTTCAGCTGACTTTCTGAGCCCAAACACACCACTTCCATCTGATTGGTAATAATGCATTGCTCCAGCTGTTTCCCCGCAGGAAGCAAGCCTCGGAGTCTCGGGGTGTTTCCACGCCACATTGCCAAGTGGCTCTTCTGGGGTTCCTGCCACACTGTTCCCTGTGGAGGTCAGGAGAAGGCTGTGGATCGTTGAGACCCGGCTGTCTGGCGCCTCCCTGGCGGGCAGCACACTTACCAGTGTCCTTAGAAGTACCTGGAGTCTTGGCTTGAAACAACTCTGGTGAAGAGTGGGGCTGGCCCCTTGGAGAAGGACTCTCAGTGACGCTGGGCAATTCCACCAGGTGGCCCGGGGGCTCTTGGGGCCATGGCCCCTGGCTGGGATCCTCCAGCCAGACCCAGAGGCAGGCCCTGAGACCTTGCCAGGACTCTGGCTGGCTCTGCCTCTCTTCATCCTCCTTCCTAATCAGATAGGAGGTAACTTCTCGCCCTGACTGGCTTGGCTCAGTGGATATAGTGTCAGTCTTCAGACTGAAGTGTCCTGGGTTTGATTCTGGTCAAGAGCGTGTACCTTGGTTGAGAGATAGATCCCAAGTAGAGGTCATACAGAAGGCAACTGGTCAGTGTTTCTCTCTCATTGATGTTTCTAACTCTCTATCCCTCTCCCTTCCTCTCTGAAATATATATATATTTCACTGACACTGACTCAATTTTACAGGCAAGTCTGAGGTCCACCCACCCTCCTATCCCAGCTCTGACTTCAACCCTGAGGGGCCTTGTGCACAGAGCAGGTGCCAACTAGTCCCATTACACCCATCTCAACAGCTGCCCCTCAACCCCCTAGGTTCTGGGTAGGAGGGTACTCCTACTGGGCTTGTCCCTATGTCCCTTCAGGCTCTTCCCCTTCCAGGATGAGTCATGGTTTAGGAGAACAGAGGGAAGCCTCTGAAGTCACAGGGCCTGGGGCAGGGACCTTGGCTGTCCCAGGGTCCAGGGTGATCATGCTCTTGGGCATTCAGCCACTCTGCCAGTCTGTAGGTCTCTGTGCTTGTGTGTGAATGAAAGCTGAACAAAAGGGGTCGGATCCATGTCTAAGGCGCTCGACTGCACTTACAGAGCAGAAACTCCCAGATGATGAGAAAAGGTTGAGAAGGTGGAGAAAACCTTGGCCAGTGATCAGGAAGCCTGCGCTCCCATCTGGACCTGGCCACCAAATGCTCTGACCACAGGCCCTAGGTGTTTGGGCCAGAGGTCAGGGTTCCAGGCATGAAGGCCACGTCTCATGTAGATCCAGATCCTCAGGAACAAATGTTCTGTAAGCACAGCCCTCACTCACCCACTCTACCCTGCTGTTGCCCATCCGCTTTCCGGGCTTCAGGCCTCCTGGCCTCCCCTCCACATTCTTTCAGCATTTGGTGACTAGGAGTGGGGATAATGCAAATGTTATTTAATTCAGATCAGTTCAATTCCATCCCATTCAACTCTCCCCTATCAACTACATCTCTGTCTTTTTCACAATCATAATTTGCTGCTTTGAAAGAGATAAAGCAGAAAATGTAAACATGCATTAAAAACACCCTTCGGGAGAAAATACCCTCTGTCTTATACTTCATATTTGCAAAATGCTTTCACATAAAGTATTTCATGACAGACTCAAGCAGCTGGTGTCATGAAATATGGTCTCAGATATAGAATCGAATGAAAGCAAATGAGAAGAAACCCTGAGAACAGCCAGGAGGACCCAGCAGCTCCCTCAGGCCACTGCCCCACCCTGTGAGGCCTGGGCCACCAGGAGGCACTGCCTGTGACCACATCTCGGTTATGTGTTTGGAAACGTGTCCTCTTACTTCTTCTGAAATTCTCCTTTATTTTGTGATTTCTTCCCCTAGTTCTTGAAATCCTAAAACGTCAGCTGGAAGAAGCTATAATAGTTATCACTGAGGCCAGTGGTACCCGAAGTGGGGTCTCTGGGTTGGGCTGGCAGCCATCTGGGAACTTGTTAGAGATGCAGCCTTAGTCCCAACCCTGACTTGGGTTGGGGGTGGGGGGCGGGTTCAAGACTCATGTTTGTGTGTGTGTTTGGCAGCCATCTGTATTTTCATAAGCCCTTTGGGTGGTGATTCTAAACGCGCTCCCCCCTCCCCAAGTTTGAGACCTTTGATCTGGGCCAACTGTCACATTTCAATCCAAGGCCTTCACTCCTTGTCTCATATGCAGTCAGCTGTAGGGCCTCCCTGAGAAGCTGGTTTCCAGACTCTGTTCTATATGCCTTCTCCTGCACTGCACTCCCTCTGCTGACCTCTGGCCATTTCCTCCAGATAGCGGTTCCACAAGCCTATGTCCCACTTCACACCTGAGAAGATGAGCTGGACCAGGTACCAGCAGCCCCCAGAAAGGCCAACACTACTGCTGCTTTCAACAATGCTTGTAGGCTGCAACCCAGTTGTTCTGATGGGACAGGAATGTGGAAGTTGCCACTCTGAGGACGCCTGATTCTGACAATCAGAATATACCTCCTACCTGCCCCTTTGATCTTTTTCTTCAGGACAAATCTGTGTGACTTATCAGGCAGGTACTCAGTCCCCTCTCACTCCTCCCAGGATCTAGCATGCTACCTTGTCTTATAGGAGCTGGGTAGGCTTCCCCCTTTTAAACTCCTGCCCAAACATGGAATCCAAAAGATAACAGAGATGAGGGTACTTTGATCCTGGGCAGCATGGTTCTTGGGGTGGTTTGAAAACAATAAAACATATTTATTCCAGGTTGACACAGGGCAGGGTCAGGTGGCTCTCTACTAGGTAGCTACCATGTGCAGGCTGGACATCAGGCCTTGCTGTCCCCTGAAGGCTCCTGGTTAGTGAGTCACAGGCCGCCTCTGCTTGCATGAGGCCCAGCGTTTCTCCTCTTTTCTCTCCATTGCCCACAGCTGTGCCATGTGGTCCACAGGTTCACCTGATGGATGTGGAGATGAGCTGTCTGGCTTGTCTGAACCAAGGAGGCAAGTCACTGCTGAGAGGAAGGCAGGTTGACTCCACGCTCCAGAAGACTGCAAGAGAGTCTGAGCTGCTCAGGTGGGAAATGTGCCCAAATAGACATGAGATGACTGAGGCTCTGCTGAAGAGGGGTCGTGGCGGGCGGGCGGGGCCCTTCAGCAGGGCCTGGGTTTTGTCAGACAGATGAGAGGCAGTGGCTCCGATAGGTGGGAAAGGTTGGTGGTGGGGCCTGGCCTGGAGAGCCAGGATGGACGAGACTAAAGCCTGAGGACTGGGCAGCAGGAGCCTGGTGAGAGTGGAGGGGGTGGCTGTCACAGGGCAGGCAAGGAGGAAGGCATGCTGACCAGAGAGGGGAGCTCTGGAGTGAGAATGCAGGCACATGCTACCCCTGGGAGTAGATCTGGTCAGAAACAATGGCTGTAGTAGCAGTGGTCATTGAACCCGGCCCTAGGATAAGCACCTCACATGCATTTTCCCATTTCTCCGTCAACAGTTTTTCTGGCATCTGTAATACATCAAGTAGCCCTGAGGTCCTTTTGCATTCCCAATTGCAGTTTAGTCAACTTCACCACACCTCAGGGGGCCAATCTGGGAACTAAGGAACAGAAAAGCTTCCTGACACTCCAGAGACCCACGGTGAGCAGGGAGCTGAGCGGGCCCCAGTCTTCAGGTCGCCCACTGGAAAGTTCCCACTCTTCTGACCATTGCCTGGTCCTTCTACTCAGAGAGACTAGTGAGAGCGGCAGCCAGGACAACCGAAGGCAGGGTGCCCTTTAGGCCCAAATTTCTGTTCCCTCTGAAGTCTGGAGAATGAGCTCAGTGTGTCCAGGAATGCACCCCTCCCTGTTCCCTGGCACCACCCTGCGACATGGTGGGGAGCTCCCAGGACTAGTGTTCATGGATGCCCCCTTGAACCTTGTGTGTGTCTGTGGGTAAGAGCATATGCCAAGAGGAACTCTCAGGCTGCCGTGAGGCCCACAGGAGAGAGTAACTACCAGAGAGTTACTAAGCTCAGCTTCAATGATGATGACTTCTATTCATGTATAGATGCTGGGGCTAAAGCTATGACAAGTCAAAGCGGAGCTCTCCATGACGTTACAACACAGCTCATGACTCCCACAGGTAATTTTTACACCTGGGGTCACCCCTCCTTATAGTCCTAGCATACACCAGCCGCAGCTCCTGACTTTGGCCCTTGAGTGAGTTGGCCAATAAGCACTGCCTTGATACTTCCATTGGGCAGATTTCTCCTGGAGGACAATGGCCCACAGAGGGGTCTTCGAGAGTGGGCTTTTCTACAGCTCAGCCCTCCTGAAGTCACCCCAGGAGCAAGATGGCAGCCTCCCTGACTTGCTGCTAAAACCCACAGACTTTGGGCTCCTTTATGAAGAAACTGTACATCTGTCCCTTGTGATAAGCCTTCATATGACTTAAGTGACCTCAGGTGCACAGAGCCAGTGTGTGTGTGTGTGGGGGGGGGGCAAGGTGGTGTTAAATCTTGCACAAGTTGTCAATCTCAGGCAAGTAGAGGAGAGACTTTCTCGGCAGACATGATCTTACCCAGTCTTACATAATAGTTTGGAGTATTTCAATGTTTGGCCACATTAGGCTGAGCTCCTCCTTGGTTAGGATCCTCTTTGTCCTCTGGTTTTCCAAAAAGAATGCCCATTCTGGTCCCTGCTGCTCAGTCTTAGAATGTCTCAACTACTTGCTGGGATTATGGGCAGAAACAGAGTGGAACTGAGTTAGAAGATAGTCTATATGCTGATCATGTGACCTTCAGCAAGACACTTAACTTCTTAAGCCTGAGTTTATTCTATATGAAATGGGAATTAAAAAATAGCCACTCAGTCTGTGTTAGGCTCAAATTATCATCACCACCAACCCTCTTAACCAAGTGAGCACTTACTGGTGGTGATGTATTGTGTAAGCACTTTATCATATTACCTCATTTAACCCTCAAAACAGGGCCCCGATACAGACACTATCAGTACATTTACTGCTGAGGAAAGGAACTGCAAAATGTTTAAATGACTTGCCCACAGCACTGTCGTTGAAAGTTATGAGGCAGAAATTTGAACTTGGGCACTGACTTCAGAGTCTGAGCTCTGTATCTGCAGCTGTTCACTGGGAAGCAGTTCTCTACCAATTACCAGTCGCCTGTGCACCCACTCTTCCTATCCTATCGTCTTCTGCCTCTCTTTTGATGACTGGATTCACCTTTGGTTAATACTTGCCTGATTTGGGGGGAGCAAGGAGGCATCTCCTCTCTGCACTAACTCTAACTCTCCTGAGAAAACTGCTTTCTTCTCCCATGTGCTTAAAGCTATCCCTGGGCCCCCATCCACGTGGCTGATACCTGGCTGTGTGAGGATCCAATAGCTATTGAGGGTCATGACTGGGTCTGCACTCAGGAAACAGTGGCTCAGGGCATGAGCTTAGTGTGGGCACTTTCCCAGGGCCTGGGGTGGGGAGTGACAGTGACTTGCTCGGGAGATGCTGGTGGGTGGCCTGGCATCTTGGGAATGTGCTCAGCCAACCAGGGGATGTTTTTCCAACCTCTCCTTCTCCTCCCTATTCCTGGGATGGTGCTATTCCCAAGCACAAAATGAGAAATCTGAGTCCATTGTTTTCAATACTCTTAGTGCTAACTTGATAGCAATAAAGCTCTATCTATGTATCAGTATGTGCCTGAATCAACATGAGCTATTTGATTACCTAATTTATCCTCTGCAGTTCTGTGAGGGAAGAGGTCCTAAGAGGTCAGGAAGCTTCCGTGGATATATAGGTAGAAATGACAATACCAGGGTTAGATGCAGGATCTGGATTCTGATTCATTATGTTGCATGATTATGACCCACCAAAGCTGGCTAGGGCACTGTCCACCACAGGGTGTGCCACCTGCTGCGGGCTGTCCTTGCCTCTTGTGAGAGATTAGCTCTGTGTACGGTACCATCCCTGGCTTTTGGCCTCTGTTTGCCTATGTGCAGCGCCCATGGCCATCACACCCATGTACACGTATGATGGGGCCTTTGCAAGAATAAGTGAAGGGAAGGCAATGAAACACACTTTCAACTCATCTGCATTTATTGAGCTCCAATCATTTCCTAATGCTAAATACAGCATGGGGGGCGCCTAGGTACAGGTCTGACCTCTTGGGATTGCAGATTTTGGGGACTGACAATATGAAGTTAGTAGCTCAAATCCAAGGCAGTATGGAGTGGAAGAAGAAGTAATTCCAAGAGTGGAGATATTTTCAGGAGGTGACCTGAGCTGGGCTTTGGGAGCCTTTGGATGGTAGTTGGATAGGAGGGTGAGGTCTTTGCAGACAGCAGGAGACAGCAGGCAGAAGTTGGGCACAAGTCAAAAATGAGTGGTGTGCATGAGCTTGTGTTTTTGTCTGGGGACTGCATAGGATAAAATAGTGGCCAGTCTGTGAAAGTTTTTGGGCCATGAGGAAAATGTCAACAGAAGCAGTGAGAAACTTTTGCTGACTTTGAACATGAGATTGACATGTGGGTTACACTTCAGGACTGTGAGAGCCAAGATGCTGGGACATGGTCCTGGGGTGTTGCAATAGCCCAGATAGGATGTGATGGGGGTCTGAGAGGGCAGTCTCAGGGGATGGAGAGGACAGGGTGGGGGAAAGTCTCAGGGGATGGAGAAGACAGGAGGGCAGTCTCAGGGAATGGAGAGGAGTGGGGGGCAGTCTTAGGGGATGGAGAAGAGGGGGGCAATCTCAGGAGATGGAGAAGAGGGGCCATCTCAGGGGATGGAGAAGAGGGAGGTAGTCTCAGGGGTTGGAGAGGAGGGTGATAGTCTCAGGGGATGGAGAGGACAGGAGGGCATTTCAGGGGGTGGAGAGGACATGATGGCTGTCTCAGGGGATGGAGAGATGGGGCATCTTAGGGGTGGAGAGGACGTGAGGGCACTAGAGACATTAGGAAAGGAGAATGGACAAAGCCAGGCCAGGGAGAAGGAGGGGAGGGCCTTCTCTGATGTCAGTGTAGCTCCCCTCAGCCCTGCAGCTCTCACCCAGCTCCTCCAGGTGCAGATAGCAGGGAGCATAGCCCTGGTACTTCTATCTGCTGCCTTGTAACTTAGCTTAGAGCCAGAGTCCATCCTCCCTTTGCTTTACTGCACATGACTGATTCTCCTCCTAATGATGGTCATAGTCATAACAATAATAATTATAGAGGCAATAATAAGATCCGGATGGATTGAGAGCCCTCTGAGTATGCCAATGTGTGTAGGTGTAGGGGGAAGGGGTCGTAGCAGAAACATGCTTAGTTCCAGTTTGGTGGAAAACACTCTCAGTTACTGGTATTAAACTGAACCTCACTTCCCCTCCTCATAGGCTCTGCATATACCCCAACATTACCCAACCAACCAGTCTCTGTGAGGAAAATCTTGCTGGGCTTGCTCCCCACTGAGAACACATCTCTCCCCCTGGTGCCCACCTGAAAGCAGGTTGCTGGGAGTGATGCAGGAGGATGGAATGCTCGGTCTCCCTCCCCATCTCTGAGAAGCGCCCCCCACCCCGTCTCCAATGCATAATGACCCCCATTTCTATTTAGTCTTTCCTATTGTTTGGCCCTACACTTAGCTTTTTAAAATATATGATATAGCATAGCATTTTATGAACTACAAAGCCTGTTTAAATTCAGGACCTCGTTCACTCCTCACACTCACAGAGACAAATGATATTATCCTTTCCACTTTACAAATGTATTCAAACATTTCTGAAACACCATTCATGTGCTGAGACCAGAGACTGAGAAATTAAGGGACTGGCAGAGACCCTAGTAGGAATTGAACACAGGTCTTCTTTCTCTCAGCCATTTCCTCTTTTGCCTTTTCCATGCCACTGTTTTAATTTTTAACTGTGTAACTACCAAATTTTGGTGCTTTATGTTTGCATTTGTATGTGTTCATTTTGTCTTCCCAAGTATATGGGGAAAATTCATTTAAAAACAAGAGACCTTAGGGTTCCAGTTTGTTACTATTGTCATTGAAGCCTGCTTGTGGCAAGGCGTGTGCTGTGAGTTTTGCACCACCATTATGAGTAACAACATGGTTAGTATGTAGGAGCTGATCAGTAAATACGGGTAAAGTAGGAGGTGCAAAGCTCCAGCTCTGGCTCACTTCCTCTCAAGACACTGGTCTGTACCCTCACCACCAGCTGTCTTTTGAACACTTTATTTCTGGCATTTGGAATCTTTCTTTTTACATTATTTTGCAGCCAGTGTTTAAATGGTGCCAAGTGTTTTGGAAGAGATCAATGTGCTCATGATACAACAGGACAATGGAAGCTACACTGAGTGGTCAGATTATTATGATCTCTGAACACATAATAATCTGGCCACTCAGTGTATATCCTATATAATAAAAGGCTAATATGCAAATTGTCCCCTCAACCAGAAGTTCGACCACCAGGCTGGCTGGCCAACAGCCCATGTCCTCTCCCCCTGGCCAGGCTGGCTGGACCTCACCCATACATGAATTCATGCACTAGGACTCTAATATATATATATCCTATCTAATAAAAGAGTAATATGCAAATTGACCATTACTCTAACACGCAAGATGGTTGCCCCCATGTGGCCAAAGATAGCTGCCTCCATGTGAACACAAGATGGCCAGCAGGGGAGAGCAGTTGGGAGGGAGTAGGCCAGCAGGGGAGGACAGTTGTGGACAATCAGGCCAGCAGAGGAGGACAGTTGGGAGGTACCAGGCCTGCAACAGATGGCAGTTGGAGTGATCAAGCCTGCAGGGGAGGTCAGTTAGGGGTGACCAGGCCAGCAGAGGAGGGAAGTTGGGGGCGACTGGGCCTGCAGGGAAGGGCAGTTGCGGGGATCCAGGCCTGCAAGGGAGAGCAGTTAGGGGTGACCAAGCCTGCAAGGAAGGGCAGTTAGGCATCAATCAGGCTGGCAGAGGAGTGGTTAGGGGGTGATCAGGCTGGCAGGCAGGAGTGGCTACGGGCAATCAGGAAGGCAGGCAAGCAAGCAAGCAGTTGGGAGCCAGCAGTCCTGGATTGTGAGAGGGATGTCCGACTGCCTGTTTAGGCCTGATCCCGGTAGGATCTAAACAGGCAGTCGGACATCCCTTGAGTGGTCCCAGATTGAAGAGGGTGTAGGCTGGGTTGAGGGACATCCCCCCTCTGCCCCATGCACGTATTTTGTGCATTGGACCTCTAGTACACACACACACACACACACACACACACATACACACACACACACTCACACATGCTGAGTGGCCAAATTATTATGCGTTCAGAGATCATAATAATCTGGCCACTCAGTGTATAGAGGCAGGATAGAGTTCTAAGTCTCTCTCCAGTGGTCTGATGGCTTGTCCCCACTGCATTGGTTCCGACACAGTATGAAAGGATGGGACTCAAGGTGCCTTGGCTCACAGCTCTCCTGCTCTGTGCATTTTCAGAGGGTGAAGGAGACTTTTCATTGAACAGGTGCATGCTGCCACCGCCTGGTGGGATTTGAAGTCTTCCAATCTTTCCTCCAGGTCACCCTCAGGGAAAATGCATCCACTTAGTAAGTGCATGGTGATGAGCACAGTTGTATTCTCATGGCTGGCTGCTGGAGATTTGGTGGTGAAAGAAAGGAAGCGCTGTCTTCTTCCAGGGCTTACACCCTAAGAGGTGTGTTGTGTCTGGGGGAGGAGATGGGCAATGTGCACTGAGAGAGGGTGGGTGTTGTGGATGTGGGGAGGAGTGTGCGAAGCCTGTGTGTGTGTGGACTGGACCTGGCAAGTGACACACGTGACTGCATGATTGTCACAGCGGAGGATATAGAGGCACAACAATGGCCCAGGTGGGAGGGAGTTTGAACAAAAGCCTGGGGGACTGGTGCTCTGGGAAGGCTTGGAAGCACACTGTGGTGGCCACTCCTGCCTTCACGAACCCCAGTCCCCCAGCCTTCTAGATCAGTGGTTGGAAAACTGCGGCTCGCGAGCTACATGCGGCTCTTTGGCCCCTTGAGTTTTTAGCAGAGGCCAGCTTAGGAGTACCCTAATTAAGTTAATAACAATGTACACACCTATATAGTTTAAGTTTTAAAAATTTGGCTCTCAAAAGAAATTTCAATCGTTGTACTGTTGATATTTGGCTCTGTTCACTAATGAGTTTGCCGACCACTGTCCTAGATGCCTCTTCTCTCCCCAGAAGTCTCCAGTCAGAGCAACTCTCACAGACCCGAGGCAGATGCAGGCTCTTGCGCCCCTGGCTGCTGGCCTGGAGGGGCATTGTCAGGCTCCAATGGATAGATGGCCAGCGCACTTAAGACAGCACAGCCAGCCCGGGCTGCTAAAGCCAAGGGAGAACATAGATGTTCCGGTGACAGAGAGTGTAGGAGTGTAGGAGTGTGAATGCCAATATGGCTTTCTCCCATGCCAATCACCGTGGCCAGGGGAATGTCAGGCTCATGTGGCTCAGTGTGAGTCATGGTCCCGTCCCAGGAGCAGGGAATGGAGTCACTACAGAGAAGGTGGCTGGCTGGTCTGGGTCTTGCAGACATCCATTGCCCCTAATTTTGGAATAGCAGCACCTGACGGTTTTTCTCTAATGAACTGCTCTCTCTCAATTCCCAGCCCTTTTCTTCTTCCCGGTAACATAGTAGACCTGGAAGTCTTACTAACACAACTGGACTAATGGCTGTCTTCCCCAAAAGTATCCAAGGGCTGGCAATTGAAATTTTAAATCTCTCAAAACTAAGAGAAAGTTTTTAAAAAGTTATGTTTTTCTCGGTCTGTCTTTGTAAAGTAAGGAAACACCCACATCTCTGCAGTAGTCCGTCAAGATATGCCCCCAGATAAACAAGGGGTTGATAACTGCCTGTCTCCATGCCAGTTACCCATGCTTTGGGTAACTGTGGCCTGGGCTTGAGGATTTTGAGAGTGCTGAAGATGGAACTTCACGTTTGCCGAGGATGGTGAATGAGACTTGTCATTTAACATAAAATGATGGTTTGACTGTGCTCCAGTAACACACCAGATGCATACTGGAGAAGGACTGGTTGTGGTTTGCTTCCCCCATCTCAACTTCACCCCCAAATAGAGTAATTCCTTGGGGAGAGATATTCAACCCACAGTGACAAGGCACTTGCTCTGTATGTTGGACTAGTGCCTGGGTGTAATTGGCAATGGGAATACAATGCAGGCACAGGTACTAACAGGAGACCGAGGGCCCAGGGACTGGGTGGGTGATGTTGGGGTATATGCAGAGTCTATGAGGCGGGAAGCGAGGTTCAGTTCAGTACCAGCAACTAGAACCCTCCTATTGAAAGAGCATGTGCAAGGAACAGCTGATGGTGGTGGGGGTCCTGGGCCCTGCTGAGCAAGCTCTGAGTTAAGGCCATAAGAACCCTGACTTTGGGGATACCAGGCAGCGAGTGCTCAAGCTGTCATTACTGACAAATTTCTTATTATGGGAATCCCTCTGAAATGCACCTGGTCCTTGTGAAATGGGAACAAAAATAACTAAATTTTTCATGCTGATGTCTATGAATCCAGAACTGTGGTTCAGGAAAAAATTCACCTTGAGAGATTTCCATTTGGATCTTGCAGTGGCTCACACGAGCAGCTGGATTCCTCAGCCCAGGTTTTCAAGCTAAATATAATAGGCAGAGAAAGGCGGGGAAGAGAGAAAGACAAGAAAGGAAGGAATGAAGGGAGAGAAGGAGGGAGGGAGGGAAGGATGAAGGGAGGAAGGAGAGGGAGGGAAAGAAAAAGAGGGAGAGAGAATGAGATAAACGAGAGAGGAGATGAAGCCAGCAAGAAAAAAAATGTCTGACAGTTTTTCCAGATGCAGAAATAGTGTGATTTAACAGTAAATATGGTGGGAGAGCAAAGCAGGAGCACATAGACCCCCTCCCCAACTCCTCACCACCTACCCTGCATAGGGGCAGCTTCCTCATCCATCCCGTGCTGGGGCAGGAGGAGAGGCCCAGGGAGAGGAAAGTCTGCCCAAGGCCACATGGCCAGCTCTGGGCCGGTGCTCTTTCGTCTTCTGCTAAAAGACTCAGAAGCATTAGTTTCAGGACCTAAAGGATGTGATAAAACTAGAACCTCAGACACAAACTGGGAGTCATTAATGGCTGAATGAAAGTAACAGGAAGCAGATTACAAAATTAGGGAAAGAGACCAAGCAGAAAGCAGATAACTTAATTTCCACTACTCAGCCAGCAGTGCAATTTAACAACCACATTGACAGCTTTGAAAGTTTGTCAAGGGAGCTAACCCCCAAGTTGTAAGAACTCCTAAAGCAAAGAAAAATGGAAAGGATAACATAATTTTATTTTTGAAAAAATAAAACCCCAACGCCCTTTAGAACCAATCAGGTTCATAAGTGCATCATCTCTGCCGATGTGTCATGTGCAAGGAGAGGCCAATATCACTAACCACAGTGGCTGGGCTGCTAGATGATTACCGGCTTTAAGCTGTGCTCACCCCACTCTTCCTGCTCATCCCGTGGGTCCTCTGTGATTGTCCTTTCTCACTGTCCACTCTGCCACTGGGGCCAGCGCCCCCATGCCAGGTGTCAGGGGGCTTTCCCAGCAATTACAGCTCCTAAAGCCACTTTGGATGGCCTAGCTCCCCAGTCCTGCTGGTTGCAAGTGACAGCAAACCCTGGCAGCTGAGCCTGCACCCAGAGATCTGTTCCCTGGTGCTGACCTTTTCAAAGACACCTACAACGAGAGTCTGAAGTGAGGGTAGAGTATTTTTGAGGCCCACAGAGGAGATCTTGTTCTTTTCATTCATTGCTGCTGGAGATCAGGGACTTTGGTGAAGTTTGGGGAGAGTTTTCTGGAGAAGATGGGTGAAGAGACCTTTGTCTTACGCCTCAAAGGGGTTTCGCCTGGTAGCTGAGGCACAGTCTCTGACCTGCTGCTGAGAGTCTCGTGGAGAATCCCTGCACTCAGAGCTGGGCAGCCACTTGTGTTGGTTTTCTTGCTTGTTTGCCTCAGATGTGGTGACAGACAATATGAAATTCCAACACAAAAATGTAGACAAACAAGGAAAAGCATATTCCATAGTCAAAAACAGAGCATGCGACACTGGTCAACTCCTGGAGGTGATGAGCACACGGGGATAGAAGCGGGTGTTCAGGCGCAGGGAGAACAGGAGCCCAATGTGCAGCACGATCCTGGCTTCACAAAGGAAAATGAAATCCTCCATGGATCACCTTGCCACGTAATTAAAATAGTTAAAAATCAACAAATCAGCCAGCCCTTGCAAAATACTAATGGTAGCAGTGGAAAAAATCAGGAAAAAAAATAAAACTGGAAGTAACATTTACCCCAGAATAGACATCAAATTTGATTCGTTAGTTATAAGTGTGCCTCAAATAGTCTGGCTTGACCAACCAACAAAAAAGAAAAGGAAGATTATGAGAAAATTAACTTGTTTTAAAAAGCAATTACCATCATTTAAAAAGGCTGTTATCATTAAAGGTTATATATCAGTTCATGTAACTGGAACTGCTATGAACTGATGTACAGATTTAACTAAACTGGTTGAGAACCTACACTGCCAGAAGGTCCATCCTTGGGTCATAAGGAAGACCCACACTGTCCATGCCAGGAGCAGCTGGGCCTATGCCTGAGGGGTGCTGCTGCCACTGTGGCCATTCCCTCTGTGCCAACCTGTCTGCTGGCGGCATCGGTCAGGGCTGGCTCTTGGTGACTCTGTTCCCATGGTGCTGCTCTCTACCTGTGCTTCTCCCTGGATTCCTGAGGCCTCCATTCCTTGAGGTCCTCCCTGAAACTGCCCGCTAAACTCCCCCAAATAAGGAAGACCCACACTGCCCCTCATGTCTCAAGGCTATGCTCAGAGTGACCTCAGTCGAACTCCTTAGAAGCCCTGGTCATTGTCCTGTTCCTACTCTCAGAGGACCCAGTGGCTGGAAGCTGCTGTCCTTTTCCTCACATAGAGCATGTCCTACCTCGGCCCTAAGTTCCCACGGGTGGCTGCTTGGTCCTCAAGGGATGTCCACCCATTTGCCTTCAGTTCCTTTGAGCCTTCCGCACAAAGCTTACTCTCCGTGACTTGTAAAACACAACCAGCCTAGCCTTGCCAGCATGGCTCAGTGGTAGAACTTTGACCTATGAACTAGGAGGTCATGGTTTAATTCCCGGTCAGTTAGGGCACTTGCCTGGGTTGTGGGCTTCCCCAGGAGGGGGTGGGCAGGAGTCAGCCAAACAATGATTCTTGTCATTGATGTTTCTATCTCTTTCTCTCCCTTGTTCTCTGAAATCAATAAAAATATCTATCCTATCTAATGAAAGAGTAACATGCAAATTGATCATACCTCCAATACACCAACACCACAACACACCCATCGGCCAATCAGGAGCAAATATGCAAATAAACTCAACCAAAATGGCTGTGGCCATGGAGAGCAGGAGGGAGGCTTGGGTTTCCCTGGCAATGGAGGAAGTCAAGCTTTCTGCCTGCCCTGGCTGGCCCAGGCCTCCACTCCAGATTACAAACTTTCAAAGATAGAAGATAAATAAATCCCAACAAAAATGGCTGCAGCCACGAAGTGAGCAGGAGGCTTGACTCTACTCAAGGCTACAAAGTTTCAATTATACAAGATAAATAAATTCCAGAAACCAGGGCCTTCACTTGGGTTGCCAGAGGTGTGTAGCTGGCCTGCAAACCACCACAGGCTCCTTGTCCAGGTCACCCCATGCCCCAAGGAAACCCCCACCCTGATCCAGGACACCCTTTAGGGCAAAACAGCTGGCCCCAACCCATGCACCAGGCCTCTAACCTATCTAATCCTATCCAATAAAAGAATAATAGGCAAATTGACCATCACTCCAACACACAAGATGGCTGCCCCCATGTAGTCAAAGATGACTGACCCCATGTGGACACAAAATGGCCACCACAAGATGGCCAGTAGGAGAGGGCAGTTGGAAGGGAGCAGGTCTGCAAGGGAAGGCAGTTGTGGGCAATCAGGCCAGGAGGGGAGGGCAGTTAGGGATGATCAGGCCAGCAGAGGAGGGAAGTTGGGGGCAACAGGGCCTGCAGGAAAGGGCAATTGGGAGGGTCCCGGGCCTGCAGGGGAGAGCAGTTGGGGAGACAAGGCCTACAGGGGAGGGCAGTTAGGATTGACCAGGCCTGCAAGGGAGGGCAGTTAGGGGCAAACAGGCTGGCAGGGGAGCAATTAGGCATCAATCAGGCTGGCAGGGGAGTGGTTAGGGAGTGATCTGGCTGGCAGGCAGAAGTGGATAAGGGCAATCAGGAAGGCAGGCAGGTGAGCAGTTTGGAGCCATCAGTCCTCCCAATCCTACTGGGATCGGGCCTAAATGGGCAGTTGGACATCCCTTGAGGGGTCCCAGATTGGAGAGAGTACAGGCTGGGCTGAGGGACACCCCCCGCCCCTGCCACACACGAATTTCATGCACCGGGCCTCTAGTCCTATCTAATAAAAGAGTAACATGCAAATGTGACTGTACCTTGGCTCCTGATTGGCTATGCTACCAGCCAATCAGGAGCAGGGGGTGAGGCCAAGTGGCACGAGGGCTGGGCCCCAGGGGTGGAGACGAAGCAGTAGCAGTGGCGAGTGCCAGGGTGCCCTGGCTGCCCGAGCTGTGTGTGGAGGCAGCTGGGCAGGGGCAGCAGCTGGGAATGCCCTGTGACCCCGTGCACTGCGCCCCGCGGAGGTGGTGGGCATGCCCTGTGGCCCCCCTGCACACTGCGTGTGGAGGCGGCTGGGCAGGGTTGGTGGTTGGGAGTGCCCTGTGGCCCCAATGCGCTGTGCTCAGAGGCAGTGGGGGGATGGAGTGCCCTGCGACCCCCCCCCCCCCCCGCACACTTTGCGTGGAGGCGGCTGGGCAGGGACAACAGCTGGGAGCACCTCACAGCCCTGTTCACTGCACGCAGAGGCGGTGGGCCGGGGGAGTGCACCCAGTCCCTGGGGCTGGGTGGTCACAGGCAGCTGGGACTGAGCTGAGCAGGAAGATGGCTGGGTGCCCAAGGCCAGCTTTAGGCCTTGGGCAGGCTGGGGGTGAGCCATCAGTTGGACATCCCCTAAGGGCTCCCAGTATGTGAGAGGGGGCAGGTTGGGCTGAGGGACCAACCACCCCCAGTGCACAAATTTCATGCACAGGGCCACTGGTATATATACAAAAGCCTTAGCAACCATGACCGAACGACCGATTGACCGGTCGCTCTGATGCTCACTGATCACAAGGTGGCAGATGCTTAATGCAAGAGCTGCTTCCTGGTGGTCAGTACGCTCCCACAGCCAACCTCCTGTGGCTGGCCAGCCTCCAGCCATCCCTCCTCTGATGAACCCGGCCACAAACAGCTCCAATATCCAGCCAGGCTGAGAGACCACACCTGTGCACAAATTCATGCACCAGGCCTCTAGTATTTAACATAAAAACCATAGCTGGCCCATTTACTGACTTGTTGGTGCTAATTGAGTTCTCCTCCCAAGAACATTCAGAATGACTCCATTTTCTCCTTTGATCAGATATAAGATCAAAAACGAAACCGTCTGAAAAGTTCCCTGTTTTGGGCTAACTGTAGTTAGACAATTCCTGGTACCTGCTTTCTAGAAGTTCACAGTCTTGAGCAGAATGGGAAACGTGCATCTGATGACTATAGCACAGACGTAGCTCAGACGCATTGGTCGGAGCACAAGCTCCTTGGGAGTCCTGAGGAAGGGACCGCCCAGAGGCACCAGAGAGGCCCGGGGAAAGAGATGGCAATCGGCTGAGTCTTAAGGTAATTTTGAGGACTTTTAAAAAATGTGTCGTATTTAAAGAAAAATGAGATGGAATTCCAGACAAATGCATAGTCAGAGGCCAGGTCAGATAGCAAGGGACATAGTGACTCACTGTGGTATACTCTCTAATAGTAGCATTTTCCCAGTAAGTTTTTAAAAATACTATGCTGGTGGAGGGTTTTGAATACTGTGATAAAGGACATTTGAGGGGTGGTATGAAAGTGACACCTCTGACCTGTGACAGCTCAGCCCCGGGGAAGCTGCACCTCTGGCTCCTGTCATCAGGCAACCGCGCAGACTCCACTCTCTGCAGGGACTGTCCCAGAATGATTCTAACACCAGATCTTGATGCCTTTTTTAAAAAAAATATTGTTTTCTGTCCCTCTAGTAACGTTTTCTAGCATATTTAATCCTAGAATTACCCCTGCTTCTGACAGCATCTAATCCACCACCAAGCTTCATTCCCTTAAAGCTTCCCCCAAGTCACTAACAGCCCACACCCTGTAAGCTCTTTCTAACATTCATAGTGAGACGCCCACAGTTTCCTGGTCCCCTGCTGTGTATATTCTTCCCCATTTAACAGTAATAAGCCCAACCTGTTCAACGACAGGTGTGCTCCTGGTTGCCTTTGATTGAATGGCATTGAGACCACTAATGTTTCTGGTAACTCAGGGGAAGTGATGAGAGCAGGCAAGCTCTTCTCCAGGTCTGAGTGCCAGTGAGAATGCTCAGGGAAGATTGCTCTCTGAGGCTTTCCCAGGTCGCATTCCAGAAAAAGGTGTGCACACCATGAGGACATATCCAGCTCGCTTTCCTGACTCCATGTGGAGCCAGGACCTCTGCTAGAAACAGCCACCGGACATTCACTCTATCTTGATGCCCCTGTGGATGCCCGGCACCTGTTCCTGACTATCACCAGCCAGAAGAGGGGCGTTGTGCATTTGGGGGTATTTGTGAAAATTCTCGGGATCTGGAGGTGAGTTGGAAGCCGAATGAGGAGCTGAGCAGAGCCATCCTTCTCTGTTTTTCTCCAGAATCTTCTTTTTTCCCCTTCTCTTGAGTCCCCAGCTTCTTTATTGCATTAGGTGACGTCTCCTTCCTTGTTTGATTGCCATTGGCCGTTTTTATTGGCCTTTGCAATTGTCTCAGTTCTAGGGGAGGCCAGTATTACCATGCTGCTTCTTTCCCGTGCTGACCATTTCCTCCGGGCACTCTCACACTCACACCCTGAATCACAAAACAAAACAGCGTGCTTGTCAATGGGAAACACTCTTTCTCTGCCATCTTTTCTGCAAACTTTGCAGGTTCTTTCAGCTTGTGCGTTTGGAAACAGAAGCCAATTCTTCCACCATCACACTCGCCTCCTTCAGAGAGTGGGGGAGTCAGATCCTGATGGCATGCATGGGAGAAACGGAATACAGAAGAAGTTATAACAGAGCAAGTGTCTCAGGACCTAATGATGCGAGTTTGGGTTTATTCCGTGGTAGCATGTGCCCATTCGTCTCAGGTTGCTGTGTGTGCAGGGAGGTCACCTTCATTGGGGTATCTCCTCAGTGATAGCCCCCCCTCATTAGTGGGGTGGTTCCATTCCTGAGGAGTTTTTTTCATGTGCTGAATGAAGACCAGTTTCCCAGGAAATTTCGTCCTCTAAACTTATTCTACTCTCCGGAATAATGTCAGATATGTCTGTCAACTTTCTCAGGTGACGTTTGAAACAGCCAAAGCCAAACACTATGGCCCCTCTAAGTCTGTGTTCTCTTGATTACACACCTGCAGCTGTTAATAGCCACTTCTATGTGACACGGAGAACAAATCTTCTATTCTCCAAAAGATGCTTTATTTTGATTTAAAATATGCTATTCAAATTACAGGAATTATGTTCATTTGTTTTCCCCTTACCTGTATCAGTAATTTAAATTTTTTATTTAACTATAGCATATTTCCCATTGACGAGCACACTGTTTTGTTTTGTAATTCAGGGTGTGAGTGAGAGTGAGAGTCACCGGGAGAATTCTTAAGCATTTCATTTTAAGTGAAATATTTAAGAAGTCAGTCTACAACCACTGTTGGTTTGTGCCACACTGTGGCTAATTAAAACATTTATCTAGCTCTGGCCAGGTGGGTCAGTTGGTTGGACCATCATCCCATACATCAAAAAGGTTCGATCCCTGGTTAGGGCGCATACAGGAGGGAACACATCCATGTTTCTCTCTCACATCAGTGGTCCTCTCTCTTTCTCTCTCTTTCTCAAATCATATATATTCATTTGTTTTCCTCTTACCTGTATTAGTAATTTAAATTTTTGATTTAACTATAGTATATTTTTGTTTAGCTCTCTTCAGTTATCTAGTCTGTAAGCTCTCTGAGTGTCAATATTGTCTATTCATCCTAGAAAAGCACTTTGGTCATACTACAAATGACCTGAAAAAGAAATGGCTGCACTGTTTACACCTCACCTTCTTTTTTCTAACTGTGAAACACACCTGGGCAGCTGGGGCAAAATTTTACTTCACTCTGACCAGAACACAGAACTAGGACATCTGCCCCCCTTCAGTTGAGCAATAGTAACATTGTTCCACATACCCTGCCTTTGCTGTGCCAATTGCCATGCTCCCCTTACTCCCCCCCCACTTTGCTGGGCCCACACCTGTGCACTTAGAACTCATACCCCACCTGGCTGCCCTGATCACTGTGAGCTCCTGCGTGGCACACGGGCTTCCTGTGCAGCTATGTGTGAGCAGACACTGCAGTGCACATCTGCATGGGCACAGCCTCTCTGCAGAGGTGCCTCCTGGAGCTGAAGGCAGTGGCTGACTCCAGGGAGAGAAGCCGGGCTCTGGGAAGTCTTGCTTGTGACTTTTACGTCACAGGCTCCTTTCCCTTGTACACATAAATCAATTAGTTGAAATGGAAGATAAGAAAACAAGATGGAGGATAATATAATGGACCAATCGAAATCGATAATGACACACTGGAGCCCGGGCCAGGTGCTTGGTGGTTGTGCATCAAGGTTTTGTGTTCGATGTCGGGTCAGGGAGCAGATGGGAGGCAACCCATCTGTTCTTTGGTACATCACTGTTTCTCTCTCTCCTTCCTCTCTATCTGAAATCAATAAAAACATATCTTCTCGTGAGGATTGAAAATAATGATAATAATAGGGCAACTGGCTGGGGACCTCTCACTGCTGCAGAGAGCTTTGTTACTTTACTGTCTCTAATAAACATTGCTTTCGCTAAAAAAGAATAACAACAACAATAATAATAGTGACATAGTGGGTGAAAACAGTGTCCAAGTCAAGCATGAGGATGATTGTATTTTTCATGGCATCTTGAAGGCCTACAAGATGACTGACTTCTACCCTAAAAAAGAAGAGAAAATTGAAGATCCATCTTTAAGCTCCTGGGTTGTCAGGGTATTTACTCACTCATCCAACAGGAACATGTGGGTTACTGGGTTTAAGTGTTTAGGGCAGACAAAGGAAGTACAATTTAATTTTTTTTAATTTCAGAGAGGAAGGGAAAGGGAGAGAGAGATAGAAACTTCAATGATGAGAGAGAATCATTGATCTGCTGCCTCCTGCATGCCCCATACTGAGGATGGGAGCCAGAAACCGAGCATGTGCCCTTGACCGGAATCAAAACCGGTACCATCCAGTCTGCAGGCCAACTCTCTATCCACAGAGCCAAACCAGGTAGGGCAGGAAGTAAAAATTTTAATGAAACCGTCTCTGTCCCCAGGTAGCTGGCAGGATGGAGGAACCCTGACAAGGTGGAGCCTGCGTCAAGAGTGCAGGGGTAGGGACCACAGTCTCCCAAACTGCCACCCCTCTCCCCTGGGCCTCTGGCACCCTCCTTCTGCCTCCCAGGAGCTCTCCTCCCATGCCCACCTCTCTCTCTCTCTTTGCTCTCAGCATGGAACCTGTTCTTATAGCAGCCTTCCTAACCTGCACGCCAGCCAGGCAGATGCTTCTTCAGATGCTTCCGCCCCTGTTTACTCTGTGGAAGCACATGACACGGGTTATGAATGGCTGGTTTGCCCTTCATTAGAGTCTGGTTTCTGTTCATGGCTGAAGCTTAGGGCCTGGCATAGCAGCCAGCCTAAAATATTAACAGAATGAGTAAGTCAACGGTGGCTGTGAGGCTTGGAGGACACAGACTAGTCCCGAAAGCAGTCCTCAGAAGGGGGAGATTCTGTCCTGGGCTGGGTGTCAGGGGCAGAACCGAGCTGATGGATGGGACGGAGACAGGGCAGATTTCAGCTCTGAATCAGGAACACTATGATCATCAGAGCTTAGCAAACTCACCATCAGTTACATCAGGGAGGAAGAGGCTTTCATCGCCTGTGCTCCTCAGGAGGAGCCAAGGAAGGGCTAGCGCCAAGCATGCCCTCACTGCGTGCTGATGCCAGAAATACAGACAGGATTGTGTGGAACTCCCCGGAAAGTGCATGGGTCTTTTCATTTTCCGTTTAAAATACAAAATGAATACCAGTCCATGCTGGAGAATTTGAACAGCATGTAACATTAAAAAAGAAAAAGAAAAAAGAACTACAAATAATAATCCTATCAATAAGATTAAACTCCCAAAACTTTTAAATTTTTCTTACCTTTTTTTATATTTGTACAAGTGGCCCGGTGCATGAAATTCGTGCACAGAGGGGGGGTTCCCTGAGCCCAGCCTGCCCCTGCTCCAATCAGGGACCCCTTTGGGGATGTGTGACCCCTAACCACCTCTGCCTACCTGCCTGATCATCTCTAAGTGCTCCCCTGCTGGCCTGATTGCTCCTAACTGCCTCTGCCTTGCCCCACACCTGGGACCCAGGCTTCCCTCCCTCTGGCCAGCTATAGGCACCCAGGACCTGGGCCAACTTCACGCAGGCCGGCAGCAGCCACAGGCACCCACAGGCACCCAGGACAATAGGGCATGCTGCCTAACCCAACGGCCTCCGCCCTTCTATGTGCCTGCCTGGCCGAGTCCCACTACTCTGACTGCCGTGGCGTAAAAAACTTTACCATATATGTTCTCCCCAGTCTCCTAGAGAGAGGGCATGAGCTGAGAAACTGGAGATGCTGCAGCCCCAGGGCCATTTTACCAATGGGTACATTGTCATTTTCAGATCTAGATTTGAGATAACCCATCAAACCGCTATATTTTTCAACTCTCAACTTAGATTGGTTTGCTTTAATAAAATTTATCTGATTGGCCTCCATTTTTAAATACGAATCCATAATAAGCTGTTGAGTTAACTTTCCTGCATTTAAAATAGGATTGAACGTGTCCCTCACAGAGAGATGAAATCCATAATACTACATTTGGGTGACTCATGTTCTTACATTTTGTCTAATGTTATTGTTGAGTACACTGTTGTCTCTGAGTCTTAATGCAATATCTGTTCCCCCACCTTTTTCACCATGTGGAAAAAGAATAGGATATGTCATTGCATCTAATGTGGGAAACAGGATACTGATTCCTTTCACTTTAGTGCCATTTGGATTATTGGGATCTGGTTTACAATGAATGAGCAAGTCCCTTTCAAAAGGAGGTTCTCCAACTTCGTTTCTGAATATGACAGCAACCTCAGTTACACGGGGAGAATTGTATCTACCTGGGTCACTATTATGATCATATTTAATTGCCATAGTTACTTCCGTGGGAGCTATACCTTTTGCTGCTGCTTCAGATTGAGCTTCCTTTTCTACCTCATGTAGCATCTTGTACGATTTTATTAATTCATTTATTTCATGCATGAGGTTGTTGATTATGAGTCTTTCTGAGCAGGCCTGGTTTGCTGGGATTGCTAATCTTTTACGTATAGCTTCGGCTGTATCCAAAATATAGAGTTGAGCAAACTTCAACAGTTTTTCTTTGGACATAGTCCCACCTCTCTATTGCCACGTTCTGAGATAGAGGAGAATGAGAGGCCTTTCAGGAGTGTGACCAAAGGCTGATTTGGACAGATTCTGTGGGTGTGGGACTCCTGCCTCCCTGTTGTCAGTTTCAGCTGGGATGCTGAAGCTGGGACTCGGGGGGCTTCCCTCTGGTGGTTGCCTTCCGTTTTTGCTGGCAAACAGCTGAAGCTATACGTAATATTAGCAATGCAGGGGCCTCATTAGACGCAGCTGCGGTGAGTTCTCGCAGCCGCCTCCGCTGCCGCCCTGCCACCCTGGCGCCACCGCTCCTGCCACCGTTCTCCGCGCCCCGGGGCCTCAGTTAACTCAGCTGTGGTGAGTTCTGGCCACTGTAGCTGCCTCCGCTTGGTCTCCGCACCCAGGCCTGGCGCGTGATGCCTTCACCACTTTATCTCCGCTCCTGGGGCCTGGTGCTCACGCCTCTCCACCCCACCCCTTGCTCCGACTGGCTGGTAGCATAGCCAGTCAGGAGCCAAGGTATGGTCACATTTGCATGTTATTCTTTTATTAGATAGGATAGTCAAGATTTAAAAATATCTACAAAAAGCATACTAAAGTAACCTATTAAATATAGTTATCTGTGGGGAACAAAGATTTAGAAACAAAAATAATTTTAAAATTATCTTGATTTTTTTTACTCAACAATATGTAAATGTCGCTTAGGTCATTACTTTTAGTGTTATCATTTTAGTAACCATTATTACTTAAAAGAATCATGTGTTTTCTCCAACCATTCTACTTTTTGGATTCTTGGCTAGTATCTAATGTTTCCCCAATGTAATCGATGCTGAGATGAACATAATATGTAGATTTCTAATTATTTTTAAATGACTGTCAAATAACTAACACTTAATGCTGCTATCACAACTAGCCAATACAGTGGTTAAAAAGATTATTTTTATTTTGAACACTTCTTTTTATTTATTTTTTTGGTTAAAATATATTTTTATTGATATCAGAGAGGAAGGGAGAGGGAGAGACAGATAGAAACATCAATGATAAGAGAATCTTTGATCAGCTGCCTTTTGCACGCCCCCTACTGGGGATCGAGTCAGCAACCCAGGTATGTGACCTTGACTGGAATTGAACCAGTCTGTAGGCTGACATTTTATCTCCTGAGCCCAATTGGCTAGGACTGCACACTTCTTTTTAAATGTGCTCTATAGCATGTTTTGTTGATAAATTATTGTTACATTGGAAAAAGTGACTTCCCCTGACTTCTTCTGAAGACCACCGATGATGAAGAGAATGGAGAAATACAATAATTCCTTTGCCTTACCTTAAAGTGTCAGCGATAAGCACAGGGCAGGAATACCTTCTAGCTACCAAATCTAAAATAAGAAAAAAAAAAGCCCAGCCTTTACCAATCGCATGTCTCCCTCTGGTGGCTAAAATGGGTAAATGCAACTTTTCCAATCACAAGAGCCAATGTTCCTTAATTTATATTTATAGATGCCTGAGATGAAGAACTGGGAGGAATCTTATTGAGCACACAGTTCCATCTCCTTATTTAGAAGGGAGTGAACCACTTAGTTCATAAGAGGAAAGTGACTTTACCAACACCATATAGATGTGCTGACCTAAGCTTAGAACAGATCTATGGTTTCCTGATGCCCTGGTGGGTGCTTCTTGCTGGCCCCGTGTTGCTCCAGAGATGGCAGCTCTGTCCTGTTCCCTCTCACCACCCTCTTTGAACCTGGTGTGTGTGTGTGTGTGTGTGTGTGTGTGAGAGAGAGAGAGAGAGAGAGAGAGAGAGAGAGAGAGAGAGAGAGAGAGAGAGAGAGACTGTGTGTGAGTGTGCGTGTGTGCATGTGGGCCTGTGTGCCTGTGTGTACGTGTGCCTGTGGGTGTCCTGTCTGTGCATGTGTGAGTAGAGCCAGGAGGGTGGGCACAGGAGTCTTCCTCACCAGAATCTGAGTGCCATATATCTAAATTGCTATCCCACATGTGCAGTGTGTACTTTTCCTGACTCACGTATTTCTCCTGGTATTTTACTTGGGACTGTCACAGCCTGAAAACTAATGTGGTCACAGAGCATGACAGTCCTTCCAATCACCCCACAGCACCCCGCTCAGGAGGAAACCTCAGTAGGGCTGTGGCAGCCTTGCTCAGCTAGGCTACAGAGGAAGGCTCCTCAGAGGCAGGTCTCACAGCATGTGGAGTGCCTTCATCTCTCAGACCTTTAAACTCTGAACAATGCGTTAACTTCTGATAAAATAGTATCATTTTGGTCCAGAGTCCTGCTCGGTGACCTCATTCTTTCTGTTACTCCTCCACTGAGTTTTAAAGAGAATGGAGAGGCAGGAGAGAGATACAGAAACATTGGTGTGAGAGAGACACATTGGTTGGTTGCCTTCTGCATGTGCCCTGACCAGGGCCTGGGTTGAGCCTGCAACTAAGGTGTGTGCCCTTGACCAGAATCAAACTCTGGATACTTCGGTCCTCAGGCCAGTGTGCTACCCACTAAGTCAAACCGACTAGGGTAGTAATCTCATTCTTAACTAAGATTATTTCTGTGGACACTAATAAATCACAATGATAGGCATTCCCAGGCCACACTCCCTCTGGGCACAACCAGGCTGAGGTTACATTTGGAGGTCAGAGATTCGAGGTCCTACACAGGATCTTAGTGGGTCCTCTGTGGGGTCATAGCGCACTCTGTAGCCAGTGAGGATCTCAGGAGGGCGGGACAAGGAATGAGAAGGGACTGAAGAGACATCTCAGGTATGCCAACATCTAAAGGAAGGGCAGAAACAACATACTCAGTCAAGTGCACAGAGAAAGCGATGGGAGAGGTTGGAGAAAATTAGGAAGAAACAGACTCACCAATGCAAAAAGGAGGGAGTTTTCAGAAGGGAAGGAACACAGTGCCTAACTCTGCAAGAGGTGGTGAGAGAGGAGACGACCGTCTGTGGATTCTGCCCTACATTCCAAGCAGAGGTGGAGTGGGCAGGAGCCCGCTTGCAAGGTCTATCCCAGCTCCACTGCTTCCTGGCTGTGGGGCTGTGAGCCGATCACGTCACTGCTGTTTCCTCCCTCATGTGACCAAGGGATCACAGTGGTCAGAGCTTCTTGAACATTTTGGGAGGTGAAGATGAAAAATCTAATGACAGCCTTTTTGGAAAAATGCAATATGATACTTTGTGCATAATCGTAGGGATTTCCTAGACCCTCAGAGTCCCACAGATTATTAGTTACAATCTGTTGGAATGAATGCTCTCAAGAGGAGTCCCTTTCAGCTCTGGCATTAAAGGCAGATCTGGATTCTGGATGCTGTGTGTGGGCAGGCTGGCTGCAGAGAGAGGACAGGACTTGGTATACATGATGCTTCAGAACCCCAGCCCACAGGTGGTCTTCCTACATCCATCGAATGGGCACCTCATACTCATCATGTCTATGTGCATGATGAGTAAATATTGCCTACACATATTTTAATGAATATATTTCTATTTGTTTAAGAGTATTTAATTTAATGAATTATAGTCTACATAAACAGCCAAGTATTTTTGGAAATTATCATTATTATAAATATACTAGAGGCCCAGTACATGAAATTCATGCATGAGGAAGGAGGTTGTCCCTCAGCCAATCCTGCACCATCTCCAATCTAGGACTCATCAAAGGATGTCCAACTGCCAGTTTAGGACATCCCTCTCACAATTTGGAACCACTGGCTCCTAACTACTCACCTGCCTGATCGCCCCTAACTGCCTTTGCCTTGGCATCTGCCACCATGGCTTTGTCCAGAAGGATGTCTGTAAGATTTCCATTCTAATTAACATATTATCCTTTTATTGGTATAGATAGTTGGGGTGTATTCCTCTTAGTTATTTGAGGTAATTGCCTAGAACTCTTAGGACACAGACAGAGAAGGCTTCCAGCACCGCCAGCAGGTGGCTCCACAATGGCTTCAGGTACTGCCTCAGGACAGGACAGGCCAGGGCGGGGCCTCTGGCTGGACCTGGCTCTGGCCCCTGAGCAGGCCCTTCCTCTGGCTCTGGAGAGCTCTGGAGCTCTGAGTGTGGACCTGGAGCAGGAGAGAGAGACAGATTTACACACACACCTGGCTTTCTCGTGACTTGCCTCAGACAAGAAATATGCCACGGCCTTTAAGGGAACTCCAGCCCATGAGCCTGCCCTCCCCAGATGATCTGCCCTGATTATCAGTCCCCCTCACCTTCCTGAGTTGCCTCGGTGGGCTCAAGATGCTCCAGCTCTACCCATAGATTGTGGGCGTGGCCCACCAGGTGTGAGGCAGGGGACCTGATGGGCACCAAGATCTGCTCTGCCTCGAACAAGGAGAAAGGCAGGGGCTGCCCAAAACCCTGGACCCGGTCCAGCCAGGTCCCCACCATCAAAGCAATGGCCCTGGGGAGAGGCAGGAGGGCAGCAGAGTCAGAGTCTTGGCCTTAACTTCTATGCACCCCGTTCCCCCACCCCCCTGAAACCCTTCTGCCCCTCTTCCCCCATGGCACACTTGTTTAGGACTGAGCCTCTGTGCAGGCTTTTGCCTATCTAGGTTACAGCCCCATGCCACCCTCAGCCCCTGTGTGGCTGTCCTGGTTGTAGCAGGCATGGGATCCAGCAGGTTTAACACTGAGTCTGCGTGAATCTCTTCTTCACACTGACAGCTCTCCTCAAGGATTAAAAGCTTATTACACACACACACACACACACACACACACACACACAATCAATTATTTTACTTGTAAATACAAGCCTTTAAAAATATATATCTGGAGCCACCTAGAGCACTGGGGAACCAGAGTCCAAAATGTGGGCTTATCTGGGGGTGTTTCTATTTTGCTGGTCATTTTTGCATATTCCCAAGGCAGCCTCACCTATCACCTCAATCCCACAAACCTTCACATCATCCTACACACAACATGTCCTCATCACCATTTGTCTTTTTCTCTGCTTTAGCTTTATTACAGAGCACGCAGCACATCCTGCCTCCACCATATGCATGTGTCCGCTGGTTTGACTCTTTCTTGCAAACCTGCCTCAACGACCTGCTCTTTGCTTGAGCACTGTGCTTCTAGTGCCAGGCCCCGAGGAGGCGCTCAATACAAACCTGATAAAGGAGCCAGTGAATTAATTCCTCTTAATCCAATCTACTAATCTGAAAGTTACCAATCAAACTTCCAAAGGAATTTGATCAAATGATTCAAAATGCATGCATACTAAAATATAAAATGTGCATTTTTGAAACAAATTTTATTTGCAGGAATTGATTCAAAATGAATTGAATAAATGATCAGATATATCTATACAATAATGATCATCACAGAGGTACTCATAAAGTAGAAAACAAAATAATTTTCAGTCAATTAACTACAGCCAAATTACATAGTTTATTACATAGCAGGACAAAAGATACTAGAGGATATTAATGATCAGAAATAATTTCAATATTAGTAAACACTTCATTAAACAAAAATATAACACAAAATGGCTCATAAATATTAATAACTGTATATTTACATATATTATGAGTATATTTGAAAAGATACACATAAAGATATATATCATTACTAGAGGCCCGGTGCACAAAATTCATATACAGGGGGATGTCCTTCAGCCTAGCCTACACCCTCTCCAATCTGGGATCCCTCGAGGGATGTCTGACTGACTGTTTAGGCCCACTGGGATTGGGCCTAAACAGGTAGTCAGACACCCCTCTCACAATCCAGGACTGCTGGCTCCTAATCACTTACCCACCTGCCTGCCTAATTGCCTCTAACCTTTTCTGCCTGCCAGCGTGATCACCCCCTAACCACTCCCCTACCAGTCTGATCAATGCCTAACTGCTCCCCTGCTGACCCAATTGACCCTAACTGCTTTCCACTGCTGGCCTGATCCTCCCCAACTGCCCTCTCCTGCAGGCCTGATTGCCCCCAACTCCCCTCCTCTGGTTGCCCCCAATTGCCCTTCTCTGCCAGCTTGGTTATCCCTAATTGCCCTCCCCTGCAGGCCTGGTCCTTCCCAACTACCTTCCCCTGCCGGACAACTTGTAACGGCCATATTGTGCCCACATGGGGGCAGCCATCTTTGACCACATGAGGGTGGCCATTCTTGTGTGTCAGAGTGATGGTCAATTTGTATATTACTCTTTTATTAGGTAGGATTTCCTATTTAGTCTATAAAAAAGAGATGATGTTAAGAATCATTTCCGAGGAGAACTAAGATGGCGGCAAAGGCAAAACACCTATCTTGCTGTCATAATCAGCAATTTTAATACTACAACTTAACGAAAGAACAAACACCTTCCAGAATCACCAGAAAGCTCGCCGAGTGAAAATTCCACAAATAAAAGTGAAGATAAGACACTGTGACCCGGAGGAGCGGCGGCGGACGGCGTTGAAAGATTCGCCCGGAGAGAGGTTTGGAGCGCACGCCGCGGAGAGGGGGGACAGCTGAAAACCGGCCAGTTTTCTCGAACGGGGAGACAAAGGCGTCCCACTGACTGATTCTCCAGCTCTGGGCGAAGTCCAGAGAACCCACTATCACACGGGGTGAAAACTGGACAGTGGGAGGGCATGCCGAAGCTCAGGTGCTGCAGGGTCTCCCGGCTTGTGGAGAAGGCAGCTCGCGGGAACATCTCGGCTGTGTGACGGCGCAGAGAGCGCACCGCGACTTGCCTCTCATTCGGAAAACCGTCAGACTGCTTTGTTTTACGATCCTGGGTGAGACATTGCGCATGCAGACTCATTTTGGGAAAGTCTGAATTCCCTGGCAACCGGCAGCCAGTGGAGCTCCGTAGCGGCTCTCTCTCAGAGGTGCTGGCAGCCATTGCCCCCGGCACAGAGTCCCTGGGGCCGCATAGGGCGGAGCTAACGCTGTCTGCTTGGCCTGGAGACTCCGCCCACCCAACCTGAGCACAGCTGAGCTTCACAGACAATTGGCCTGGAGGTCAACCCTCCAAGTGCTAACAACGATTAACCTGAGCTTAACTTCAGCAAGACTGTGCAACCCATATCCACCTCAGGTAACTGGGGAGGCTGAGCCACTGTCCCTTGTAGCACGTCTACCACACAAAGCTAATTGACCAACTCAGGGAAGCAGCCACCATGCAGCAACATGGAAAGAAATCAGATGTGAAAGAAATGGAGGAAAAAAAACAACTAGACATGGAATTCAGAACCACGGTTATAGGATTTTTTAAGAGGTTCCAACAAAAGATCGAGGCCTATAAGGAAATAAGCAAGACCACAAAGGAAATGAGTGAGTCCTACAAGAAAATGAACAACACCCTCCAGGATATAAACAAGAGCTGCAAAGAAATTATTAAGACCAACGTGGAAATGAATGAGTCCTACAAGGAAATGAAAGAAACCCTCAAGGATATAAAGCAGACTCTCAAGGATATGAAAAAGGACCAACCAGAAATTAAGCATACACTGACTGAAACAAAAAATATTATACAAAGACCTGAAAGTGCCCTGGAGCACCCCAAGAACCAAGTTAAAGATTTGAAATACAAAGAGGTAAAATCCACTCAGCTGAAAAAGCAAGAAACCAAAAGAATCCAAAAAATTGAAGATAGTGTAAGGGGCCTCTGGGACAACCTCAAGCATACCAACATCCGAATTATAGGGGTGCCAGAAAAAGCGAGAGGCCAAGACAATGAAAACCTATTTGAAGAAATAGTGACTGAAAACTTCCCACACCTGGTGAAAGAAATTGACTTATGATTCCAAGAAGTGCACCGAACCCCAATATATAGGAACCCTAAGAGGACCACACCGAGGCACATCATAATTAAAATGCCAAGAGCAAAAGACAAAGAGAGAATATTAAAAGCAGCAAGAGAGAAACAGTTGGTTACCTATAAGGGAGCACCCATACGACTGTCAGCGGATTTCTCAACAGAAACGATGCAGGCCAGACGGGAGTGGCAAGAAATATTCAAAGTGATGAATAGCAAGAATCTACAACCAAGATTACTCTATCCAGCAAAGCTATCATTCAGAATTGAAGGTCAGATGAAGTGCTTCGCAGATAAGAAAAAGCTAAAGGAGTTCATCACCACCAAACCAACATTATATGAAATGCTGAAAGATATTCTTTAAGAAGAGGAAGAAGAAAAAGGTAAAAGTGCAAACTAGCAACAACAAATACACATCTATCAACAAATGAATATAAAAATCAAGTGAATTGATAGGCTGTTGAACAGGATAGACTGGTGAATATAACAGAGACATGGACATAGAGAGGGAATGGACTGACAATTCTTGGGGAGAAAAGGGTTGTGGGAAGTGCAGCAAGAGACTGGACAAAAATCTAGCAACAATGGGAGAGGACAGTGGGGAGGGGGAGGTGAGGGTGGAGGGTGGGATAGATACAGGGTGGAGGGAAGCTATAGGGGGATAAAAAGGGGAAACAATGTAATTAATAAACTGAACAATAAAGATTAAAAAAATAAAAATAAAAAAAGAATCATTTCCATTGCTGCTGTCAATCATTCAATCACTTCCTTTTGCTCAGAACAACAGTCTGAGTGTTCTACTGGCCAACTAGGACCCAGGTTCCAGCTAGAAGGACTGGATGTAACTGCAGGACAGAGTGGCACCTGTGAGCTCCCAGGAGCCACACCGCAGTTGTCCCTCCCAGTGTCAGGAGCCCCAGGAGTTGCTACACAGCAAGGTCTGGGGGCAGATCAGAGAGTGATGCACACAGGTTCTCTGGATTTACCAGCACAGATAGTCCACCCTTGCCCTTGCCCAACTCCTGCCTGGCCTCATTTGTCATTCTTGCTGAGCTGCTCCAGGACCCAGAACCAGGCCTCGAATTGCTCCTTGGACTCTATTTTATATTTCTATGCTGCCACCTCCAGCAGCACTATCTTCCCCCATTACTTTCTGCTCCTGGGGCCAGTGGGAAGGAGAGCCTGAGGTGGGGTGAGGAGTGGGGCAGGGGCCCTGTCCTGGGTTTTGCACACATAAGTACCCTCCTTCCCTCTAATTCCATCCAGGCATTACCTGTGCTCAGAGTTGAGCACTGACAGCCCTTTTTCCAGTAAATTATCCTTGATGTCATTCCCTGCCTGCAGATTGGAGGGTTTTCTCACTTCTGTTCTCAAGCTCTCCCAGTAAATGGAAGATACAGGGGATGGAGCCCTGAGGTGTACTGGACAGGGCATCTATGATTGTCACTCCCTTTCCCTGCCATGCAGGCCATGCCACAGCTGTTAACCTTTCTATGTCTTTTGTTTGTTTGTTTCATTTCACATCTTTGTTATTTTCCATTATTTATTAAGGTATTACATGTGTACATATCTTCTTGCCGCTCCTCCACCCGCTCCCAGTGTGTTGTGTCCATTGGTTATGCTTATATACATTCATACAAGTCCTTTGGTTGATCTCTTATCTTCCCCACCTCTCCCTAACCACTGTAATTTGACAGTCTGTTTGATGCTTTACTGCCTCTGTATCTATCTTTTTGTTCATCAGTTTATAATGTTCTTTATTATCCAAATGAGTGAGATCATCTGGTATTTTCCTTTCTCTGACTGGCTTATTTCACTTAGCATAATGCTCTGCGGTTCCATCCAGGTTGCTGCAAATGGTAAGAATTCCTTCTTTTTATGGCAGCATAGTATTCCATTGTGTAGATGTGCCATAGCTTTCTGATCCAATCATGTGCTGACAGGCACCTAGGCTGTTTACAAATCTTGGCTGTTGTAAATTGTGCTGCTATGAACATAGGGGTGTATATGTCTCTTCTGATTGGTGTTTCTAGTTTCTTTTTTTTTATCTTGAAATACAGAATTTTATTTAGAAATTGCTTAAAGTAGAAAAAAAAAACCTGTCAAGAAAGACCAGGTGGAAAAATGGGTTCCCAATAAAATGGAAATTTAGGGCAACAAAAGTCTAAAGGCCACAAAAGAGAAATAGCAACACTGTTATTTGAACAATGGCTAGTTACTTGTATTTTTGGCATTGTTAATCACTGAATTTCTTTGTTAATCACTGGGTTTCTCTTTGAATTTCACACATAGCATGCACTACACAACAATTTATTATAAAATACCTGCTTTCTACACACATTTTAGTCGAACTGCCACCAACAAATCAATACAATTACATTAGGGCTGAACAAGCTCAGTAGTGGGTGACACACATTTTGCAGAATTCTGCCAAACAAAGGAACTGAATAGGCTATAGGCAAAGCAAATTAGGGGTGTTAAGGAATGAAATAGTTTAAATATTAATAATTAATTTAGACATGGTACTGTATTTTCTGCAAAAGAAACTTAACATTTAGTAACACATTAACAAATTTTATCTCCAAAGAGATTAGTGCACTGGCAAAGTATTCTGATAACAGTGGAGGGCTGTGGACAGTAGGTACCAAAAACACCCAGCCTTGCAGATCTCAAGGTAACGATGGCCTTCACTGATCAATCCCTTTGTCAGAAGTCCAAAAAGAACTTGCAGCATGATCACCTACCTGCTGAACTTTCACTCTAAACAGCAAACTTTAAGGAGCCAAAGAGGAGTCCCCAGTGGGCAAGGGATGCAGAAAAACATGTTAAATGTAAACTTAAAAGACAGCAAAATGGGGCACAAACCCCGATTCAAATCTCAGAAATGTGGGCAAGTCCCTAAAAGTAGTTGTTAGATTTTAAAACTGAATACACCTCATTTCCTAAAAACACAATACACGAAATTTCAGGGGTAACTGGCAAAATCATCAGAGAAATGCTCAATGAATATCAAGCTATTCAACTCAAATATCTCAGGGCTGAAACATACCCTCTGTTCATTCAGCCAACAATGCCTCTTGCTTCTTAGCAGAGATGCCCTTTGTAGGACCCCAAATGACTTTAGAGAGCAACTTAAATTTCCTTCTGGGCCAACGTTAGGCTATGAAGGTTCAAGCAGCCCTGCAAGGCCTGTGAACAGCAAGTTCTAAAGGTTCCAAGGCCTGGCCCTTCCTTCCCAGATACAAGGGCAACACACAAACTCCCCTGTCAGGTTAAAATTTATATTTTCAAATATGCAAATGTAATATAAATACTCTTAAGGCATTCATTTATTAAAACGTTCTCTGCCAAGGTTTCACATTAGCTTAAAATTAAAATCAGTCTTTACATTTCACTATTGAGGTATCCACCCCAGCCTATCACATAAAAACACCTTCTCCAGCAATCAGTGTTACCAGCATCCATATGGTGAGCCCATGGTCAGCCTCTTTGTTCCCTAAGTGAATCAACTAGATGTTAATACTGCTCTGCTACAAGGTAAAAGCTCCTAACTCAAACTTATTGAGAAAAGAGTGAAACTTCTGCAAAGTGCACTTTAAGAAGAGGTACTTTTTGCTTATGAAAAGAAACCAGTGAGTCCTCTAAAAATAATAAAAGGGAGTATTTCACAGTCAAGCACATGATTTGGAGTGAAGGATTAGATGTTGCTCTGCTGGTCCACGCTGTTAATACTCTTATTGTTCCTCTTGTGGGCCCCCTTCATCAGATATCACAAAGCCTTCATCTGTGGCATAGAGAATGTCCACAATCCTCTGCAATACAGGGTTGTTTTCCCCCTCATTCTTCTGGCAAATCAATTCAATGTTCCTTAGCTTTCCAAAGTAGAAATCTCTTTCTTTCTCCAAGTCTTCTACAGTAAGTTTCAGTACGGTGACCTGTTGCATCAGTTCAGCTGCTTCATCGTCCCCATTGCCCACACCAGGATTCTTTCGCACCACACCTGGGCCAGCCTTAGGGGTTGCAGTAGTTCTGTGTGTCGCAATGGGCCTCTGTGGAGCTGCACTGCTAGAGCTGAGAGGTTTCTTCGGTTTGTTCAGAGCTGGAGCAACTAGGGAGGAGGCCACTGCAGTTTCTTGACCTTGTCTGGCAGCTACAGGGTCATAGTCTTTTCCATCATAGTTTGCATCAAAACACTTCTTGAACCACTGAACGAATTCAAAATTGTCCTGAAACTTTCCTTTCACTAATCTGTCCACAGGAATTATTTTGTCAGCACCCATCCTCTTGTAGTATTTTGAAGTTCTGGATGTATTCATGTTCTAGCTTAGCTTGAAATTTCACTTTCTTCAAGGCAATGGAGCCAGGGAACAGCACGTCCATAAACTAACAATAGGCAGCCCCGGAGCACAACTGTTTGACCTTTGCCAGATTCAACTGTAGGGATTCATTGATCCAGGCCAGCATGTCATGTTGACTTAGGTTATCCCTGGAGACTGACGTTGAATATGTTCACTGCCATCTTCGGCTTGCGGCGGAACCACGTCCACTGCCGTGCCCGGCTTCGGTTCCGTCTTCCTCTCATTCAAACCCGGTGTTTCTAGTTTGTTAGGGTATATTCCTAGGAGTGGATTACTGGGTCAAATGGGAGTTCCATATTTAGTTTTTTGAGGAAACTCCATACTGTTCTCCACAGGGGCTGCACCAGTCTGCATTCCCACCAGCAGTGTATGAGGGTTCCTTTTTCTGCACATCCTCGCCAGCACTCGTTGTTTGTTGATCTGTTGTTAGTCATTCTGACCAGTGTGAGATGGTACCGCATTGTCATTTTGATTTGCATCCCTTGGATAATAGTGGATAATAGGTGACTTTGAGCATGTTTTCATGTGTCTCTTGGCCTTTCTTCTGTCTTCTTTCGAAAATATTCTATTTAGGTCCGTTGCCCATTTTCTTTATTGGGTCATTTATCTTCCTTTTATTAAGTTGCATAAGTTGCCTGTAGATGTTGGAGATTAAACCTTTATCAGTGATAACATATGCAAATATGTTCTCCAATAAAATGGGCTTTCTTGCTGTTTTGTTGATGGCTTCTTTTACTGTGAAAAAGCTTTTTATTTTGATGTAGTCCCAGTTATTTATTTTATCTTTAGCTTCCATTGTCCTAGAAGCAGTATCAGTGAAGAAGTTCTTTTGGCATATGTCTGAGATTTTGCTGCCTGTTGATTCCTCCAGTATTTTTGTGGTTTTCCATCTTACGTTTAAGTCCTGTATCCATTTTGTGTTTATCTTTGTGTATGGTGTAAGTTGGTGGTCCAGTTTCATTTTTTTTTTCATGTATCTGTCCAATTTTCCCAACACCATTTATTGAAGAGACTGTCTTGACTCCATTGTATGTTCATGCTTCCTTTGTCAAATATTAATTGAGCATAGTGTTTTGGGTTGATATCTGGATTCTCTATTCTATTCCATTGGTCTATATGTCTGTTATTGTGCCAGTACCAGGGTGTTTTGAAAACAGTGGCTTTGTAATACAGATTGAAATCTGGTGTTGAGATCCCACCTACTTTATTTTTCTTTCTCAGGATTGCTGTGGCTATTCAGGTTTTTTTGTTTTTTTTCATTCTATGTGAATTTTTGGAGAGTTCTTTCCAGATCTGTGAAACATTCCATTGGTATTTTAATGGGGAGTGCATTGAATCTATAGATTGCTTTGGATAGTATGGATATTTTAATGAGTTGATTCTCCCATTCCATGAACATGGTATGTTCTTCCATCTGTTTACATCTTCCTCTATCTCTTTTTTTCAGTGTCCTGTAATTTTCCACGAATACGTCTTTTACCTCCTTAGTTAAGTTTATTCCTAGGTATCATAAACCCACGGCAAACATCATACTCAATGGGCAAAAACTACAACCATTTTCCCTAAGAACAGGAACAAGACAGGCATGCGCACTCTTACCATCCTGTTCGACATAGTACTGGAAGTATTAGCCATTGAAACTAGACAAGAAGAAATAAAAGGCATCCAAATTGGAAAAGAAGAAGTAAAGCTATCCTTATTTGCAGATGACATGATATTGTACATAAAAAAACCTGAAAGACTCCATAAAAAAACTAATAGACTTAATAAATGAGTTCAGCAATGTAGCAGGATATAAAATTAACCCAAGAAATCTATGGCATTTCTTTACACCAATAGTGAATTTACAGAAAGAGAGACTAAAAAGCAATCCCATTTACCATCACACCAAAAAAATTAAGATATTTAGGAATAAACTTAACTAAGGAGGTAAAAGACCTATTCACGGAAAACTACAGGACACTAAAAAAAAGAGAGAGATAGAAGAAGATGTAAACAGGTGGAAGAACATACCATGTTCATGGATTCATTAAACATCATTAAAATGTCCATACTACCCAAAGCAATCTATAAATTCAATGTATTCCCCATTAAAATACCAAAAGTATATTTCACAGACCTATTAAGAACTCTCCAAAAATTAATCTGGAATAAAAAAAGACCCCTAATAGCCACAGCAATCTTGAGAAAAAAGCACAAAGTCAGTGGGATTTAAATACCAGATTTCAAGTTGTATTATAAAGCTACTGTTCTCAAAACAGCCTTGTACTGGCACAAGAACAGACATATAGACCAATGGAATAGAATATAGAATCCAGATAATAACCCAATTACAACACTATGCTCAATTAATATTTGACAAAGGAGACATGAACATACAATGGAGTCAAGACAGTCTCTTCAATAAATGGTGTTGGGAAAATTGGACACATACATGCAAAATAATGAAACTTGACTACCAACTTACACCATATCCAAAAATAAACTCAAAATGGATACAGGACTTAAACTTAAGATGGGAAACCATAAAAATACTAGAAGAATCAGCAGGAAGAAAAATCTCAGAAACAATGCCAATAGAACTTCTTCACTGATACTGCTCCTAGGACAATGGAAGCTAAAGAGAAAATAAACAATTGCGACTACATCTAAACAATGGAATACTACGTGTAACAGACAAAAAGCTGTTCCTAAAATATTAACTAAAATTTCTATTAGTAGTTCATCTCATTATAAAATTGTCTAACATGCAAAGAACCTAAAGCAGTCATATTATTGTGCAAAAATTAAAATTTAAAATTACCAAGACTGCAATATAAAATTTCCAAAAGCCCCCATTAATGAAAAAGGGATAATATCATGTAAGAAAAAATATCCTGTAAGTAAATTACATCTAGAAAATTCTTACTCCAGAAAATTAATTTCCATTTGTAATGCCGAGAGCAGGACACCCATGAAAAACACACAAGGTGTCAAAATAAGCCAAAGGAAAATCATGTGGGCAAAAATAAAAAGAATCCCAAGACTAATTTATAGAAAAGATCCCTTTATTAACTTTTGGTCATAAATATGTTTGTATATTTTCAGAAAAAAACTCCAAGACCATATGGATTCCTGCAACAATGAGGAACTGACAGGTTTGTTCCAACCGCAAAGACAATCCAGAAATGGAAGATACGGATGACACCTTGCCATGCTAGCAGTCAGCAGCTGTGCATCGCTGCAGGCGGCTCAGGACCAAACCAGCGAGGGTGGAACTTGAATTGCCACCATATGTCTGCCATCCAGATACCATTGCTGACATGTACACATAAAGAACTATTTGACATTGAAACTGGGACTTAGAACAGTTGGACATTAAAACTGAGACTCAAACATGTTTTGTTCTTATATATTTATTTCCAGTATGCAGATGCAACATCTTTTTAAAGAAAAGAAATAGGGGGAAAAGATTGATAAAGAGGCAAAGAAGCATTGAACAGACTGTCAAACTACAGGGGGAAGGTAGGGGAAGTTGGGGGGCGGGGGCTGTAAGTGATCAACTGAAGGACTTGTATGCATGCATATAAGTATAACCAATGGATATAAAACACTGGGGCGGGGGCGGGGGGCAGGTGAGGGTATGTGCTGGGAGGTAGGGGAGGCTGAGGGGAAGACAATGGGGGAAAAAAGGAAAACATATGTACTACTATTTGTAATACTTTAAAGAATAAAAAAAAGAATGCAAACAATCCTTTCCATTAATATTTAAGGGTAAACTAAGATGGTTACTAGAGTACTAAATTTGACAGTAAAATAGTAATCAAGTTTTCAAATTAATTTAAATTCGCTAATTAAAATAAATGAATATTCAAGAAAATTTAATTGTACTGGGCAAAAACTGTTTCTAAAGTATTAACTAAAATTTCTATTGGTAGTTCATCTAATGGTAAAATGGCTTAACATGCAATGAACCTAAAACAGTCATATTTGTGTGCAAAAAATTAAAACTTAAAGGTATCAAGACTGCACTATAAAATTTCCAAAAGCCTTTATTAATTAAAAAAAAAGAGGAGGATGGTAGGGTAATATAATGTAAGGAAAAATCCAAATCCCCATTCAGTGCACATTTCCCTGGGGCAGCTACAACCACAACTGTTTGTCTCCCTTGTAGTTAAATACATATCAGGGGTTTATTAAGTGCTGAGGCTGCTAAGCCTCATGGGCACAAGGATGGGCGACCCATGGATCTGGCTGCACACAGTGAGCTCCCCTCTCTACAAACAGGCCAGGTCCCATTAGCTTTCTTTCTCGTCTCCCTCAATTAATCTGCTCAACCACTCTGTGCAGCAGGGCCTGAGGTGCCCACCTCCACTGCCCACAGGTGGACAGCAAAGCTTGTTAGTGGAGAAAGTTGTCCAGGACTCATGGATGGTAAAGTGGTGGAGCTGTGATTTGCATGAAGATCATAGGAGTTGGGACCAGGGAAAGGCAGGGCAGGGTGGCCAAGGGCAGAGGGAAGGCCTGTCCCATCCACCCTGAGAGACCAAGACTCACTGCATCCATTGCTGTCAATTGCTCGGACACCAGTCTTGGAGGGAAGGTTCACCTCCCTTATAAGATGCTTAAGGGTAGTCAGTTGTTGTGGATGGAGCTGGCTCTATAGTTGGTATTCGGATCAGAGCTGGTGGTCCAGATGGTTCCTGCACTATCACACCTGGCCCGGGCTCTATCCCAGGAGAAGGCCCTTCCTCTGGCTCAGGAATGCAGTTGAGCTCGAGAGGTGGTTCTGGAGCAGGTTAAAGAGACAGGTTCTCACACATGCCTCCCTTTGCCGTGCATTTCCACAGAGAGGAAAGATGCGGCTGCCTTTTAGGGAAGTCTGGCCCATGAAGCACTCCTGCCCCTGGACTCACTCACCCAATGACCTTCCCAGACTGCAGTCCCCTCACCTTCCCACTGTGCCTCAGTGGGATCTAGATACTCCAGCTCCACCCAAAGACTTCTGATGAGGCACACCAGGTATGGCACAGGGAGGCTGTGCAGCACCAAGTCCTGCTTCAGAATGAACCAAGGGGAATAAAGGGGCTGGCCAAAATATTGTACTTGGTCTGGCCAGGTTCCCATCACAGAAGCAGTGGCCCTAGGGAGAGGCAGGTGGGCATAAAGTCAGAGTCCCGGTCTTTCCTTCCACTCTGCCCTCCCATGGCCCTCTTGTTGGGGTCTGAGCCTTTGTGCACCCCCTTACATCCAGGAGGCAGCCCCACGCCACCTACGCCCCTGTGTGGCTGTCCTGATTGAAGCAGCTGTGGGATACAGCAGGTTTAACACGGAGTCTGTGTGAGAGTCTTCTTCCCACTGCAGTCTCTCCTGAAGGTCCTGTCCACTGCCCACCCCAAACTCCAGGCTCCTGGGCATCTGGGCTGAGGACTGAGACAGACTTGTGAGCACTCTGCTCACCATCATCCTGTTCTGAGATGGATGTGGAGAGGGACAGGCAGAGCGGGATGGGTCTTTGGTGTGTGGGGGAGATTCTAAGGGACAACTCAGTCCAGCCTCCCCTCTGGGTCTATAAGACCAAGGACCCCATCACTATCCTCTTTAACTCATGTCTTTTTGTGAAGGAGCCACCAGACCTCAGCCCTTCCTTGGGATTGAGAAGATATGTAAGATCAGGGTTCTGCCAGGCCCTCCCCTACCTAAGCCCCCACTCTGCTAACACAGGGGACCCTCCTTCTGCACCCACAGACCACTCACATTGCTAATTGCTCCTGGGGTTGTCACCCCAATCATTATGCGGAGGTTTCCCTCCAGATGTAGAAAACACCTTAATGGCGTCAGATCTGATGGATGGTGGACAGGACCTGCGAATGGTGAACAGTGTGACTGTCTGACTTAATGACTAGAACTGAGGGTAGAGATTGTGTCTGCTTCATTCCTTGAGTCAGGCTCAGTGTCTCCAAAAGCACCTGTAGTAGGAACTTCGTGAACATTGTCAAGTAAATAAGCTCCAACCAGAACCATCCCAGCCATCTGAGTGGGCCTGGGGCCCTGCTCTCCCATGCTATCCCACATGTGGCTACACCAAGGACCAGGATAAAGTCAGATAGGTGAAATCTCAAAGTGCTTGACAGGTTGTTTCCCATGTGCTTTTCTAAACTTAGATACCACAGGCCACTGATGGAAGCAGGGTGGTCAGGGGATTTTCCATGAAACAGAGAGAAATAATTGGCATGAAAAACCAAATCTGGTCCAGCATCCCTTTCTGCATAGCCAGGCAGCAGATAAGCCCTGCCATGACATGTCCCCACAGCAGTGCCTGCAAGAGCTCTATGAGGTTGATCCTGTACCACCCACTTTCCAGAGGAACATTCTGAGTCTCAGACTGATGTGATTATATTGTCAATACACACAGCTGGCAGTGGGCAGAGTCCCCACTGTGCAAAGGAGGGAACCTGAGCTCATCTAGTTAACAACTGGTCCAGGAACCCTTGGATTCTGGAGAAAACCAAGTGGATGGGCATCAGGGTGCAGATGTGGGGGGATGTTTACAACTGGGAAAGCTGGGACCAGGGATTCCACCACCTTCTCTAAGGTACCTTTCTGCAGGGCCTGCATCCTGCAGGCCTCATGTAGTTTCAGAGTTAACTCAGCGGCACACTGGGTGGGACAAAGGGGGACATTCAGTCAGTGGCATCAACAAGAATCCCAGGAGGATGGAGGTCTGGAGCTCACACAGGAGGACCAGCCCCTCAGGGATGTGAGCAAGAGGAGAGACAGGCTGAATGAGGTTCTAGGTTTTCAAAGTTCCACTTAAGTTTGGTGGGTGGGGGAAGTTCATATAATTGTGACCTTCTAGGTTTTTTTTTTTTTTGCTTGTTTTAGCTAAGGAACAAACAACTACCTTGTATTAATAGTTTGTATGAAGAGCATTGTCTCCATGAGGCCTCAAGAACCATCCTCATTAGAAAGATGAAAACACAGAGGCTTAGGGATGTCACATGTCTTCTCAAGGTCATGACAGCAGAACTGTGAACTGTCTTGTATGACATTCTCTCTCAGCTACCTGAGACTTATCTGCCTCCAACATGGATGGAAAGGGGTTGAAACCTTGCCCATCCCTGTGTGTGGGGACAGTGTATACAGAAATGGCCTATGAAAACTATTGATTTCAAAAAAGATACTTTTGTTTCACCTTTTTATATTAAAGGGCATTTTAAGATCTTCATTGTGAGGATCCCAGATTCCACAAAGGGGCAAATGCCTGCAGACTCCAGACTGGAGGATGGTGATCCTCAGACATGAATCTGAGCAGAGGACTTGAGAGGGAGGAGCAAATCCAAGTGGTGGGTGTAAAGTTACAGGTGACTCATTGTCCCTGTGAGGCAATTGCCAATGAAGGAACACTGTGATTGCCTTGGACAACCTGACATTGGACAAGTGAAAATTTCAACGAGTGAGAAATCCTGGGCCAGGCTGGGAGCATCATCAGAAACTGCTGTTGGCAACATCCCTGCTACAGCCCTTTGGATTTGGAATCTGCCTGCAGCCGTTACATTTTACATGTACACGTCCTTCCACCAACAGTAGGCATCCATCTCCAGAGGGGGGTGGTATATAATGTGGTCTGAATGTGTCCCCCCTAACACATTACTTTGGGACCTAGAACTTCATAATGTATCTGCATTTGCAATTTAGTCTTTAAGCAAGTAATAAGGTGAGGTGAATTCAGTGTGTGGATCTTAATCTAATCTGACTAGTGTCCTTAGAAGAGGAGGGGAGGACACACAGCAGTGCAGAGGGGAGTCCTTGTAACACAGAGAGAGAAGACGGCCATCTACAAGCTGAGGAGAGACCCCTCAGGAGAAACCAGCCCTGCTAACTGCCTTCTCCCTCACTCTTAGCCTCTGGAATTGTGAGAAAATGAATGTCTGCTGCTGACACCTGGAATTGTGAGAAAATGAATGTCTGCTGCTGACACCACCCAGTGTAGTTCAATGTTATGGCAGCCCGAGCAACCTAATACAGTCCATTTCGACAGACTTCAGTGTTCCAGGCAGCATTGCTGACATGGCAGCTGAACTGAATCAGGCCCACGTCCAACAGCACTGAAGGGGTGCAGCGCTGGGCAAATGAACTTCGATGGACCAGGTCTGCAAGGACAGTCGAACTGACTGCTTCACAGGGTAGTTCAAACAACAAAAACTGATAGCCAAATGTGCTCCTGGTCTCCTGTGAAGTGAAACAATATTATTTCACTAAAGTATTTCTACAAACATGTGAGGAGTGTCTTTCTACTCTCCCACGTAACTGGAGGGAGGAGTGGAGGTCTGGATTCCTGTGTCATGGGGATGAGGGATATTCTAAGGCAGTGGTCAGCAAACTGCAGCTCGTGAGCCACATGTAGCTCTTTGACCCCTTGAGTGTGGCTCTTCCACAAAATACCACAGCCTGGGTGAGTTTATTGTGAAGAAGTGGCATTAGAAGTTTAAGTTTAAAAAATTTGGCTCTCAAGAGAAATTTCAGTTATTGTACTGTTGATATTTGGCTCTGTTGACTAATGAGTTTGCCGGCCCTAGCTCTAAGGAAAACCATGGGGGAGGTCTCTGGAAGTCGCCAGATTTGTGTCTCGGTTCTGGGTACTTCCAGGTCATCTCAGGGTTGTGAGTATAAAATCCTCAAGGCCAGCCTGAGGCCAGACCTGGATGGTTTCTGTGGCTTGATGCACCTTTCCTGGGTTGAGGGAGGTCGAGTAGTTGAACACATTGACCAGCTCTTCAACGATGTCCTCCTTGGAGCTCTACAAAGACAAAGTCGGGTACCAGGTGAGTAGGCTTCAGGAACCTTTCATACCAATCTGTAGCTCTATCCTATGGCAGTCCTGGCAAACTGAGACAGTCTATGAGGACAGAATGAGGATGTTCTGGCAGCCCAACTGAACCAGCAAGAACTGATTCATGTCAAGGTCTAACAACAGTGAAAGCCCGAACAACTGAGGAAAATGACATCCTTGATGAGATGATATGGAGGTGGGTAAGGCCACAGCTCCTGACCAGATGCACTGCAATAATTTGCCATGTTCTGTGGGATGGCAGATTACAGAAAGTATCCAATATTTTAATCCCTTCCCATTTTTTAAATACACAGCACTATCAAGTGGCACGATGGGTAAGGTTTGGAGACAGTCTATAAGGACACTTGAGCTGGGATTGGTCTACAGGATACTTGAGGCAGGGAGTTAAACATTTGAAATGAGAAAAAACACAAAGACAGAAAAAATGTTTTCTCTGACCCCAACAAACACACGAAGACTGTTTTTCTTTCCTACCAGGGACCTGGTCAGGAGGGTTGGAGGAACAGGTTCCTTTGGGAGTGTCTCTGTGAAAACTCTGAAGCCCCATATTTGAGTCAGAGTTCTGGCCCCATCCCAGTCACCTCAGGGTCATGATTGTGGGCCACCTCTCACCTCAGTTTGGCACTGGATGGATTTCCTGGCCTGGTCCACTTGTCCTTTATACTCGTTGCTGGCATCAGTGAGTTTGTTAGCTTGCTTCTCTAGGACGTTGGAGTTCTGCAAAGACAGAGCCTGGTTCCCAGGGCCTGGCATTACCAATAGGGGAGATGCCCACCTCCCATTCTGTTCCCCAGATCAGGCAGAGAGGGGCATCTGAAATGACCTCCATGCAGGGAGGGAACAAGATGACCTACTGAGAATCCCTGGTTAACAAGTGGGTAGTGGAGCTCAGTCCCCAGCACTCAGCTACTTTTCCTGTGAGCTATGACCTTGGCAATGAACATGACACAACTTCCAGGCTTATGACATATACCAACCTGCTTCTGCACAGGTGGTGAGTTCCTCATTCCACACTGTCCCTCACCACTCCCAATAAACACATACCTGGGATGAGGAGTGAGAAGTGTGAACCTTCATGAATGGGACCCAAGTTAAGGTCTGGCTAGGATATTCCTTCCCTGGGATGCCAACGGTGACCCGATGGGTCCTCCTGCCAGAGACTGAGGGTAGTCGGCGGTGGGGCTTGTTTGGATTTCTGCGTCCACAGACACATATCTCCCTCTGGGCTTTCTTCTGTCCAGAGCCTCGGAAGGACGGAAAGCAACAAAGAAACATCCTAGTCTCCTGATCTGCTCCACTCAAGTGAGCAGCAAAGGCAGTTGTTTCTAGAATGTGGGTACCTGGTAACCACTGTTCTAATTTCTGTGAGGGATCTGTCACAAAGAAAGTGAGGTCACCTCTTCAAGGTTCCATGATCTGGACCCTTCTCCTAATCAGAGTCACCCTCTGAGCAGGTGACCTCTCACCCTCTTCACCCATGTTATCTCCATATTTGTACACTGATATCCAACACATTTCTTCCCCCATCTCCCTGGAAAAGTGTAAGGCCCCTCCTTGGGGAAAGAAAGCTGTGTTCACACCTCCTTTTTCTTATGTGTTCTGTATCTTGGGGAAGACTCTGTGCCTCTTAGGGCCTCCCCCAGACTCCCATCCTGCCCAATGAGGATGATGCTAGACACCATTTCCATAGGAAATGATCAGGTGTGGGTGAGATAAGAGCCCTAACACCTATGGGCTGGTGTCCCATGAATCAAATGAACAAATGTAGAGGTGGAAAAGTGACAATCACGAGTGGGAGACAGCACGGAACACTAGACAAAACAGGCCTGGGGGCCAGCCTGAGATCTCAAGGAAGTCACTGATCATTTGGTCTCATTTTCAAGTCTGTACCTTTAAGTGTTTCAAATGACAGTAAATTCAAATATTGTCCCTCAGGGGCCTAAAACCCCACAGTGGTCTCTTGTTATGCTTAGCATCAGACCAGTGCCTCATGTGGGTCTGTGTAGTGGGATCCTTCACATTGGCTTTGAGTGAGTCCAGCCTCCTGGTGGGAACATTCTTGTGTGTCTGGCTTCTGAACTATGTGGAGTACAGCTGAAATATGGTAGCAATCATCTCTGGTAAAACTGATGAAACTTGATCCTGCTGTTTTGCTTAAAACAAAAGGGTAGTCTTCAGCTATCTGCTTTTTCGAGATAGGACTACGCTCCTACGTCTAGCAAGGTTGGAGACAAGGAGCAGGCAACAGAGTCAGTCATTGTCTGCTATAACTTTTCTATCCCAGAAACGATCCTGAGAACTGCTCTTGAATTTAAAACAATGGAAGCTTATAGTTAAGACCCTATAAAAGGACTGCCTGCACCAGGACAGTGTGGTTGTGAGTGTTAGGTCTCCAACTGTCCTGGCCAGTTCAATAAACCCTTGCTTGCTTATTACCAGCTTAACTGCCTCCGTGGTCATTTGCAACTGGTCGTGGAAGACATGCCACAACACAGCCCAGGTGATTGGATGCCAGGTACCATCATTCTCTCACAGTCTCACTCTTACAGTTCCTTCCTTCTTCTTGATTTCACTTTTTCTCTGTATCTTTGCCTCTGTCTGTCTGTCTGTCATATCTCTGGAACAAGGAGAACAAGCACCCATGTTTTGAGTTTCCCTATGTAGAGGCCCTATAGGTAAGAACCCAGGCCAATAGGCAGGAAGTCAGGCTCTCAGTCCAAACCGAATCCTGACAAAAAGCAGATGAGTGACCTTAGGAGGAAATCTGTTCTCAGTGGAGCCTCAGTTGAAACACATCTCCTGCTTCACCCACACCTTGAGGCAGAGGCACCCAACCCAACCACATCCAGATTCCTGCTCCACAGACCTTGTGTGTGTTAATATTTGTACCTTAGGGGTGCAAAGTTTGAGAGCAATGGTATTTGTGCCTCAGTTTCCCCATTAGACACTCAGCAATAATAAACAACCTATGCTCTCTGAGGTTATGGAGAGTGTTAGAAAGTTAATATTTGAAAAACAGAGGGTACACTTGGAATATCACAAGGGGGTTGTCTACTTTTTCTAAATCCATTCAAACAACTCCTTATAGGGTCTGTAAGTGCCTGAGGATGGGTACTAGTGCCTGGCCAGTGGTAGGAAGCACTCCATAACAGGATGAATAGTAGAATGAGTGCCACTGTGGACGGCCTTGTCAATGTCCCCTCCTGCCCTGATCTCACATCACCCTTATGAAGAGCTGGATCAGACCATCGGTCTGTGGGGGTCTGTTCTTGGTTTGAGGCCTAAACTTCTCAGGACTTCTGGAGAAGGTTGGAACCTCTTGGGTGGTGGTGAGGATGGCTGTCAGGCTCAGCCAATCCTTCTCCAGGGAAAAGCAGGAGCACTGAGCTGAGCACAGAACCTGCCCCTGCACTGGGTCTGGAAGCCACGGGGGGAGCAGACACTGCCCAGGAAGCTCAGGTGGAATAGGCAGAGCCAGGAGGACACTCTCAGGGTTCAGGTCACCGGCTGCTCCTGCCACATGGAAGGCCCTGGGCTAAGATACATAAATGGCTCCTTTGAATGCCAGAAATTTAACTTTTAAAATTAGATTTGTGCCCAGTATTGAAACCAGCTGAGTGAAAACTTCAGGGCTATCTATGGGGCCAGGACAAGAACCTCACACCCAGAAGCACACCAGGAGGTATGTTTCTGGGTCCCAGGCCTGGATGAACATGTGGTGCTGGGAACCTGCAGCCCTGCAGGAAAAACCTCAGCCTCCAAGGAAGGAGCCAACAGGGCAGTGGGCAGGGAACTGCCAACCCTCCCCTTCCTCACCTAAAACCATCTGCTCCCACAGTGTTAGCCTCAGAAGTGGGGGGAGGGAATTCTGACACCTGCTGGGACCAACCTCAGGCATCTTGAGGGCACTGTGCTTGGGAAATAATCCCATCACAGGAGGACAAATATGGATGATCCCACTTTCATGACATTCCTGTTCCCTCATATTCACAGACAAGGCAAGTGCAAGGGTGATTGTTAGAGAATGGGAAGGAGAAGGGAGGAGACATAATGCTACCATTTTTGCAAGATGAAAAAGTTTTGGAGGTCAGGGTGGGGATGGTTGCACAGCAGTGAGAATATATGTCATACCAGGGAACTGTAGACATAAGATGGTCAGTTTGTGTGACGTGTATTTCACCTCAATTAATTTTATTGAAACTGATGGCCTGGGGCTGCCCTGAAGCTGAGTCGCACTGACATCATCTGGAAGGACATGTCCTGGACATCCTAGGGCTGGAGCTAGGACAGCAGGTTCTCATCTATTGCTGCTAAAGGCACGGGAACTTCCCTGCCGGTGGCCCCAGGGCCCTGGGCTAGGCTGTATGAGCCTGGGTCTGCACCAGTGCATAGGGCAGAGGGTGGAAGTCCATGAAGGGCCTGGTCAGGGATGGCTAGTTTGGGTGCTAGGGTGGGAGCTGGAGGAAACACAAACCCAACCTCCACCAGCTGGATTCCTGTCCCCAAGAATCGCAGCCCCAGCTCTCAGGACAACGTGCCTCCACCCTGGTGGTCCCATGTTCAGTGATGCTGGGCTCCCAGCCGAGACCTTTGGGGGAAAGCCAAGTAAGTGCTTCCTGTCCTGGGACCCTGCTCCATTTGCTGACCATCATGGACTTGGATCAGGGAATGGTCAGGCAGTAGGACAAAGACACCCCCACTTAGACCATCGAGATAAAAATTCAGGGGCCATTTATCTCAAGTTTCTAAGTCCACAAACACCTTGTGCCCACACCCTCCTCACACATACACTATCACTCAACCCCATATGGTGGCTCCTGGAAAAACACCCTGACACCCACCCTGCTCATCCTGGTTCCATTGAGCCCCGTCCAGGAACACATCTGAAGACAGAGGAGAGCACATGTCCCATGGTGGCATCGACACAATGACAGGTTGTGTAGGAGGCGGTTAATTGATGGTCCTTTCTCATCCTTGATGTTTCTCTCTCTCTCCTTCTCTCTGAAAAAAAATCCCTTTTCTATATCATTTCCCTCCCTAACATGAGACTGTACATGAGACTGTGCATGCTGTTTTCACAATCCTCTAAAGGAACATAAAATCAACAATAATTAACAATCCAAGTCCTGTCCCCACAAGTTATTGAAATGCCAAAAAATATATATTCTGAAAACCTGAAGTATCTAGATCCTAAAAACTGAATTTCTACAAAGTTACACACTTGGAATATATCACCAAGTTACTTTGCTGGATTAGGAATTCCATTGTCATCAGTGTTACAGAAACAGACACAGCTTTATTCTCCTCTTTCTCCGGCTGACTCGGGCATAAAAACCTACATGAGACAGTCTGAAATAGTTCAGTTTATACACACATACCAGTCCTGTAAAGGAACCATGCTAGTGTTCACTGTAGACTAAAACACTCTTCACACGAAATAAATGACCCACAACAGAGTCCCTGTGTACTTGCCAGGCTCACAGTGATGCGCAAACCCCATCCAGTTAAATTGCTCCTGAAAGTCCCTGCACCTGACCTATGAGGTGACAGCTAGTGCTCGAGTCCCCTGAATGACATATGTGATGGGATGAGCTCAAACACCACCCACAGCACCTGAGCTCAGGAAGCCTTGTGTCCCTGACAGAGAAACAGAGAAACGAGCAAGTTCAACCATTCAAGGGCTTTCCTGCTCAGAACTTTGTCCAACTGTCAACTGTCAGAGGCCACTGGGGCCCCCTCAGAGGACCTGCTCCCCTCCAAGTCATGCCCACACTACACAGATGGATGAATTTGCCTTAGAGAAGTGATCATCCATATAAGAACTGTGAGCTCTCTGATTTGCCATGAGGCCCACAATATATACCACACTTTTCAAGCTATTAGACTATGGATACATATAACTACTATCACAGACCCACACCCACTGCTCAATACTTCACATGATGTTCAGCTAATCCCAGTTTCTGGGGTTCCGTTTAAAAAAATCATCAGTTGTATAGGTCCCTTAATTAGAACCCACATTCACAAGGTTAAGTGCCCTCTGCCTCTAGGACAGAGGGAAACCCCTGGGTATAAATTGTCCATTGTCTGGCCCATAACCTTTAGAAATTGAGGTCTGGCTTTGTTTAGTTTTAGAATACTGTAGCTGACACCCAATTTGAGCTTGTTATTCTTCTTTAAAAATGGAGTTTTTTATGTTGTTTTGTTTGCTTGTTGTCACTTATCACTAGCAAAGAGTAAGCTTTTCTGGTGTTGCTCATAATGCACCATGCTGTTTTCACTTTTTATCTTTTTACCCCCATTACCCACTTTTATCATCACCCACACTTGGCAGCCATTAGTCTGTTCTCTGTATCTATGTAGTTGTTTTGCTTTTTAATTCCACATATAAGCAAGATCATATGGTATTTATCTTTCTCTGCCAACATAGCTCTCTAAACATCATTCTTTGGACAAACATCTATGTTGTTGTGAATGTCAAGATTTCATTCTTTCTTATGACCGTACTAGAGGCCAGTGCACGAAATTCTTGCATGGGGAGCAGGGGATGTCCCTTAGCCCAGCCTGTACTCTCTCCAATCTGGGACCCCTCAAGGGATGTCCGACTGCCCATTGGACATCCTTCTCACAATCCAGGACTGTATGGCTCCAAACTGCTCACCTGCCTGCCTCTCAGATTGCCCCTAACCATTTCTGCCTGCCAATCTGATCACCTGCTAACCACTACATTGCCAGCCTAATTGATGTCTAAATGCTCCCCTGCTAGCCTGTTTGCCCCCAACTTCCCTCCTCTGCCTGCCTGGTCACCCCTAACTGCCCTCCTCTGCAGGCTTGATCACCCCCAACTGCCCTCTCTTGCAGGCCTGGTCCCTCCCAACTGCCCTTTCCTGCTGGCCTTATGGCCCACAACTGCCCTCCCTTGCAGGGCCTGGAACCTCCCAACGGCCCTCCCCTGCTGCCCATCTTGTGGTGGCCATGTTGTGTCCACATGGGGGCAGGATCTTTGACCACATGGGGGCAGCCATCTTGTGTGTTGGAGTGATGGTCAATCTGCAAATTACTCTTTTATTAGATAGGATAGAGGCCTGGTACATGGCTGGGCGCCAGTTGGTTTGCCCTGAAGTGTCCCAAATCAGGGTGGGGGTTCCCTTGGGGTAAGGAGCATCCTTGGTGAGGGGCCTGTGGAGGTTTGCAGGCCAGCCATGCCCCCCCAGTGACCCAAGCGGAGGACCTGGTATCTGGAATTAATCTATGTCTACAATTGAAACTTTGTAGCCTGGAGCAGAGCCAAGCCTTCTGCTCACTTCGTGGCGGCAGCCATTTCTGTTTAAAACTTTGTAGCTTAGAGTGGAGGTCTAGGCCGGCAATGGCAGGCTGAAAGGTAGGCTTCCTCCGTTGCCAGGGAAACCCAAGCCTCTGTTCTCGCCAAATCAGTAGTTGCCACCATTTCTGTATCTTTTATAATTGAAACTTTATAACATTGAGTGGATGCCTAGGCAGGCAATCGCAGGCGGAAAGTTTGGCTTCCTCTGTTGCCAGGGAAACCCAAGCTTTCCTCCTACTCTCAGTGGCAGCAGCCATCTTGGTTGGGGTTTATTTGCATAATCTGCTCCTTATTGGCTGGTGGGTGTGGTTGTGGGCGTGGCTTATGGGTGTGGCAAAGGTATGGTCACATTTGCATATTACTCTTTTATTAGATAGGATAATACTCTACTGTATATATGCACTGCATCTTGTTTATCCAATTGTCTATCGATGGACACTTAAGATGCTTCCATGTCTGTTCTGTTTTATGTAATCTATCTATAATAATAAAAGCATAATATGCTAATTAGACTGGACATCCTTCTGACTTCCTTTCTTCCTTCCAGACAAAGGCACAGTGGATAGGGCCAAGGCAGAAGCAGTAGACGCAGTGGCAGCAGGCAGGAAACAGGCAGGAGCCAAGGCCAAGGCCCTTGCACAAATTTTGTGCATTGGGTCTCTAGTGTTGCAATGAACACAGAGGTACATATATCCTTTTAAATTAGTGTTTGGGATTTCTACAAATAACCTAAAGTGAAATTGCAGAGTGATATGCTAGTTCTATTTCTAATTTTTTAGAAACTTCCATACTGTTTTTCATAGTGGCTGCCCCAATTTAAAATCCTACCAACAGTGCACACAAAAAAATCTCTACATCCTTTTCCTCTACATCCTCACCAACACTAGTCACTTCTGGTCTTTTTTATAACATTCATTCTGGCAGTGGGAGATGATATTTTCCGGTTTCAATTTGCAATTTCTCCTTGATTAGTGAGGTTGAGCACCTTCCACAATGTAATTTTATTTTTTTAAAATCTTGATTATTCAGTTTATTAATTACATTATTTCCCTTTTTTCCCCCTATATCTCCCCTCCACCCAGTACCCATCCAACCCTCTGCCCTCACCTCCGCCACACTGTCCTCTCCCATAGGTGCATGATTTTTGTCCAGTATCTTGCTGCACTTCCCATACCCCTTTTCTCCCCAAGAATTGTCAATCCATTCCCTCTCTATGTCCATGATTCTGTTATATTCACCAGTTTATCCTATTCATCAGATTACTAATTCACTTGATTTTTAGGTTCATTTGTTGATAGATGTGTATTTGTTATTCATAGTTTATATTTTTACCTTTTTCTTCTTCCTCTTCTTATAGAATATCTTTCAGCAATTCATATAATATTCGTTTGGCGGTGATGAACTCCTTTAGCTTTTTCTTATCTGCAAAGCACTTTATCTGACCTTCAATTCTGAATGATAGCTTTGCTGAATAGAGTATTCTTGGTTGTAAATTCTTGCTATTCATCACTTTGAATATTTCTTGCTACTCCCGTCTGGCCTGCATTGTTTCTTTTGAGAAATCCGCTGACTGTTTTTCTCTTGTTGCTTTTAATATTCTCTCTTTTTCTTTTGCCCTTAGCATTTTAATTATGATGTGTCTTGGTGTGGTCCTCTTTAGATTCCTATATTTTGGGGTTGTGCACTTCTTGGGCTTTTAAGTCAATTTCTTTCACCAGGTGGGGGAAGTTTTCAGTCACTATTTATACAAGTAGGTTTTCATTATCTTGCTCTCTCTCTTTTTCTGGCATCCCTATAATTCATATGTTGTTATGCTTGAGGTTGTCCCAGAGGCCCTTTACACTATCTTCAATTTTTTGGATTCTTTTTGCCTCTTGCTTTTCCGGCTGAGTAGATTTTGCTTCTTTGTATTTCAAATCTTTGACTTGGTTCTTGAGGTCGTCTGGACTGCTTTTAGGTCTTTGTATAATATTTTTTATTTCAGTCAGTGTATGATTAATTTCTAGTTGGTCCTTTTTCATTTCCTCGTAGGTCTTGTTCATTTCCTTATAGGTCTCAGCCTTTTCTAGGAGCCTCTTGAAAAACCTTATAACCATGGTTTTGAACTCTATGTCTAGTCATTTTTTTTCCTCCATTTCTTTCACATCTGCTTTCTTTCCATTTTTCTGCATTGTGGCTGCTTTCCTGAGTTGGTCCATTAGCTTTTTGTGGTAGATGTCCTCTAAGGTACAGTGGCTCAGCCTCCCCAGTTACCTGAGGTGGATACTCTTGCTGCAGCCCTTTATGGGTTGTACAGTATTGTTGAAGTTAAGCCCAGCTTATGTTGTTAGTATTAGGAGGGTTTGACCTCTAGGCCAATTGGCTGTGAGGGTAAGCTGTGTTCAGGTTGGATGGGTGGAGTCTCCTGGCTGAGCAGGCAGTATCAGCTCAGCCCTATGCGGCACCAGGGTTTCTGTGCCTGGTGGCAATGGCTGCAAGCACCTCCAATAGAAAGCTGTCGCCGGTCTCCACCCACTGCCAGACAACTCAGCCTCTCCCCAAATGAGTCTGCACCCCCAAAGTCTCGTGGTCTCCCGAATGAGGGAGCAAGTCACGAGTCCTCTCTGTGCAGTCGTGCACTTCTGTTCCCAAGTGTACTCCCAAATTGCTGTTCCAAGTTTACACACACTCTCCACAAGCTCGCCCTCTCCACAGGCTCGCAAACCTCCGCCACGTCAGGCTTCAGCGTGCTTTTCCACTGCCCAGTTCCACCCCATACGAATGTGGGCTCCCCGGACCTTGCCCAGAACTGGGGAATGAGTGCAATGGGATGCCTCCGCCCTCCCTGTTGGAGAAAACTAGCCAGGTTTGCAGCTGCCTGCCCTCTCCACTGGCATGAGCACAGAACTCCAAACCTCTGGCTCTGTGAGTATCTTCAAGGCTGCCCTCTGCGGCTCCTCTGAGTCACAGTGTCCTATCTTTACTTTTATTTGTAGAATTTTCACTCAGCCAGCTTTCCAGTGATTCTGGACGATGTTTGTTCTGTCGTTAAGTTGTAGTTTTGGAATTGTGTGGGGCAGCAAGATAGATGTTTACCTATGTCGCCATCTTGATTCCTCTTACCACAATGTAATTTTAAATGTTACTGAATAAGCAGCACTATATATAAAATTGAAACCACTACCATTCTTATTCCTCAAGAATTAAAATCCTATTACACTAAAAAATCAATTATGTTACTTGTAAATACAAGCTTTTTATAAAAAAAGATACAAAGTCACCTAGAGCACTTTGGAACCAGAGCCTAAAATATCATCTATGTGTATTCCCAAAGCAGCCTCAACTAGTGCCTTGATCCCACAAACCTTCACATCATCCTACACACACCATTACCTCATCACCATTTGTCTCTCTGCTTTACCTTTTTTTCAGAGCACGCAGCACATCCTGACTTCACGTTAAGCATGTGCTGGCTGGTTTGACTCTTTCATGTAAACGTGCCATCATGACAAGCCCTTTGGGTTGACCACTGTGCTTCTAGTGCCTGTTCATAGGTGGCACTTAATACATTCCTGATAAAGGAGCAAGGGAATGAATTCCTCTAATCCAACATACAAATCTGTTGAGATCTCAATCAAAATTCCAAGGATATTTGATCAAACAATTCAAAACTTATACACACTAAAATATAATACCTGTATTGTTTGAAACTAATTTAATTTGTAGGAAATTATTCAAAACTAGAGGCCTGATGTACAAAATCTGTACATGGGGGTGGGGAGTGTCCCTCAGTCCAGCCTGCACCCTCTCCAATCTGGGATCTACCTGGATCAGGCCAAAATGAGCAGTCAGATACCCCTCTCATAATCCAGAACTGCTGGTTCCCAACAGGTCACCTGCCTGCCTGCCTTCCTGATTGGCCCTTACCACTTCTGCCTGCCAGCCTGATCACCCCCTAACCACTCCCCTGCCAGCCTGTTTGCCACTAACTGCTCTCTCCTGAAGGCCTGGTCACTCCTAACTGCCTTCCCCTGCAGGCCTAGTCACCCCTACTGCCTTCCGCTATAGGCCTGGTCCTCCCCACTGCTCTCCCCTGCAAGCCTGGGTCCCCACCAATTGCCCTTCCCTTCAGGCCCAGTCACCCCCAACTTCCCTCTTCTGCCAGCCGGGTCACCCCCAACTGCCCTCCCCTGCAGGCTTGATCACCCCCAACTGCCCTCCCTTGTAGACCTGGTCCCTTCTAACTATCCTCCCCTGCTGACCATCTTGTGGTGGCCATCTTTGACCACATGGGGGCAGCCATCTTGTGTGTTGGAGTGATGATCAATTTTGCATATTATTCTTTTATTAGATAGACTAGAGGCCCGGTGCATGAAATTTGTGCACGGGAGGCAGGGGATGTCCCTCAGCCCAGCCTGTACCCTCTCTAATATTCAACTCCTCGAGGTATGTCTGACTGCCCGTTTAAATGGGCAGTTGGACATCCTTCTCATAATCCAGGACTGCTGGCTCCAAACTGCTCACCTGCCTGCCTCCCTGATTGCCCCTAACTGCTTCTGCCTGCCAGCCTGATCACCTCTTAACCACTATGCTGCCAGCCTAATTGATGTCTAACTGCTCCCCTGCCAGCCTGTTTGCCCCCAACTTCCCTCCTCTGCCAGCCTGGTTACCCCTAACTGCCCTCCCCTGCAGGCTTGACCACTCCCAACTGCCCCCACCCCACCTTGCAGGCCTGGAACATCCCAACGGCCCCTCCCTCCTGGCCATCTTGTGGTGGCCATCTTGTGTCCACATGGGTCAGCCCTCTTGTGTGTTGGAATGATGGTCAATCTGCAAATTACTCTTTTATTAGAGTAATAATAAACCAGTAATGGAGGCCTGGTGCATGGGTGGGGGCCACCTGGTTTGTTCTGAAGAGTGTCCTGTATCAGGGTGGGAGTTCTCTTGGAGTGTGGGGCAGCCTGGGTGAGGGACCTGTGGTGGTCTACAGGCTGGCCATGCCCCACAGTGACCCAAATGAGGCCCTGGGATCTGGGATTAATTTATGTTCCACAATTGAAACTTTGTAGCCTGGAGCAGAACCAAGCCTTCTGCTCGCTCTGTGGTGACAGCCATTTCTGTTTGAGTTTATTTAAATTCTATAATTGAAACTCTGTAGCCTAGAGTGGAGGCCTAGGCACTAGGGCTGCAGAAGCTTGGCTTTTTCCATCGCCCGGGCAACCCTAGTCTCTGCTCTCTCCAGCTCCGTGGCTGCCAACATTTCTGTTGGGATATATCTTTTATAAATGAAATTTTGTAGCATTGAGTGGAGGCCTAGGCTGGCAAGGGCAGGCAGAAAGCTTGGTGTCCTCCATCACCAGGGAAACCCAAGCCTCCCTCCTGCTTTCAGTGGCCACAGCCATCTTGGTTGGGGTTTATTTGCTCCTTATTGGCTGGTGGGCATGGCTTGATCGGAGATACAGTCAATTTGCATACTACTCTTTTATTATGTAGAATAAGATAGGATAGAGGCTGGATGGTGTGCCCTGAAGGATGTCCTAGATCAGGGTGAACATTCCCTTAGGCCATGGGGCAGCCTGGGCAAGGGGCCTGTAGTGGTTTGCAGGCTGGCCACACCCCCCAGTGGTCTAAGCAGAGACCCTGGTATCTGAGATTTATTTATCTTCTATAATTGAAACTTTGTAGCTTTGAGCAGAGCCAAGACTCCTGCTTGCTCCATGGCCACAGTCATTTTTGTTGGGGTTTATTTATCTTCTATAATTAAAATTTTGTAGCCTTGAATGGAGGCCTAGGCCAGCCAGTGCTGGTGGAAAGCTTGGCTTCCTCCATTGCCAAGAAAACCCAAGCCTTCCTCCTGCTCTCTTCGTGGCTGCAGCCATCTTGGTTGGCTGGTGGGCATGGCTTGTGGGTATAGCGGGGGGGGTATGATCTAATTTGCATACTAGTCTTATAGGATGAATTGAATAAATGTTCAAGGTATTTATACAATGATGAACATCATAGAATTATTCATAAAACAGAAAACAAAATAATTTTACATCCATTAACTTCAGCCAAATTATATGATTTATGACAGAGCAGGACAAAGATACTAGAAGATATAATTTTTCAGAAATATTTTCCTATTAATAGAATATATTATCAAACAGCGATATAACATAAAATGGTTTATAAATATAGGTAAATGTTTATATATACAGTAAGAATATTTGAAAGGATACATATAAAAATATGTATAATGATTTCCAACTTAGTGTGTGATGATCACTTATTTTAAACTTTTCTTTTCCACCTACAAATATAAAATATTTGTAGAATAAAAAAATCTACTTTTATTTTGAGAAAATTGTATCTAGTCCAATTATTTTATTGTAAAGGTGAAGAAATTGGTCTCAAGATATAAATTATGTGTATTTGAATATTGATGGTGGGTATTAGAAAGTGTGTCCAGGATAATCCACTGGGAAAAAGGACTGGGGGTGGGGGGTTGCCTAAAAGTGAGTAGTTGTTTAATTTTTTTTCTGAACCAAATTGTACTTGTAAAAATAAATCCCAGGCCTACAATCAAATTGCATTGTGGCAAGACACTGGATTCAGAATTAGATACACTTATCATAAGACAGAACATTAATACAACAAAATACAAACACACAAATATCTCAGATTTGTTCCCTTCTTTATCCTCACACCTGTTTTCTTGTTTCTAATCAGGTGTAATCTGCTTTATTTATTTCTCAGCACAGTCTTGGGAAGCTCAATTGCCTGGCTCTCTGCTGATGATTTTATATTTATTTCTATTTCCACTCTATTCCACATCATCTTGTCCATTCTTCTAGCTTCTCGTTTTGTGTTTTCTTTATGTTTTTCTCTTCTTTTGAAACACATCCTAATATAGTTGAAGAAAAACATTTATTTTAATGTCAGTAAAAAATTACAACTTCGTAATTGTTTTAGTTATTATAGTTTTTTCTTCTTTTCATGTACAATTTTATTGCTGGAAATTATACATATCCAGCAAAATGTATGGTACTTGTGTTGCCTTTAAATGAATATTAGTATTTTCTTACAACCATAAAGTTTTACCTAAGACCTAAGAGTTTCCAAAATGAGAGATTTTTTTGTACCCAAACATGTTTTCCATGAGCTCATGTTAAAAATGCAGTCTCCCAAAACTGAATCAGGAAGAATAAAAAAAAACCTGAATAAACTAATAACAACTGATGAAATAAAAGCAGTAATAATTTTTTTAAAGTCCCCAAATAAAAGCTGAGATCTGAACGGCTTCACGGGGGTTGGGGGCTTACCAAACATTCAAAGAAGAAGTAACATCTATGTTCCTCACATTATTTGAGAAAATCCAAGAGGAAGAAATACTTCCAAAATCTTTTTATGAGAGACAGCACTAACCTAGTTCCAAAACCAGATAAAGACACTACAAAAAAAAAGTGAATTATAAACCATTATCCCTGATGAACATAGATGCTAAAATCCTCAGAAAAATATAAGCAAATCGCACATCAAGCAGTATATTAAAAAGAACATACAGACGGAGAGGAAAAAATGGCGGCGGACGGAGGGATTCGATCTGAGTCTGCTCGCAGGGCAGAGGGAGGGAGCAGCTGAAGGTCGCGCAGGGAGCATTTGTCCGTGACTAGGGGGACAGCTGTGCTCCAGGAGAAGATAGAGGACTGCTGGGCTGGCCTCCCTAGCCTGAGCGGCCCCAGTACTGCTGGGTTCTCTCCCTGAGCCAACTGCGCGAGGAGGCGCGCGGAGGCGGACCACGACATCTTGAACAAGAGGAGCCGGAAAACATACAGCTGTCTTACGCGGTACCGCTGGGCTGCACCGCTGGGGCTCCGGGAGCACCTGCGCCCAGGTGGCGCGGAGGCTCACAGAGCCCAGGGAGCGCTAAACTCCAGCTCCGAAAGGTCAGATTTCCCTGGGGGTACTTTGGGAGCGAAACTGAGGGGGCTGGCAGTCTGGGAGATCTGCACCTTGGAACTCAAAACCTGGAGATCTGCACCTGAAATAGAATCTGTGGCTGTTGAAGCTGGTGAACTTGGGAGAGGGCCCTTGGAGCTGGTGGCAGAGTTGATCCCTGGAGCGCAATCGGTTTGGACCTGACAGAGGGGGGAGACCCGGAAGATTTTGGGAGGGTTCTGGCTGCTAAAACAGCAGTCACCATTAGAGAGGCAGTATTGTTTAGTTCAGGATAAAGAGGACCAATAGACCCAGAAGTCAATCTAGAAACACTGCCACCCAGGGGCCAAATCACAAATTGACTCTTATGTGACAGGGAATTGATTGTATTTTCTCTTCGACCTTGGGAATACAGTCTATTTTCATCTACACTTTAGTATCTTTTACTCTACCTCAACTTCACCTTTATACCACCACTCTCTGGCTAACCTTTCCCTATTCAGTGCCTTGTTTCCCTTACACTTTTCCCGCTTTAGATTTACCTAATTCTTTCCCCTTACCCCCTGTTAAAATTTCACCCCACTGATATATCTAATCTCTAACCACCTAATCCAAGTGCATATATACCTCTAACTTCTCTGACTTCACTATCTTAAAGTGTTTTTAGCCCTGTCCTGTTGTTGTTGTTTACTTGACTGTTGATTATATTGATTTTTTAAGCAGGTTTATGAGATTGATTTGCTTATTCTGTTATTTTGGTTTGTCTTGTAGGGGGGGTTATTTTTATTTTTGGTGTTATTTCTTGTTTTGTTGTCCTCATCTGCATTGTTTTTGAGATAGATTTTTGCTTCTGTGTTCCCTCACCTCTCTTGATATTAGTAGTTGTATGTAATTTGTATCAATCTCCAAGTACTTGTTGCAGGTTTGGTTCGGATTAAGGGCTGTCCTATAGGAGTTTTCACCCCACATTTATAATTTACTCCTTTTATTTCTTTTTTTTCTTCTCCCCCTTTTCCCATTATCATTTTGGCATTCCTGTCTTTCTTTTTTGTGAGTGTATGTGTGTGGGGGGGTCTCTTTCTTTTTTGTGTGAGTGTGGGTGTGTGAGTGTCTGTGTGGGTCTGGGGGAGGTTCTCTTTTCTTTTTTCCCACCTATCACCGAATTTGCAATTCTCTGGCGATCACCTTTATTTGGAATTACAATTACTTTGACTACATTCCGGTTCAGTGCCTGGTGCATTGCACCTGGTTGTGTTGTATTTTGTGCCTTTAAATCAACGCAGGAGAGTGAGAACTACATAACCACATACACAGAGAAGAGAGACCATGGGAAGACAAAGAAATAGCCCACATATGAAAGAAAAGCAAGGCTCACCAGAAAAGGAGGTAAACGAAATGGAAGTTAACAACCTGTCAGAGAAAGAATTCAGAGAAATGGTCATAAGGTGGCTGAAAAGAATGGAAGACAAATTTGATAATATGAGTAAGAACCAAGAGGAAATGAGGAAGACCCAGGAAGAAATGATGAAGAGCCATGAAGAAATGAAAAGTGACATTGCTGAAGTAAAGAACTCAATAGAAAGTATTAAGAGTAGACTAGAAGAAGCAGAGGATCGCATCAGTGAGCTAGAAGACCAGGTAGGAAAAAATAACCAAGTAGAGCAGCTACTAGAAAAAAAAAAATTAAAAAGCAGGAGGAGAGCCTAAGAGAACTTTGGGACAACATGAAACAAAACAACATCCGTATAATTGGGCTTCCAGAAGGACAGGAAACTGAGCAAGGAATAGAAAACCTGTTGGAAGAAATAATGACAGAAAACTTTCCTGGTATAGGAAAGGAAAAACCCACACAAATCCAAGAAGCTCACAGAGTCCCAAGCAAAATAAACCCCAAAAGACCTACGCCAAGGCACATTATAATTAAATTGGCAAACACCAATGACAAAGTAAGAATCTTAAAAGCTGCCAGAGAGAGACAAAAAGTCACCTACAAAGGAACACCCATCAGACTAACAAGTGATCTCTCAACAGAAACCTATCAGGCCAGAAGCCAGTGGAATGAAATCTACAAAGTCATGCAAAGGAAGGGTCTGAATCCTAGAATACTGTACCCAGCAAGGCTCTCAATCAAAATTGAAGGTCAAATCAGGAGCTTCACAGATAAAAAAGGACTAAGGGAATTCGTCACCACCAAACCAGCAATGCAAGAAATGCTAAAGGATCTGCTGTAAAAAGAAATAGGAAGCGAAGAAGGATCACAGGGGCAAAGAACAAAAATGGCAACATATAAGCACCTATCAATAATAACTTTAAATGTAAATGGTTTAAATGCTCCAATCAAAAGACATAGGGTAATAGACTGGATAAGAAAACACAACCCATGTATCTGCTGTCTACAAGAAACCCACCTCCGAAAAAAAGACGCACACAGACTGAGGATGAAAGGTTGGAAAAAAGTTATTCAGGCGAATGGAAATGAAAAAAAAGCTGGGGTAGCCATACTTATATCTGACAAATTAGATCTCAAAGTGAAGGACATAACAAGAGATAAAGAAGGCCACTTCATAATACTAAAGGGAGCAATTCAACAAGAAGAAATAACTCTTGTAAACATATACGCACCCAATACAGGAGCACCCAAATATATACAAAAACTCCGAGAGGACATCAAGGGAGAGATAGACAGCAATACAATCATAGTAGGAGACTTTAATACCCCATTATCACCATTGGACAGATCCTCTAAACAAAAAATCAGTAAAGGAACATCAACTCTCAATGACTCACTGGACCAGATGGAATTAATTGACATCTTCAGATCATTTCACCCCAAAGCCACAGAATATACATTCTTTTCAAGTGCCCATGGGTCATTCTCAAAGATAGACCATGTATTAGGTCATAGGCAAAGTCTCTCCAAATTCAAGAAGATAGAAATCATATCAAGTATATTCTCAGATCACAGTGGCATAAAGCTGGAAATCAACTACAATAGAAACAATCCAAAGAAATCGAACACATGGAGACTAAACAGCATGCTATTAAACTATGACTGGGTTGCTAGAGAGATTAAGGAAGAGATAGAAAACATCATGGAAACAAATGACAATGATAGCACAACAATCCAAAATCTATGGGACACAGTGAAAGCAGTTCTGAGAGGGAAGTTCATAGCTCTACAATCCTACTGCAAAAAACTAGGAACAGCGGCAATAAATTATCTAACGCAACAACTCAAAGAGTTAGAAAGAAAGCAACAAGAAAAGCCCAGTGTAAGCAGAAGGAAGGAAATAGTAAAGATCAGAGCAGAAATAAATGACATAGAGACCAAAGAAACAGTACAGAAGATCAACGAAACCAAGAGCTGGTTCTTTGAAAGGATAAACAAGATTGATGAACCTCTAGCCAGACTCACCAAGAAGCAAAGAGAGAGGACCCTAATAAATAAAATCAGAAATGAAAGAGGTGAAATAACAACAGACCCCATTGAAATACAAAGGATTGTTAAAAAATACTATGAACAACTCTACTCCAACAAACTGGAAAACCTGGAGGAAATGGATATGTATCTAGAAAAATATAACCTCCCAAAACTCAATCAAGAAGAATCTAAACAACTCAATAGACCAATAACTGTGGAAGAAATTGAAGCAGTCATCATAAAGCTTCCAGCAAACAAAAGCCCAGGCCCTGACGGCTTCACAGGGGAGTTTTACCGAACATTCAAAGAAGAACTAACACCCATTCTCCTCAAACTATTTCAAAAAATTCAAGAAGATGGAAAACTTCCAAACTCCTTCTATGAAGCTAGCATCACCCTAATACCAAAACCAGATAAAGACGACACAATGAAAGAGAATTACAGGCCAATATCCCTCATGAATATAGATGCCAAAATCCTCAATAAAATTCTAGCAAATCGGATCCAGCAGTACATCAGAAAGATCATACACCACGACCAAGTAGGATTTATCCCAGGAATGCAAGGATGGTACAATATCCGCAAATCAATAAATGTGATACATCACATAAACAAATTGAGAGATAAAAATCACATAGTCATATCAATTGATGCAGAAAAAGCATTTGACAAAATCCAACATCCTTTCTTAATAAAAACTCTCAATAAGGTAGGAATAGAAGGATCATACCTCAACATAATAAAAGCCATATATGATAAACCCACAGCATACATCATACTCAATGGGCAAAAACTACAACCATTTCCCCTAAGAACAGGAACAAGACAGGGTTGCTCACTTTCACCACTCCTATTCAACATAGTACTGGAAGTATTAGCCATTGCAATTAGACAAGAAGAAGAAATAAAAGGCATCCAAATTGGAAAAGAAGAAGTTAAGCTATCCTTATTTGCAGATGACATGATATTGTACATAAAAAACCCGAAAGACTCCATAAAAAAGTTAGTAGACTTAATAAATGAGTTCAGCAATGTAGCAGGCTACAAAATTAATGCCAAGAAATCTATGGCATTTCTATACACTAATAGTGAACTTACAGAAAGAGAGACTAAAAAAGCAATCCCATTTACCATCACACCAAAAAAATTAAGATACCTAGGAATAAACTTAACTAAGGAGGTAAAAGATCTATTTGTGGAAAACTACAGGACACTGAAAAAAGAGATAGAGGAAGATGTAAACAGGTGGAAGAACATTCCATGTTCATGGATTGGACGAATCAACATAATTAAAATGTCCATACTACCCAAAGCAATCTATAAATTTAATGCACTCCCCATTAAAATACCAATGGCATATTTCACAGACCTAGAAAGAACTCTCCAAAAATTCATCTGGAACAAAAAAAGGCCCCGAATAGCCACAGCAATCCTGAGAAAGAAGCACAAAGTCGGTGGGATTTCCATACCAGATTTCAAGCTGTATTACAAGGCTACTGTTCTTAAAACAGCCTGGTACTGGCACAAGAACAGGCATATAGATCAATGGAATAGAATAGAGAATCCAGATATCAACCCAATCCACTATGCTCAATTAATATTTGACAAAGGAGGCAGGAACATAAAATGGAGTCAAGACAGTCTCTTCAATAAATGGTGTTGGGAAAATTGGACAGATACATGCAAAAAAATGAAACTAGAGCACCAACTTACACCATACACAAAAATAAACTCAAAATGGATACAGGACTTAAACGTAAGACAGGAAACCATAAAAATATTAGAGGAATCTACAGGAAGAAAAATATCAGACATATGCCAAAAGAACTTCTTTGATGATACCGCTCCGAGGGCAATGGAAGCTAAAGAGAAAATAAACAAATGGGACTACATCAAAATCAAAAGCTTTTGCACAGCTAAAGAAACCATCAACGAAACAACAAGAAAACCCACTGTATGGGAGAACATATTTGCAAATGTTATTAGTGATAAAGGTTTAATCTCAAGCATCTACAGGCAACTCACCCAACTCAATAAAAGGAGGACAAATGATCCAATAAAAAAATGGGCAACAGACCTAAATAGAATCTTCACGAAAGAAGACAAAAGGAAGGCCCAGAGACACATGAAAACTTGCTCAAAGTCACTAATTACCCGAGAGATGCAAATCAAAATGACTATGCGGTACCATCTCACACCTATCAGAATGGCTTACATCAACAAATCAACAAACGACAAGTGCTGGTGAGGATGCGGAGAAAAAGGAACTCTTGTGCACTGCTGGTGGGATTGTAGACTAGTACAGCCACTGTGGAGAACAGTATGGAGATTCCTCAAAAAACTAAAAATGGAGCTCCCATTCGACCCAGTGATCCCACTTCTAGGAATATACCCCAAGAAATTAGAAAAGCGAATTAGAAAGGATATATGTACCCCTATGTTCATAGCAGCACAATTTACCATAGCTAAGATTTGGAAACAGCCGAAGTGCCCATCAGCAGATGAGTGGATTAAAAAACTATGGTACATTTACACAATGGAATACTACGCCGCGGAAAAAAAGAAGGAGCTCCTACCATTTGTAACAACATGGATGGATTTGGAGAGCATTATGCTAAGTGAAATTAGCCAGGCAGAGAAAGACAAATATCACATGATCTCACTCATTTGAGGAATACAATCAATGACATAGACTGATGAACAAGAATGGATCCAGAGACTGAGAAAAGTCCATCAGAATGTCAAACCTCAGGGTAAGTGGCAGGTGGTGAGAGTAAGTGGAAAAGTCAATATACTTGAACTCTTGAACTGAGGTAAGTGATTTGTGTTTTTACATCCCTGACAAAGTTTATATAAAATTATAAAAAAATGGCAGCTAGTCTGACATTGAATTGACATGGCCTAGAGCCTGTCATATCCTATGGAGACCAGTCCTTAGGCTAGGCCCTGCTTAACCTCCCATAACACCATAATACCCTTACATGATATTATTCTACAATGTCATTATAATATTTGATATTTGACAACAGCATATTATACAATTATCCCAAATAAACTTACAAACTAATTCTTTGAATGTTGGGCAGCAACTTAAAAAAAGGATAGGAAAGAAATTAATCCCTTTCAGAAGGAATTAAGGCACTGGGAAGGCATCCGAGCATTCTATATTGGCCCTTCTTGCCCTTTCTGCCAAGAGGGACCTTCTTCTTACTATCCAAATACACACAGCTGATGCCAGAGTTTTCAGTTCGAGCTGTGGCTGAAGCCTTTGGGCAGCTGGCACCATGGATCTGTATCTCGACCAATGGTGTGAGCTGGGCCCTCTCTGGAGAAGAAACCTGGGTCCCCCGAGATATGTGATCAGTACCGGGACCCTGCCAGCAGGCGAGGGGACCCCAAGGCAGGTACTGGACGTGGAGGCCACAGGGGGGCATAGACTACAAAGGAGACAGAACTGAACCTCACATCACCCTGTTTGGCCCCGGAGGATGGCTGGTTAGCCAGAGACGGGTAAGATTCCTCAGGGAAGGAACAACCTAAGACAGGCACAGTCGCAGAAGGGCCAACAGGAGAGAACTAAAAGGTCAACAGAGGTGGGGCACAGACCCTCATCCACAAACCTTGCAGGGGTTTGAATTCTCAACCCTCCTAAGGGAGGTCTCCTACCCCCACAGCTGCTTCGCCTCCCACACACAACTCATACGGGGACCCAGGCGGCAGACAGAGACTCGGCCAGCAATAGCTGCTCTATATCTAAATTCAGTCTATTACCAGGAATGCTCGGGACCTACTCAAAATTGCAAATATTCCTTTCCACTAGTATTTACAGGGTAAACTAAGATTTCTGCTTGAGTATTAAAATTGACAGGAAAATAGTAATCAAGTTTTCAGATTAATTTAAATTGGCCAAGTGAAATACGAGAATACTCAAGAAAATTATAGTGTACTGGACAAAAAGCTTTTCCTAAAACATTAACTGAAAAATCTATTAGTAGTTCATCTCTCTGTAAAATTGCCTAACATCCAAAGAACCTAAAGCAGTCACTTTGTGTGCAAAAATTAAAATTTAAAATTATCAAGACTGCAATAGAAAATTTCCAAAAGTCCCCATTAATCAAAAAAGGGAAGGGGACAGTGGGGTAATATCATGAAAGGAACAAAAAAAAAATATCGAGTAAGTAAAATACATCTAGAAAATTCTTACTCCAGTAAAGTAAATTCCATTTGTAAAAACAATTGCAGGACACCCATGAAAAAACACACATGGTGTCAAAATAAGCCAAAGGAAAATCATTTAGGCAAAAATTAAAAAGAATCCCAAGTCTATTTTGCATAGAGGATCCCTTTGTTAACTTTTGGTCGAGAATGTGTTTGTGTGTTTTCAGAGAACAACTCCAAGACCATGTGGGTTCCTGCGACGGTGAGGAACTGATGGATCTGTTCCAGTCATGAGGACGGTCCAGAGATGGGGGACACTGACGACACCTTGCCATACTAGCAGTCAGCAGCTGTCCATGTCTGCAGGCAGCCCAGGACCAAACCAGAGAGGATGGATCATGCATTGACATGATATGTCCACCATCTGGATACCATTGCTGACTTATACACATAATGAATTATTTGACACTGAAACTGGGACTCAGAAAAGTTGGACATTGAAACCGAGACTGAAACACTTTTTGTTCTTATACATTTATTTCTAGTATGCAGAGGCAAGATATTTTTTGAAGAAAAGAAACAGGGGAGAGTGATTGATAGAGAGGCAGGATGGCCTTGAACAGGCTGTCAAGCTACAGGGGGAGGCTTGGGTGGATGGGAGGCAGATGCGGGGGGAGATCAACGGAAGGACTTGTATGCATGCATATGAACATAACCAATGAATGAAAGACACTGGGACGGGGAGGGGGGAAGCTGGGGATATGTGCTGGGGGGTGGGGGAGGCTGGGGGGAGGATAAGGGGGAGGGGGAAAGGAAAACATGTACTACTATTATACTGCAAAAAATCAATAAAAAATAATTAAAAAAAAAAAAAGAACATACACCATGTTCAAGTGAAATTTATTCCAGGAATGCAAGGCTGGTACAATTATCACAAATCAATAAACATGATACATCACATGAACAAATTGCAAGACAAAAATCACATAATCATATCAATAGACACAGAAAAAGCATTAGACAAAATTCAACATCCAATTTTAATAAAAACTCTGAGCAAAGTGGGAACAGAGAGAGCATATCTGAAAATGATAAAGGCCATATATGACAAACCTACAGCCAATATCATCCTCAATGGGTAAAAACTAGAACCATTTCCCTTAAGAACAGGAACAAGATAGGGATGCCCACTTTCACTACTCCTTTTTGACATAGTACTGGAAGTGCTAGCCATTGTGATCATACAATAAAAATAAACAAAAGGCATCCTAATTGGCAAAAAAGTAAAACTGTCATTATTTGCAGATGACATGATATTGTACATAGAAAAGTCCAAAGGCTTCATAAAAAAACTACTAGCCTTAAATGAATTCAGCAATGTATGTAGCAGGATACAAAATTAACACCCAGAAATCTGTGTGTGTTTTTAATACACCAGTAATGAACTCACAGAAATGGAAACCAAAAGGAAAAATCCAATTTACCATTGCAACAACAATAACAACAACAACAACAACAAAAAATGAAGATACTTAGGAATAAACTTAACTAAGGAGGTAAAAGACCTGTATTCAAAGTACTACAGGACATTGAAAAAAGAAATAGAGGAAGACAGTAAACAACTGGAAGAACATACCATGTTCATAGATTGGTAGAATCAACATCATTAAAATTACCCAAAGCAATATATAGATTCAATGCAATCCCCATTAAGATACCAATGACATATTTCACAGACCTAGAATAAACTTTCCAAAACTTCATATTGAATTTTTCAAATGACCACAAATAGCCACAGCAATCCTAAGAAAGAAGAATGAAGTTGGAGGGATCTCAACACCAGATCTAAAGCTATATTACAAAGCCACTGTGCTCAAAACTGCCTGGTACTGACACAAGGATAGAAATAGACCAATGGAACCAAACACAGAACCCAGAAATCAACCCAAGTCATTATGCTCAATTAATATTTGACAAAGTAGGCAAAAGCATACAATGGAGTCAAGATAGTCTCTTCAATAAATGGTGTTGGGAAAACTGGACAGTTACATTCCAGAAAATGAAATTAGATCACCAACTTACACCATACACAAAAATAAATTCAAAATGAATAAAGGACTTAAATGTAAGATGAGAAACCATAAAATCTTTTTTTCCTGATTTTTTAAATTTTAAATAAATCTTTATTGTTCAGATTATTACAGATATTCCTCTTTTTTTTCCCCAATAGCTCCCCTCCACCCGAACCCTCACCCTACCCCTTGCCTTAACCCTATCTTCATCCTTAGGTGTAAGATTTTTGTCTTACCACTTCCCGCACCCCTCATACCTTCTTCCCTCTGAGAATTGTCACTCCACTCCCTTTCTATCTTCCTGATTCTATTATATTCATCAGTTCATTCTATTCATCAGATTTTTCATTCACTTGACTTTTAGATTCACTTGTTGGTAGATACGTATTTGGTGTCATTTTGTTGTTCATAGTTTTTATCTTTACCTTTTTCTTCTTCTTCCTCTTTTTAAAGAATACCCTTTAACATGTCATATAATTCTAGTTCAGTGGTGATGAACTTCTTTAACTTTTTTTGTCTGTATTTAGACTTACTAACCAACAAGCTGGAAAACCCTATTTCACAAAGATATGTTGTTGGAAATGGAAGAAGAAGGCACAACACAGTCTCAGATACAATAGGATATGACTTCAAACACTTGAATAATATATAACAATAGCTTTAATAATGCAAATTCTCACAATGATGTGAGGTTTCAGAGCTCTAGAATTTTGTAACTGGCATTGTAGAGAAATCAGTTCTTGCTGCATCACTGTTAATAAGTTCAATGAACTCCTCTTGTGCTGTCTCAGGAACATCTTCAACTCTGTGAATGGGCTTCTGGTAAGTGCAAATGGGGTGTTGGGTAGATTTGGAAAGTACAATGAAATTTTGTCTGTAAGCATGTGCAAGTGTTTTTTCACAGAAATTGTCATCGTAATCCATTTGTCTGGTTCAATGTCATGTTCCTCAAAGAAAGCAAATAAGGTAGGCAACGTGTAAATTTTATTTTTATCCAGTATTTTTTGCCAAAGCTGAAGTTTCATTTGCAATGACCGGATCATTTCAGACAAACCGATGCATGTTGCATTTGGTCCTTGCAGTGATAAATTTAACTCATTCAAAATGGCAAAGATGTCAACCAAGTAAACTATTTTCTGCAGTTCACTTTTATCGCTGAAAAGTGCTTCAAACTGTGGTCTTGCTTTCTGATTAAAAACCATTTTGAATTTATCAAGAAGCTCAAAAACACGTTTTAACACTCTTCCTCTCATCAACCATCTCACTTCAGTGTGCAATAGTAGAGCATTGTTCTGCGCATCCAACTCATTGCACCATTGCGAAAACAGTCAATTGTTTAAAGTGCTCGGCTTTACAAAATTGACAGAACTTATGATGTTTTAATTACTTCTTGTAACTCCTGTGGCAGCGTCTTCATTGCTAATATTTGCCAATGCATCATGCAGTGAATTCCGATGACTTTTGGTAACTCATTCAGCACCAAACATTGAAATTCAGATCGACATCCTAGCATAGCTGGAGCAACATCTGTGCAAACACTACAAACCTTTTTTCCAAGAGATCTTATGGTCTTTCAGAAATGAACTAACTGTGTCAAATACATCACGTGTAGTAGTTGTTGTTTCAAAGGATTTGCAAAAAAGAAACTCATCTTTAAAGTTGCCATCATTAATATACCTCATGTAAACCAGTAACTGAACAATTTACAACATATGTAGATTCATCAAGCTGGATACTTAACATTGGAAGTGGAGCACATTTAATTTCTTGGATTACCTGGTCAAGAATATCAGCAGACATGTCATCTATTCTGTGTACAGTGTCGTTAGATAAGGAAACTGCACTCAATTTTGTAACAAATCCATCTCTAATCATAACTCAAACAATGTCTTTGGCAGCTGGCAACAGTAAATTCTCACAATGATGTGAGGTTTCAGAGCTCTGGTGATTCTGAGTTCCACCAAATATGAAGCTTCAACAGCTGCTACATTTTGTTTGTGGTCCTTGCCACCAGTGTCAAGTCTGGCTTTCTTGAGTCCATCAGTTTTGCTTCTAAAATAGTTGATATACTTGCCAGCAAAGCCCGGATGCTTGCTATCAAAGTGGCATTTTAGTTTGTTCGGCTTCATAGATTCGGCTGATAGAACTTCACAACAAATAACATTGCAGTTTCTCAATCCTGCTGTAATTATTGAGGTAAAACCACACTGTAAAAATCCTCACTATATTTTCTTTTCTTAACGTTCTTCTCTATACCATTCATTGTCATGGGATGGTTTGCTAATGAAAATAATATGTAACAATAGCTTTAATAATGCAAAGGATGATACATGGCATAGTTCAGTTAATACAGTTCATTAAAGTTGTTTTTTTACATAGCTGTTACTATCACAAGGGGGCAGTATTCACATCAACCACAGCTGAACATAAAAAGATCAATCAGCATCGAGATTAAGTTTCCATGGTACAGATATATTTTTTGCAGTAGTTGATGATTTTACAGTACATGATTTTACACTTAAGCAGTAATTATAATTCATGAAGTGTCGTTTTACCTCCAATACTGCTGCTTTCTACACAGTAGCTGCTCTCTACACGTGTGACTGGTCCGCATAAGTACATTATGGTGCCAACCCTATCACATACAGGTTGTATGTGATGGGATTGGAGCGATGATCTTATCACGCCGGGTACTCATATGTGGGCGTATCTGCATGTGGGTGGACTCGCCTGGAGACAGATATAAGAGTGGTGTCTCAGTTCCTAAGATCATCGGAAATATGTGTTTTCCAATGGTCATAGGCGACCCCTGTAAAAGGATCATTGGACTCCCAAAGGGGCCGCAACCCACAGGTTGAGAACCACTGCCCTAGAACCTCTACTGCCAAGTTACTGCAGCTTAGCAGCTTCTTCTTTCAGCGCCTGCTGCTTGGTGGTCAATACGCATCATAGCAACCAGTTAGATGGGTTGAGGGACACTTAGCATATTAGCTTTAAAAAAAAATCATATATATATAGTTTTGGTAGCATTACTATTTGTAAAATCTTTTTTCTTAAAATATTAATGTTTATTTCATATAATATTATTATATTTAAAATAATTTTTCTTGAAATATTAATGTTTATTACATGTAACATTAATTTTTAAAAAAAGAGCCCCTAGCCAGGACTAGACCCCTATACCCATCCTTCTCATGTTGCACTACCACCAGGTCCCAGGAGGGGGCAGGAAATAGGGAAAGACAGGACTAGGACTCAGGCCAGGCTCTGGGCTCCAGATGAGGGAGACATGGCTCACTATGATGGGCATGATGCCCCACGTCCCAGGGGCAGTTGTGCTGAGAACTCAGGGCTCAATAGATGCTCTCTGTCCCAAAAGGCCAATCCTGGTTATCCCTAACTTAGGCCCCAGGTCACCCTCCTCCAGATAATCCTCCATCCTAATGTCCAACATCTTCAGAGTAGTCAGAAATTTTTCAAGGAACACACTGGGAAAACAGGGTGAGGGTGGGATGAGCCCCTACTCTCAGGTGCCCCACAAACACTCCCCTGGAAGTATCCCACCCTCAGCCTCCTGGCCTCCCCAGGGTTCCCATGTGGAGCAGGACTCTTAGGACCTCCACTCAATTGCTTCTTCCCCCACTCTCCAAGACTTTTCCTGTTCACCTCCCAGAAACTCCTTTTGGAAAATCACAGGGTCAGTGGTCTTGGGCCACTTCCAAAACATTTCCACTCCCCCGGCCCTCCTCTGGGTCACTTCTAAGGGAGGGTTCTGTGGGTACAGCAGGTAGAGCTGGAGGAGGAAGGCCTCTCTCTCTTGACATGAAGGCCTCCAGCTGGGCCTACAGAGCCTGCTCCCTTCGGACCCTGGAGCGCCCCCCAGACAGGCTCACTTACCAACTTCTGTAGCCCCTTCTTGGATCCTTGGATGTTCCCCATCAGAGTTGCAAACCTGGAGGGCTGCTTCAGTTAGGGTGAAGGACAGGGTCATTAAGCTCATGCTCACCTCATCACCCCATTTTGCCCATCACTCCTGACCTCACACCCTGGACCTCTGACCCAAGTCAGCTGGTACCAGTGCCACCCTGACTACAGGGTGCTCTGATTGTGGGTGGCTCCCAGCTACAATGCTCACTTAGAGTGTGTGACCTTATGCCTGGGCCCGGCCTCCCTGATGTGCTCTCTCCTATGGAAAGTGGGAGACCTCCATTTAGCTCACAGGTTCTCCTGAGGACTCAGTGTCATTACTGCCATCATTGTTCTCGCCCTCAGCCCTCCAGTTGGGACAGGGCAGGGAGCTCCGCACTCTCCTTTCCTGCCTTGAACTCATGCCAACCTGTGAGGCCTGCGGCATGGGATGGTCACCCTTCCATGGCACTCACGAGGAGACTGATTGGCAATGAGTGCTATAGGGGCACTGTAGGAAGTCTCAGAAAGCACACCCTTCTGTCTCTGGTCCAGTCAGTGGGACCTAAAGCCAAGAGCACTTTTGTTCCTCTAGCCCATGGGAATCCTCTGCAGGGCCCATCTCTGGGGCAAGTAAGGGGCACTCCCCTTGGAGGTGTGGTGAATACAGAAATGGCAGCAGGGCCCTGGTATTATTAGAACAGGCTGAGCTATGTTGGAAAAAAAAAAAAAAAAACACCCATTCACCTAACAGCCTGTGAAAAGCTAAAGGCCAGCAGAGGGAGCAGCAAGGAAGCCAAAGGCCTGCTTACTGGCCAGCTCTGCACCCAATCCTGGAAGAGCCCGGCCACCATCTTCTGTGCCATGAGCAGGGCCTCCTGTCCCTGAAACTGTGCACCCACCTGCCCATGGACCAAACAGACCCCTCTTCCTGGTAATCGGGAATGAGAGAGTGAATATTTTCAGAGAACATTTAAGTGACAAACTACCAAAGACACATCCTGTGCAGTCCCCCCCTCCCTCACGCCCTCCTCTCTGCAAACCTCCAGGCTCGCTCTCCCTTGATGAGCTGTTCCCTGCTCAGTGAGTTTTCTTCCTTACACAGTTTTTTCAATGTAACTGCTCTCCTCCTGAGGGGATGGAAAGAGGAAATATATGTTTAGGAAAGATGGGAAGAGATATGGGACCACTCCAGAGACACCCAGATGCCAGATAGTCAATGCCAGTGAAGCACAGAGGCCTTGTTGTTAATACTTCAAGGCCACCCTCAACAGGGACATCTTAATCAGGCTGAGATGCCATAAGCAGGTGCAATCCTATGGTATACTGCAAATGTGTGCCCTTCAGTAGCCAAAATGACTGATGTAATATTGTCATTAAGCCTTCCTTGTCAATGAAGTAATAGACAGGTTACTGACCAGCTATTCTGTTGGAGAGAGCAGCTAGGAAGGGGAAAGGCTAGAAAGCTCAGACAGAGCTGAAAGGAACTCAATGAAGAAGACATAAGGCTCAGAGTTCATAGAGAGCTCAGGTATAGCTACCATGTTAACCAGCTAGAGTGTTTTGGGCAGGAAGACAGGAGAAGCTTCTGAGCCAGAGAGCTCAGATACCACCATGATGTAAGGCAGTGATTTCAGAGGCAACGTGCAATTGCTGCTCTGATAATGACTGTGGGTACAGAGACTGAAGACACTGTGTGGGAAAGAAATGTATTTACCAGCGGGGATATAGCTGCCTGATTGGAACACTGTTCTGAATGACTGTCTTGTCTGATGACTTATGGCCACTAGTTTCTACAATAAAGACACATTCTTATGCACCCACAACTTCTCATGGCTTCTACATCTGCCCCACTGCCAATGAGAATTTAAAGATACTCAGAGAGAAACCAAGATGATGGTTGTATAGGTAAACACCTATACTGCTGCTTCACACAACAATTTCAAAACTACAACTAAAAGACAAAATGGACATAATCTAGAACCATGGGAAAGCTGGCTGAGTAGAAATCTTACAACTAGAAGGAAAGAGAAAAGGACACTGAGACTCATGAGCTGTGGAGGGCAGAGACGTGGAGACTCTTGCAAGAGGAAAGGCCGGGTGGCTAAATATGCAGCTGGCTTCCTCAAACTGGAGGGAAACAAAGGCTCCCCACTGTGCTGAAATCCAGCTCTGGGTGAGACTCGGGGAACCCAGACTCATGTGGGGAGAAACTGGACTGTCTGGCAGTGGGCAAAACCAGAGAGCAGCTTTCTCTCAGAGGTGTGTTCAGCCATTGCCACAGGGCACGGAGACACAGGGGAACTACGGAAGACAGAGGTGAGGAGTTACACGTGGAGAGGGCTCAGGCTACTGAGTGCATAGCTGGTTTTCTTGTTCCGGAGTACTCCAGTTCTGGGTGAGACTTTGGGTACCCACACTCATTTGGGGAGAAACTGGACTGTCTGGCAGCAGGCAAAACCCTAGACCAGCTTTCTCTCAGAGGTGCATGCAGCCATTGCCATAAGACACTGAGACCCACAGACTTCTTAGGGCAGGACTGACAGGAAACAAAGGCTGTCTGCCTTACCCTAAGATTCCACTCCATGTAGTTGAGCACAGAAGCTCTTCCAGCAATGACACAGCTGATCCTCACAGCAATTGGCTTGGAGATCAACCCCTCCCAGTGATACCAACAACAATCTAGGCTTAACTACAACAAGACTGTGCAGCCCATAAAGGGGTGGACCAAGAGTGTCCACCTCAGGTAACTGTAGAGGCTGAGCCACTGTCCCCTAGAGGTCACCTACCACAAAAAGCTACTTGACCAACTCAGGGAAGCAGCGAAAATGCAGAGACAAGGAAACAGATCACAAATGAAAGAAATGGAGGAAAACAAATAACTGGATATAGAGTTAAAAACCACAGTTATAAGGTTTTTCAAGAAATTCCTAGAAAAGGCCAATAAATTTAACAAGACCTTGAGGATATGAAAAAGCACCAACTAGAAATTAAGTATACACTGACTATATATATATATATATATATATATATATATATATATATAATTCAGGGACTTAACAGCAGACTAGAGGACCACAAGAATCAAGTCAAAGCCGAGACCGGTTTGGCTCAGTGGATAGAGCGTTGGACTGGGACTGCGGACTGAAGGGTCCCAGGTTTGATTCTGGCAAGGGCATGTACCTTGGCTGCGGGCACATCCCCAGTAGGGGGCGTGCAAGAGGCAGCTGATCAATGTCTCTCCCATCAATGTTTCTGACTTTCTATCCCTCTCCCTTCCGCTATGTAAAAAATCAATAAAATATATTTAAAAAAAAAGAAGAAGAAGAATCAAGTCAAAGATTTGAAATACAAAGAAGCAAAAAACACTCAGCCGGAAAAGCAAAAAGCAAAAAGAATCCAAAATGTTGAAGATAGTATAAGGAGCCTCTGGGACAGCCTCAAGCATACCAACATCCGAATTATGGGGGTGCCAGAAAAAAGAGAGAGCAAGATACTAAAAACCTATTAGAAGAAACAGTGACCAAAAACTTCCCCCACCTGGTGAAAGAAATAGACTTAAAAGTACAGGAAACACACAGAACCCCAAACAAAAGGAATCCAAAGAAGACCACACCAAGACACATCATAATTAAAAAGCTAAGAGCAAAACACAAAGAGAGAATATTAAAAGCAGCAAGAGAAAAACAATTAGTTACCTACAAGGGAGCACCCATATGATTGTCAGCTGATTTATCAACAGGAACTATGCAGGCCAGATGGGAATGGCAAGAAATATTCAAAGTGGTGAAAAGCAAGAACCTACAACCAAGATTACTCTACTTAGCAAAGCTATCATTCAGAATTGAAGATCAGATAAAGAGTTTCACAGATAAGAAAATGCTAAAGGAGTTCACCACCACCAGACCAGTATTATATGAAATGCTGAATGGTATTCTTTAAGAAGAGGAAGAAGAAAAAAAAAGGTAAAGTAAAAATTATGAACAACAAATACATGTCTATCAACAAGTGAATCTAAAAATCAAGTGAATTAAAAATCTGATGAACAAAGTAAACTGGTGAATATAATAGAATCAGGGGCATATAAAGGGAGTGGACTGACAATTCTCAGGGGGAAAAAGGGTGTGGAAGGTGCAGGAAGAGACTGGGCAAAAATCATATACTTATGGATGAGGACAGTGGGGAAGGTAAGGGTAGAGGGTGGGGTGGGACAGGGTGGAAGGGAGCTATGGGGGAAAAAAGAGGAACAATTGTAATAACCTGAACAATAAAGATTTATTAAATTAAAAAATAAATAAAATAAAATAAAGGTACTCAGAGCAGCTATACTCTTGTTGCTCTGAAAAGAGATCGAAGGCAAATTCGTTTGAGAATCTCATGTTTTAAATTGCCTTGGTGAGTTCCTCTGAGCAGGAAGGTTTCCATGGGACTGGGCAGGGCTCTTGTGCTGGTTACCTGGGACCTCTTCCCATATCGATGGAGCAGCTTTGTTTCGACCAGTTTGGGTTTTAATTGAGCATATGATTCTAGTGCTGGAAACACTTGAAGATCTCCCATTTGGCTCAATGCAGTTTCTGACATTGAAGGAAACTGACTCCTGAAGCAGAGCTAGTGGCCTGAGGTCCCATGGAGCCTTAGAGACTCCGCTCACCAGCCCAGTCCCTATCCCCAGGGTTGGATGCTTTCCAGGAGGTGAGGGGACTTTGGGAGACATATGGGAGACACCTTCGCATGTCTCCTTTGATGGGAGAGCCCTACCCACCTGGAAACTTTCCCTCACGTCTTCTTCAGATGATGGACACACTCTGCAGAGCGGCCAGGATGGTGTGCAGGGAGGAGAAGTTCCTTATGATTCTGCACTCCTGGGGAAGGGGAGACATGAACTGTGAGGTGGCAGCTGAAGTTATAGCTTCGGTCCCCCTCAAATGACACCCCTTCCTAGTGGGACAGATGCTCAGGGTGGGCAAGTTTAGCACCCAAAGACTACCTACTTTTAAGTCTATTTCTTTCACCAGGTGGGGAAAGTTTTCAGTCACTATTCTTCTAAAGGATCCCAGCTCAACCCCAAGAAGGGGCCAGGTAGGAAATAAGCCTCTCACCATGGGGACCTGTGCCTCAAGGTCCAGGTGCCGTTGGCGAAGAGGATATGGAGGCTGTGCTGGGGCTCTGACCTCAGGCCTCAGTCCTAAGAGTTGACCAAGCAGCAGTGGCATTTTTCTTTCTTTTTTTAAAAATATATTTTATTTACTTTTTACAGAGAGGTAGGTAGAGGGATAGAGAGTTAGAAAATCGATGAGAGAGAAACATTGATCAGCTGCCTCTGCACACCTCCTACTGGGGATGTGCCCACAACCAAGTACATGCCCTTGACTGGAATTGAACCTGTGACCTTTCAGTCTGTAGGCCTATGCTCCATTCACTGAGCCAAACCGATTAGGGCAGCAGTGGCATTTTTCAAGGCTCTGCATAGGGGATGCTGCTGGGCCTCCCTTAACAAATCTTAGCCACCTTAACCCAGTGCTGGAGCACTTTGGCCTGTCCTGGGCCATAATGCTTGGGTCCTCAGGGCAATTGGTGATCACACAGGTGGCCAAATGATTGAACTGTCTGATCGTGGATGCTACATGCTTCTTGCCAGGCTTGGCCCTCTGGGACCAGACTGAGTCCATGCACTGATGGGGCAGCACCTTCTTGAGCAGCTCCTGGGAAGAAAGGGGAGTGTCATCCAGGCCTGCCACACCCCAGCTCAGGGTCCTCAGTTCCTGAGGGGTCACTGGTTAAGACTGAAGCTCGGGAAGCTGAGGATGTGCGTGAGCCCTGGAGTCCATGGGATTCATTCTCTGTCCACCGAAGGCACCCAGCATTGGATGACGCAAGGCCCAAGACTGGTGGGGGGAGGGTCAGGAGCATCTGCCTCCAGCCCATCCTTAGTGACTCCAAGCTCCAGGAAGTGGCTCAAGTCTGCTCATCCAAGGGAACATCTTCCAGCATCTGACACCTGTCTGGTCCATATTCCCATTCAGTGCACATTCCCTTGTGCCAGCTATAATCACAGCTGTTTCTTTCTCTTGTGGTTAAACACACACCAGAGACCTAATAAATGCTGAGGCCTCTCCACAAACACATCTGAAGACAGTGGGAGAGCACATATTCACTGTGGTGGCACTGCCACAATCTCGGGTTCCCTCACACAGTCTGCAGCACCCATTCTGCTGTAGTTGCTAACCCTCTGCTCTGTGGACTATGCAGCAGCTAGAGGCCTGATGGGTCAAGAAGCTCCCTGTGGCCCCTTGGAGCTGAGGACACCTGTAGCCACAACCAGAAGAAATCCACTCTTCAATCCTACACCTGCAGGAAACTGAGTTCTTCCCACACCTGGTTGAGATTGGAAGTTCTGCCATGCCTAGCATCTCCTTTCCTCCTAGACACTCAGGGGAGACCACAATCTCAGGCAAAACCCTGGTCTCTTGAGCCCTGAATCAGAGGGACCACCTATGACATGCCCTGCTCCTGACTGCAAACTCTCAGACAGTCATGAATGTGTAGTGTCACTGTGGTGATATTGCTTCACAGCAAGAGATGACTAAGCCATGTCCTTCATGAACTCAGGTCCCGTCAACCTTCTCATATCAGCAGAGGTTGGGGTTGGGAGGTGGCATGACCTGAATTAAACCTTTGGGGTTAGAAACTATCATAATCCCCCATTCTAAAATTAAGGGGAAATGGGTCTTGGAACCTGAGTTACATAGAAATAGGAGGCCTAGAGGCCTGAATTTTATGCAAATCTGAGATCATCATCCTCTTCCTGACTGCCCAACTGTATCTCTTTGTTAATTTCTAGTTTGTATCCTAGACTTAGATTTCTGTGTGTGTGCTCATTCTACAGATTGTCTTTGCAATTTTTGAGGCCACTTTTGATATCAAAGATAGTAATCTTCTGTTATGTACATTTTAGAGGCCTGGTGCACAGATTTGTGACCAATGGGGTCCCTCTGCCTGGCCTGTAGAGATCGGGCCAAAACCAGCTCTCAGACATTTCCAAGTGGTCCTGGGTTGCAAGAGGGCAGTTCTCAGGTGACACACCCTGCAATCGGACTCCCTCCTTTCTGGTTCTGGATGCATCACCAGAGAATCACAGCTGTTAAGTCAACGCAACTCCTGCATTGAGCCTCTTCCCCCTTGTGGTCATTGAAGCTCATAGCTACTAGTCAGACATTGGAATGGTATGTGTGTATATATATATATATATATATATATATATATATATATATCAAATACTTGGTACCAGTGGGCCTTTTCAGTCTCAACTTGCTTACTGTGGCTTCCACTTCTATGTCACTGTCCCACCTACAGAGGAAAAATGGTGTCAGAGGACCCGAGGATCAGGACTCACCTTCCCTGCCCTTTGGAGGGAACTTGGCTGGTTTAGCACCATAACAAATGCTAATCCCACAGGACATCACTGAAGAACATTCTCAGCAGAGAGTGGTGTACACATCTCTCTAAAATCTCTTCAGCCCAGTTGGTGTGGCTCATGGGTTGAGCTATGACCCATGAACCAGGATTGCATAGTTGGATTCTAGGACAGAGCACATGCTCAATGCCTAGTGAGGCAAGTACAGGAGGCAGTCAATCTATGGTCCCCTCTCACCATTGATATTTCTCTCTTCCTCTCCATTCCTCTCTCTGAAACAAAAAATAAAAATAAAAAACTTTTCTGTTTCATTTCTCTCCCTAGCTATACATGTTGCATTCATTCACCCTAAAGAACATAAATTCAACATGCAAAATCCTCTTGCCACAAGTTATTGAAATGCAAACAGAACATACATTCTAAAAACCTGAGATATGTAGATTCTAAAAACTGAATTTGAGCCGGTTTTGCTCAGTGGGTAGAGTGTTGGCCTATGGACCAAAGGGTCACAGGTTTGATTCTGGTCAAGGGCTTGCACTTTGGTTGCAGGCTCCTTCCCAGCCTGGGCCCCCATCAAAGCTCATGCAGGAAGGAATCAATATCAATGTGTTTCTCCCACATGGACGTTTCTCTCTGCCCTTCCCTCTCTTTTCCACTCTCCTTAAAAAGCAATGGGAAAATATCCTCAGGTGAGGATTAACAAAACAAACAAAAAACAAAACAAAACAAAAAACATAATTTCTACAAAGTTACTCACTTTTAAAGAACATATAGCCAACTTGCTTTGCTGGATTAGGAATTTCACTGGCATCAAAATGTTTCTCCTATTCCACAGGCTGACTCAGACATAAAAATATCTACACTAATAAAAGAGAAACATGCAAATTGACTGTACCTTTGCTACATCCACCAGCCAATCAGAGCGAGTACGCAAATTAACTCAACAAAGATGGTGGTGGCCACAGAGCTGGACTGAATAGGAGGCTTGGGTTGCCCCTGGTGATGGAAGAAGCCAAGCTTCCCACCTTCCCTGGCAGGCCCTGGCCTCTGCTCAAGGCTACAAAGTTTCAATTATGAAAGATAAATAAATCCCAGATACCTGCTTCCAGTAGGCCCTGGCCTCTGCTCAAGGAGGTCCTGAAAAAAAAATTTTAAAGGAGGGGCTGGCCAGCAGGTAGGGGTAGGAGATGTTGTGGGTGAACAGGCCAGTGGGGAGGAAAGTAGGGGGCAAGCAGGCAACCAGAAGGGGCAGTTGGGTGTGAGCCTGCTGGCAGGGGAAGTAGTTGGGGTGAGCACACTGGCACAGGGGACAGTTGGGGGTGAGCAGGCTGGCAGGCAGAGTGGTTAGGGACAATCAGGCAGGCAGGCAGACAGGTGAGAATTTAGGAGCCAGCAGTCCTGAATTATGAGAGGGATGTCCGAATGATGGTTTAGGCCTGATCCCTGTAAAATGGCAGTAGGACATCCTTTGAGGGGTCCCAGTTTGGAGAGGGTGCAGGCCAAACTGAGGGACTCCACCATCCCACTTATGCATGAATTTTCTGCACCAGGCTACTAGTAGATGAAATAATCTGAAACAGTCCAGTTTATAAGCACATACCAGGTCCTTTAGAAGGAACAATGTTAATGTCCAGTGTAGACTAAAACACTCTTTACAAGAAATAAATGGACGCACAGCAGAGTCCCTATGTACTTGCAGAGCTCAAGGTGATGCACAAGCCCCATCCAGTTAAAATGCTCCTGAAAGTCCCTGCACCTGGCTGATGAGGTGTCAGCTGGTGCTTGGGCTCCTGAGTGACACATGTGATGGGATGAGTTCAAATCCCATCCACAGCACCTGAGCTCAGGAAGCCTTCTGTCCCTGACATGGAAACAGAGAAATGAGCAAGTTCAATCATTCAAGGGTCTTTCCTGCTCAGAACTTTGTCTAACTGTCAACTGTCAGAGACCACCAGGGCCCACTTGGGGGATCTGCGCCCCTCCTGTCATGCCCACACTACACAAATGGATGAATCTACCTTAGAGAAATGAAAGGATGGTGTATGACCATCTATGTAAGAACTGTGGGATCTGAGTTGCCATGAGGCCCACAATATATATCACACCTTTCAAGCTATTAGACTATGGATACATATAACTACTATCAACAGACCCATACCCACTGGCTCAATACTTCACATGATGTTAAGCTAATCCAAGTTTCTGGTGTTCCTTTTAAAAAAAATCATCCCTTGGCCAGGTCCCTTAATTAGAACCCACATTCACAAGGTTAAGTGCCCTCTGCCTCTAGGACAGAGAGAAACCCCTGGGTATAAATTGTCCATTGTCTGGCCCATAACCTTTAGAAATTGAGGTCTGGCTTTGTTTAGTTACAGAATACATGTAGCTGACATCCGATTTGAGCTTGTTTTTCTTTTTTTAAAAAGTGGGAGTTTGCCCTGTTTGATTTGGCTCAGTGGATAGAGCTTCAGCCTGCAGACTGAGGGTTCCGAGTTCAGTTTTGGATAAGGGCACATGCCTGGGTTGCGGGCTCAATCCCCAGTCAGGGATGTGTAGGACGCAACCAATCAATGATTCTCTCTCATCATTGATCTTTCTATCTCTCTCTCCCTCTTCTTTCCTCTCTGAAATCAATAAAAATATGTTTTAAAAGAACATTTTAAAAAAACAAGTGGGGGTTTTATTGTTGTTTGCTTGCCGTCACTGGTCACTAACCAATAGCAAAGTATTCTTGTGTTGCTCAGTAATGCACCATTTTGTTTTTCCTTTTTACCTTTTCACCCCCTTTAGCCATTTTTACCACCTCCCACCCCGTGGCAGCCCCTAATCTGTCTTGTATATCTATGAGGTTGTTTTGTTTTTTAATTCCATATGTAAGCAAGATAATGTGGTATTTATCTTTCTCTGCCCAACTTAGTTCCCTTAGCATCATACCTTAAAGACAATCTATGTTGTTGGAAATTTCAAGACTTTATTCTTTTTTATGATTAAACTAGAGGCCCGGTGCGTGAAAATTCATGCACTGGAGGGTGAGGTCCCTCAGCCCAGCCTGCCCCCTCTCACAGTCCAGGAGCCCTCAGGGGCAGAAGTCAAGCTAGTGATTAGGGGAAGGTGATGCCCCATCACACCTCTGTAGCTGCCATTGCCGGCAATGCACGCTTTAGCTGGTCCTGATTACCTAAGCCTCAGGCCAGCCCTGGGCAGCTGTAGGGGGTGGGGGGAGTGCTGAGGGGACTGGGGGACTCTGGAGGTAGGCACGGGGCAGCCAGACCCTCTTTGGAGTGGGCTTGGCTATGCCATGCATCTGCTGCCCCAGTGGGGCTGAGGGGACTGGGCATTGCCATCTCGTGGCTGTGGGCACTGCCATCTTTGAGGGTGTGACAGTCAATTATGCTATTCGCTCCTTATTGGCTTGGGTGCCACCATCTTTGCGACAGTGTGAGGGTCAAGTAGTATATCCCCTCTTTATTAGATAGGATAATACTCTATACCACATCTTGTTTATTTAATTGTCTATTGGTGGACACTTATGTTACTTTCACATCTGTGCTATTATAAATAATCTATATATATAAAGAGATAATATGCTAATTTGCCTGTTACAGTGTCTCAGTTACAACCAATCTGTAGGTGGGGACAGGGATGGGGACATCCAGAGTTAAAGTCATGCTGCCTGTGTGCATCCCCGCCAAGTGCTTAGGTGAAGCTGCCTGCCTGCATCCCCAGCTAGAGATGAGATACTGCCTGTATGTGTCCCTATTCAGCACTGATATGCTGCTGTGGGGGGCAGGGGGCTAGGCTTGAAAGGGAACCTCAGGCCTTTCCCCCTCCCTGACACTAGGCCAGAAGACCTCAGGCTGTGCCCCCACCCTGCTGGGCTTAATAGGGGACCTCAGACCATGCCCCTCACCTGGGTGGGCTTGACAGGGGGCCTCAGGCCACCACCCCACCCCAGTGCCAAGTCCGGGGACCTCAGGCTCTACCCCCCTCCCCAGAGCTGGGCTAGGGTACCTTAGGCTGTGTTCCCCACCTGGCAGGTCTTGACAGGGGACCTTAAGCTGCACCCTCCACCCAGTGCTGGGCTGGAGACATGAAGTTGCACCCCCTACCCAGAAAGGCTTAATGGGGGTGGGGTTGGCTGGGTCTGGATCTCATCCAATGGGGGTGGGGCCTGCTGGGTCTGGTCTCTTGCATTTTTAAAGTGAGTGCAGATGGTGGGCAGGGACTTGGTTCTAGGATCCATAGCATACCCCAGAATCTGACAGGAGGGAGATTTTGTATACTATATTTTCTGACATATAAGACAACCTTTTAACTCAGGAAAATCTCAAAATTACCATATTGAAATCAAATCTGATGTTTTAAAATTTTTTATTTGGTGTGCATTGGAAGAGGGGTAGTCTTATATGGTAAGTATATCCCAAACTCTACATTTTAACTGGAAATTTGGGGGTTGTCTTATACACCCAGTAGTCTTATATGCTGGAAAATATGGTACATTTTACTAATTTTATTTCATCTCTGATACTTCTATTATAGAGAAAGGGCAAATAGTAATATTTCTTCAAAATGTTTCTTCTAATTAATTCCCTTTTAAAGCGCACAATTTTGTGCACTGGGCCACTAGTGTTGCAATAAAGACAGAGATGCACATATCCCCTCTAAAAAAAATCTTTATTGTTCAGATTATTACAATTGTTCCTCTTTTTTACCCCCATATCTCCCCTCCACCTGGTTCCCACCCATCCTCTGCCCTTACCAATCGCCCACTGTCCTCATTCATAGGTGTACGATTTTTGTCTGGTCTCTTTCCGAACCCCCACAGCCTTTTCCCCCCAAGAATTGTCAGTCCACTTCCTTTCTATGCCCCTGATTCTATTATATTCACCAGTTTATTCTGTTCATCATATTTTTTATTCACTTGATTTTTAGATTCACTTGTTGGTAGATATGTATTTGTTGTTCATAATTTTTATCTTTACCTTTTTCTTCTTCTTACTCTTCTTAAAGAATACCTTTCAGAATTTCTTATAATACTGGTTTGGTGGTGATGAACTCCTTTAGTCTTTTCTTATCTGTGAGGTTCTTTATCTGACCTTCTGTAAGGTTTGAGGATTACAGAGGAGGTAAAGAAACCAAGATTAGAGGAGGGGGAGGAGACGAGTGAGGGACTGCAGCCAGACTGCCTCTGCAGACTGGAAGAGGCTGCAGTTTGTGAAGCTGTGAACACACCTTTTGAGGAGAGGAACAAGAAGGTGTTGAGCCCAGGGCAGAACGGGGAGGGTTGGGACCCAGGGCACTCAGCACGAGCTGATTGGTGGTTCAGTGTCTCTGGGATGTCTTGGCGGCAGATGCCAGTTACATCATAACTCCACCCATCAGTTCGGGGGAGGGAGTATCTATCATTCCAAGCTTTTGGTGATATTTAAAAAATTAAGAGTCTGGGCAAGATCTGGGCATAAAGGTCCGTTTTCTGTAGTTACTTCCAGTTGAGAGGGGGCGTCGTTGGGGGCATCTATTTGGGGTCTCGAGGATTCTGGTGAATTCAAAGCCAGGCAGATCTCTCCTACCTTCTGGTTGGTGAACACCTGATTCTGTTATGCAAAAGACTAGTGAAACAGTGCATGAGATGGGCCAGAGAGCAAAATTAAAGGAATAGATATCACTCTGCCTAATGATGAGAGGAGCCATGGGGTAAGTGAGCAAAAACACGGGTTTTTTTCCATGCTTGACGAAGGTGCATCAGCATCGTTTCCCCAAGGACTGGTTGGTGAGGTCTCGAGAGCGATCCTGTTGAGTCACTTGGGAGGTAAAAGCTGGTCCTGAGGCTGCCACAGCATTACTTGTCTGGTTTTGCTGCTGTTTTCTGGACCTGGAGCTGAAATACAACCTGGGGGTAAGGTTCTTGAGGAGGACTGAGTCCCCCCTGCTGGAGGGCTGGTCCTTGGGAATCTTGGTCAGCTGGTCCTGGCTTGGGCAGAAACCTGTCAGCATGTTCCTGGAACAATTGCCTGAAAAGGGCTTAAGAAGGTGGGGTTCCTTGGTGTATTTCGGATTCTGGTCAGGGCCATGGGCAGGAGGTCCTGCCAGGAGCTGTGAATTTCTAGAAAGTTTAGTTACATGGTCTTTAAGGAAGGTGTTGATCCTCTTGATCTCACCTGATTATTGTGGGCAGTAGGATATGTGCAGTTTAGTTAACTTAGGATTACAGAGAGGAAGATCTGAGAGTCCCGCCCAAGGTTAAGTGAGGGCCTCTGACGACCTTGGGGCAGGTGGGAGCAGGAGTGCGTTGCAACAGGTTGGGTGGAGGCAGTGTGAAGAAGAATGGCTGGGTTCAGGGCTAGGGACTGAGTTAGGGAGATGTCAGGACTCTTGAGGAACAGGAGAGTTCCTGTATGCAAGAGGAGGCAAGGAGAGTTAAGGATTGGTGGGACAGAAAGATCCTGTAGTCTTTGGGTGGAAAAGATCTGTAAGGGTTGCTGGAAGGGGAGCTTCTGGGCCTCCTTGGTGAGAACGGTGGGCCGGAGTCTGGAGGCAGGTTGCCATCCCCGAACCATGGGATCAAGCTGTCTGGACAGGTAGGCTACAGGAGTGGAGGTTGGCCCTAGGGGCTGGGTGAGGACCCCCATAGATATTCCCTGTTTATCATTAATAAATAGTTGGAAAGGCTTAGAGATGTCCAGGAGAAAAAGGAGAGAGAGAAAGAGAGAGAGAGACAGAGAGAGAGAGAGAGAGACAGAGAGAGAGAGAGAGACAGAGAGAGAGAGAGAGAGAGATGCCAGAAGGGTGTCCTGGAGTTAGAAAAAGCCTGACAGATGAGGGAGAGTGAGGAAAGAAGGCCTACTGGTGTTTCTTTAGTGGCCTGGTATAGTGGGTCCTGTTACAATTCTTGTCAACAGTTAACTTTAGGACTTTTTTTTTCTTTCTTCTTCCTTCCATTAAATATTTCTAAACATGTCTAGCAATTAATGTTTCAGTATTATATGCTATTTGCCACTTTTTCCTAGAGATAAAGATATAAGTTTCTGCTAAGCCTGTGCAAGCAAGAAAGGTGTTCTCTAGGAAGGGTGGAGTAGGGGAGAGCATGAGGTGAGAAGGCGCTGAGGCCAGGGCAGTTTTCAGAGCTAAAGGGTAATTTGCCATCAATACCCATGACTGAGATCATGGAAGGGAAGAGTGACTCAGAAAAGCGAAGGCAGAACAGAGAAGGTAGCCCCTGTATTGACCAGAAAGGAGACCTGCTTACCCACTACCTTGAGCATTACCCTGGGCTCAGTGAGAGTGATTGGGGGGTGCGGGACATTGAATCTGGGCATCTTCAGTTGTCAGCCAGTTCCAGCATGGCCAGCGGTGGGTCATGACCTGGAAGGACAGGCCCTCTATGCTGAGACATGGAGGGCCCATCACTTTTCCAGTGGCCGTTTTGACTGCATGCCGGCAGGGCTTGGTTGCAGCCAAGGGCCGTGGGCACAGCTTTGCCCAGTGGCCTTTGTTTCCACATGTGAAGCATCTTCCAGGTGTGATTCATCCTCTCATTGCACCCCCACTATGCACAGTCCCCTGTGGACCATGCATGGCTGCCATTGCCTCAGAGCTGCTAAGTTTTGGGTTTTGCAGATTCACTTTCTGTTGAAGATGGGCTTACTCTGCCTGCTCCTCACAGGCACTAAAACCTTAAATGTCATATTTGGATCTTGGACCTGGGTCTGAGAAGGCATTGGGGCGGGGGGGAGGGGGTAGCAGAGCATGCAGAAGGCCGTAGGCCAGAGGAGGAACTCGGTGGTGGGCGGCCTGTGGGGGCAGGTTGTGGGAGGTCTCAGTAACTATTTAAAGAGAGGAGTTGGACTTGCTATTTCAAGATGGCAACCCACATGGGAATGGCAGGTCATGTGGCCAGAGAGGGGCAGGACTTGCCATGCCAAGATGGCGGCCCCCATGGGAATAGCAGGTCATGTGGCCAGAGAGGGGCAGCTGCTCACAATACACAAGGGAAGAGCAACCCAAAACAAAAAAAAATTTCACTTAGCTGTTTGGAATGGCTGGTGGGATGGCTCATGGGTGGTTCTTGCACTGAGCAGCAGCCTCTGGTCACACAGCTGGAGGTGGCGATGGTGGTTCCCACAACAGTGGCAGCAGTGGGGAAGGGGTGACTGGGAAAGGGACGGCTGTGGCGAAGAAGGAGGAAGAGGAAGAGAAGGAGCAGAAGGCAGAGTGGCAGGAGTGGGAGAGGTGGAAATGAGAGAGCGGCTGGGTCGAAAGAGTAAGAGACAGTCAGCGACAGAGAGAGGGGTGGGAGCACAGATGCCTGGACATGTGGGATCTCAGGCCACTTCCTGGCTTTCCAGCAGAAATTACTGATGTCAGTGAAGGTGTTAAGTCCTGGTTTGGGGCCATTTGGACCCAGGCCATACCATATTACAGAAGTAGCCAGATTGGTTGAGGAGACACCCTAGAGCTGTCTTTGGGTCCAATTTGAATTTTTTTAAAAAAATGTATTTTATTGATTTTTCACAGAGAGGAAGGGAGAGGGATAGAAAGTCAGAAACATCGATGAGAGAGAGACATCAATCAGCCGCCTCCCGCACGCCCCCCACCGGGGATGTGCCCGCAGCCAAGGCACATGCCCTTGCCGGAATCGAACCCAGGACCCCTCAGTCCGCAGTCCAACGCTCTATCCACTGAGCTTTGCAAACCAGTCTCGGTGCAATTTGGATTTTTGATTGCCCATATTGGAACCTAGGGTCAGTAGCAGAGGCCCAAGGATCAGCATCCCAATTGTTGAGCCAAGGCTATGAATGGAAGACCCGAAGGACAGCAGGGGACATCTCCCCAACCTCCTGGGGTCCAGAGTGAGGCCAAAAGGCTGGGAGAACCAAGGGGAGACAGGAAAGTCTTCCCTACTTCCCCAAATTCGGAACCCCTCCTGGAGGAGCCCAGATGGCTATGCCCGGAAGGCAATCTCTGATGCGGGCCGTGGTTTAAGGACAGAGACACTGGAAGAATGACCACCAGGAATCAACATGGGCTGGGACCTACCGCTGACACTGCCGAGTCAGGAGGAGGGTGAGGGTCCCGTGCCAGTGGGGGTGGAGGGGCATGCCAGACCATGAACGGTCATGGGAAGCCCACAGCCACCCGGGTTCGGCACCGGATGTAAGGTTCCAGGATTACAGAGGAGGTAGAGAAACCAGGATTAGAGGAGGGGGAGGAGAAGAGTTAGGGACCACAGCCAGACTGCCTCTGCAGACTGGAAGAGACAGCAATTTGTGAAGCTGTGAACTCGCCTTTTGAGAGGAGGAACAGGAAGGGTTTAGGACCAAGGCGGAACAGGAAGGTGTGGGACCCAGAGCACTCAGCATGGGTTGATTGGTGGTTCAATGTCTCTGGGATGTCTCCACAGCAGATGCCGTTTACATCATAACTCTGCCCACCAGTTCGGGGGAGGGAGTATCTATCACCCTTAATTCTGAATGATAGCTTTGCTGGATAGAGTAATCTTGGTTGTAGGTTCTTGCTATTTATCACTTTGAATATTTCTTGCCACTCCCTTCTGGCCTGCATAGTTTCTATTGAGAAATCAGCTGGAAATTGTATGGGTGCTCCCTTGTAGGTAAGTAACTGTTTTTCTCTTGCTGCTTTTAATATTCTCTCTTTGTCTTTTGCTCTTGGCATTTTAATTATGATATGTTTTGGTGTGGTCCTCTTTGGATTCCTTTTGTTTGGGGTTCTCTGCTCTTCTCCAACTTGTACGTCTAGTTCTTTCACCAGGTGGGGGAAGTTTTCAGTCACTATTTCTTCAAATAGGTTTTCAATATCTTGCTCTCTCTTTTTTTCTGGCACCCCCATAATTTGGATGTTGGTCTGCTTGAAGTAGTCCCTGAGGCTCCTTATACTATCTTCATATTTTTGGATTCTTTTTTCTTTTTGCTTTTTCTGGTTGGGTATTTTTTGCTTCTTCATATTTCAGATCTTTGACTTGATTCTTGTTAGATCTCTGTATATTGTTCTTTGTTTCAGTCAGTGTATGCTTAATTTCTAGTTGGTCCTTTTTCATATCCTCAAGGGTCTCACTAAATTTATTGGTGGTTTCTAGAAGATTCTTGAAAAACCTTATAATGATGTTTTTGAACTACATATCCAGTAGTTTGCTTTCCTCCATTTCTGTCATTTGTGACCTATTTCTTTGTCTTCACATTTTGGCTGCTACCCTGAGTTGATAGAGTGGATTGTGTGCTAGGTTTTCTGTAGGGCCCAGTAGCTCAGCCTCCCCAGTTACCTGAGGTGGATACTCCTAGTATAGCCCTTTGTGGGTTGTGTGCACAGTCTTGTAGTTAAGCCTTGATTGTTGTTGGTATCACTAGGAGGAATTGACCTCCAGGCCAGTTGACTGTGAGGATCAGCTGAGTCTATGATGGGAGAACATCTGTGCTGGAGACACCCTTTTAGGGCAAGACTTGTTTCTTTGGTGCTCACTGAGTCTTCCCTTTGAGTGTGTTCCTTATGGATCTGATGTGTTGTAATCTGGATGGTCCAACTCTGACCACTGGGAAATCCAAAAGGTGCTAATTTAACCTCTGCCTGAGGCCACCCAACAGGAGCTGCGGAGATATCTGCAGATTCCTTTTCTTTGTTTGGTGTTTGGAGGTGTTTGGTGACCGAATGAGGCCCAGCTGTGAAGCAATCAAACTGCTGTGGAGCCTTGGCCCTTCTTTTGGCATCTCTGGGGCTCTCTGACCCAGCTGCAGTTTAGGTTTCAAAGGGTCAAGCCATTCATATGTAAAAGTATCTGTACACAGTGTGGGTGTGGCAGGGTCCCAAGGTGGAGCGAATAGCTATGGCTAATCCTCAGCCCTCCCCAGATCTCAGTGTCCCTCAGTAATTGCTGCAAGCACCTCTAAGAGAAAGCTGCCCTGACCTCCACCCAAAGCTAGACAGTCCAGTTTCTCCTGGTATGAATCCAGGTCCCCAGAGTCTAGGCTGGATCTGGAATTAGAGCAGTCAGGAGCTTGTGTCTCCCTCCTGATTGAAAAAGATAACAGTGTACTCAGTTGCCAGCCCTTTCCAATTGCAGGCCTCAGTACTTCCGCACTTTAGTTCTGCACTCCTCCAAGCCTCAGTGTGCTTTCCTCTTTCCTTCTAGTTGTAGAATTTCCACTCAGCCAGCCTTCCTGTGGTTCTATATGATGTCCGTTTTGTCTTTTAGTTGTAGTTTTGAAGTGATTGTGCAATGCAGCAAGTTCTGGTGTTTCCCTATGCCACTATCTTGGTTTCCCTTTACATATATCCTTTTGAATTAATGTTTTGGGTTTCTTCATATAACTATATGTGAAATTGCTTGTTCTATTTGTAATTTTTTTTAGGAACTTCCATACTTTTTTCCATAGTGGCTGCACCAATTTACAATTCTATCAACAGTGCACAAAGGTTCCCTTTTCTCCACTTCCTCACCACACTTGTCCATTCTTGTCTTTTTGATAAGAGCAGTTCTGCAGTGGGAGGTGATACTGTGTGGTTCTGTTTTGCATTTCCCTTATGATCAGTGATGTTGAGCATCTTCTACCATGTAGAATCTACATTTAATTTTAAGTGCTACTGAACAAGCTGCAATGTATATAAAATGGAAATCACTACCATTCTTAGTCCTCAAGAATTAAAATGCCATTGCACTAAAAACATCAATTATATTACTTGTAAATATAAACTTAAAAAAAAATACAGTCACCTAGAGCACTTTGGAACCAGAGCCAAAATATCATCTATGCATATTTCCAAAGCAGTCTCAACTTCGCCTCGATCCCACAAACCTTCACAACATGCTATATACAACATTATTTCATCACCATTTGTCTTTTTATCTGCTTTACCTGTTGTTCAGAGCACGCAGCACATCCCTGACTTCACATTAAGCGTGTACTGGCTGGTTTGACTCTTTCATGAAAACATGCCATCATGACAAGCACTTTGGCTTGACCACGCGCTTCTAGTGCCTGGCCCATAGGTGGCGATCAATACATACCTGATAAAGGAGCCAGTGAATGAATTCCTCTTAACCCAGTCTATAAATCTGATGTGATCCCAATCAAAATTCCAAGGAAATTTAATCATATGATTTAAAATTCATACATACTGAAATTTAAAATGTTTATTTTTAAACAAATTTTATTTGCAGAAAATGATTCATAATGAATTGAATAAATGTTCAGAGGTACCTATACAATGATCATCACAGGATTACTCATAAAGTAGAAAACAAAATAATTTTCAGTCCATTAACTACAGCCACATTATATAATTTATGAAGTAAAGGAGAAAAGATACTAGAAGATATTATTTTTCAGAAATAATTTAAAATGAGTAGAATAAATTGTCAAACAGAAATATATCAGAAAATGATTTCTAGATATGATAAGTGTATATTTAGATATACTACTAGCATATCTCAAAGGATACATGTAAATATATGTATAATTTCCCATTTAGTACATTATCACTTATTTTAAACCTTTCTCTTTTCCACCTATAACCATGAATTCTTTGTAAAATAAAAAATATCTACTTTCATTTTGAAAAAGAGAAAAGTTGGGGATAGAGAAGTGTGTCCAGTATAATCCACCTGGAAAAAGGAGCATCATTTCATCACCATTTGTTTCTTTATCTGGTTTTGTCTAAAGAGACAAACCTGTGTGGTTTTGTCTAAAAGTGGGCAACTTTTTTTTCTGAATCAAATTGTACTTGTAAAACTACATCCCATGCCTACAATCAAATTGCACTGTGGAAAGACACAGGATTAAGAAATAGATACACTGTGCTAATTGCACCACAGAACATTAACTCTGATAAAAAATATCCCACATATTTTCCCTCCTTCCTGTGCACACATGTTTTCTTGTTTATACATGGGACTGTTCTGCTTTATTCATTCCTCAGCCCAGTCTTAGGATGCTCACTTGTCTTGTTCTCTGCAGATCAGTTTATATTTATTCCTATTTCCACTCTATTTTACATCATCTTGCTCATTCTTAAAGCTTCTGCTATTCTGTTTTTCTCCTCTTTTAAATGAAGTTATAACATACTTGAAGAAAAAAATTATTTTAATGTCATATAAAAAGTTATAACTTTCTAAATTTTTTCCAGTTCTTACAGTTTTTTCTTGTATGTTTTTCTTGTTTTCATTGCTGGAAATGTACACATACCCAGGAAAATGTTGGGTATTTTTTTGTGTTATCATTAAAAAGAACATTTAGTAATTTCTTACTTTATTAAACTTTTACCTAATACTTAAGAGTTTCTCAAAAAAGAGAGATTTTGTATCCAAGCATGTTTTCCATGAGGACAAATCCATGAGATGAGATCATGTTAAGAATAATTTCCACTTCTGGTTTAACTGATTTAATCACTTACTTTTGCTCAGAATAAAGGTCTGAGTCTTCCGCTGACCAACTAATACTCAGGCTCCAGCTGACAGGACCGGATGTAACTGCAGGACAGCCACACCTCAGGTGTCCCTCCCAGTGTCAGGAACCCCAGGAGTTGCTAACCAGCAAGGTCTGGGGAGGATGAGGGAGCCATGTACACAGGTTTTCTGGATTGATCTGCAGGGTGAGTTCATCTCTGCCCGAGCTCAACTCTTGCCCAGCCTCACTTCTCAATGTCTCTGAGCCATTCCAGGACCAAGAACCAGGCCCCGAATTGCTCCCCGAGCTCTATTTGATCTTTCTGTGTTGCCTACAGCAACAGCACTATCTCCTCCATTGTTTTTCCTCCTGAGGCCAGAGGGAAGGAGAGGATGCAGACATGGCCTGAAGGGAGTGAGGATTCGGGCAGAGATCCAGTCCTGGGTCTTTGCACACAGGGTCACCTTCTTCCCCTAATTACAGCCAGGCCCTTCCTGTGCTCAGAGATAGGCATCAACAGTCCTTTCTCCAGGAGGTTAACCTTGATGCCACCACCTACTCCCAACCACCAACTGGTGGGGTCTCCCACTTCTGTTATCAAACTCTCCCAAAAACATAAGATGCAGGGGATAGAGCCCAGGAGTGTGCTGGCCAGGGCATCTCAGATAGTCACTCCCCTTCCCTGCACCGGGAGGGGCCACATCTGATCACCTTCTCCTTTTTTTCTAGGTTGGTCTGATTCCCCTGGGAAGCAGACAGCCAAAGTCCATCAGAAAGAGCCTCCTGGCCAGGACTAGCCCCCTATGCCCACCCTTCTCATGGTGCACAACTGCCAGGTTCCAAGAGTGGATGAGAGACAGGGAGAGACAGGACTAGAACCCAGGCCAGGCTCTGGGCTCCAAAGGAGGGGGGACATGGAACACTATGATGGGTAAGATGCCCCAGGTCCCAGGGGAGGCTGTGCTGAGAACTCAGGGCTCAGTGCAAGGACTCTCTGCCCCCAAAAGCCAATTCTGGTCACCCCAGGTCAGGCCCCAGTTAGCACAACTCCAGATAATCATCCATACTATTGTACAACATCTACTAGGTCAATCACAAATTTGTCAAGGAAGGGAACCCTCCCTGGAAAACCTCCAAAGCTCAGCCTCCTACCCTTCCCCCTCTCCCCTGGGTTCCCATGTAGAACAGCCCAGAACCCTTAGGGAGTCCCCTCAATTGTGCCTTTCCTCACTCTCCAAGACTCCTCATAATCACCCCTAGGACCTCCTTTGGGAAAATCACTAGACCAGTGGTCCAGGGCCAGCCCCAATCCCATATCCATCCTGCATCCTCCTCTTCCAAACTCTCCCTTTGTTCATTTCTAAGGGAGGGTTTCAGGTTCCATGGAAACAGGATCTGTGGCTTGACTTGGAGGCTTCCAGCTGGGAACACAGAGCCCCCTCTCCTCTGATCATGAAAGTGCAGAGCAGGACTGCAAAGACCACTTTGGACTGTGTGACTTGGCATCCACCATGTTGGCAGCATGAAACTTACCTGGGGGCTGCCATCTTGGGATCACAAGGACCAACCCCTCCCTTTGTATTAGCCAATCGGGAAAGATTGTGCGCTTGAGCTCCAATCAAGAGCAAAGGACAGGGCAGGTCACGTGCGTTAGGGATTATTTGCGTCACTAGCCCCAGCCATCACCCAACCAATTGGAATTGGCCAACTCATTGGTTCGTGTCTGGCCCCACCACCCAATAAAATCACCATGCGTGGGAAATTCACTCTCTTTGGCTTCCTGCCGCCACAGCAGCAGGGCCAGAGGGCCAAGCACGGCTTGTAATAAAGGTTCTATGCTATTGCATCGGATTGGCTCCCTGGTGGTCTTTGGGGATCATGAAATCTGGGCATAACATTTGGGGGCCCATCCGGGATCCCCAAGACCCATGAGAGACCCCAACCCAGAGAGCCTGTTTGACCACGTTAGGTGTTTTTCTGTCTGTTTTCTGTTCCATGTGAGCTCGCGTATGAAGTCTGTATTGCCCAAAATGGTCTAAGCAGACGCGCTGGCGGACCTCGGGCGGGAGGAATCAAGGGACACTTTGATCCTCCATCTGGAGGGGTGTAAAAGCCCTTCACGAGGGGAGTGGGTTCCCCTCAAACCTCTGGGACAAAGCGTGTGGTGCACAGCCATCGTCCAGTTTTGCTTCCGAGGAGTCGGGAGGCTGGGTGTCTTTGTCTGTTTAGTCTCTTGGCTTTCTGTTTTCTGTTTTATTCTGTGGACTACTCCTTTAAGTATCATGATTGATCATTTCAAAGAGATTAGGGAAAAACGCAAGGATCTCAGTGTGGGAAATCCAGAAGGGCCAGTAGACATATTATTGCTTTGCAGGAGGAGATAAGCCCACGCTGCTCAGAGAGCAGCAGCTTTTTGGATCCTGTTCACCATGGAGTGAGAGGGGAGGATCCTTCCCGGAGGCTGGTTCTGGGCGTGGACGGGATTCTTAAACCTTTCCTCCCCCCTCTAGCTAGCCTGAATGGGATTTCAACATGGCAGAAGGTAAGGGGAGGCTCTGGGTCTACTGCCAGGCTCTAATGGGAGGTCTTTGGATGGCTGCTAGGAATCTGACTAATTTGGCTAAAGGAAATCTAGGAAATTTAATTGTACTGGATAGAGGCTTGGAGGTGCGTGTGGCACCGGAGGCCATCAGGCAGAGGCTGAGGTGGAAAGGTGAGACAAGTGCCTAGGCACGGGCGAAGCCTCCACAGTCCTGTCTGCTGCCAGCCCGGCCCTGCCACCACCGCCCGCGGGGCTCCTCGGCGCGGCCGCCGGGGCTTGGGGAGCATGAGCGCTGGGACCCTCCGCAGTGTGGCCAGGACCCAGCCCGGGATCTAGATGGCCTGGGGGAAGGATGCCACCTGGCGATCCAATATGGACGCCACTCCCCAGAGGGCATTTGGATCTCATCTTCGCCATTATTTTTTAAAGAATTTTTCCAAAGTAAATGCTTTAAAATAATTGAAATTAGATTTAAAACTCAGAAATTGTTAAAATATAGATAAATAATGTATTAATTATAGCGATCTAATAGTTCAGGTAACTGGCCACACCCTTTGTTAATGGAGGAAGATGGGTAGTCCAGGCTTGCTACTGAATCCCTCCCGAGGCAGAGAGGAAAAAAAAGTGGCGTTTTTAAAGGTCAAGAGGCAGCATGGGCTTGTTAACCAAATGATAAAAACATGTTTAATAATCTGAGTATTGCTTCCTCATGAGAAAAACCTAGAGGACAAAATTGAAGCTATTAATTGATAATGTTTTGTATTTTTCTTAGAAACATAAAGTATTATTAATCTAAGGATAGCTAAATGTTTGACTTTTCAGCTTTAGAAGTTCAAAATACAAATTAAATTGGGAAAGATTATATAAATGTAGTAATTAAATGCCTAAAGTATAACTTGTTTTTTTTAAATGTTATGTTTTCTCTGATAATTGGACTTGTGTTGGTATATAATTCTTAAATATAGCCAAATTTTGAACAGCAGAATCTTAAATAAGATCCAATAAGTAAGATACCTAAACTGTACTGAATAAGTTTCTTTGTTGTTTTTTTTTAAATTAAAGATACCTACTTAAGTTACTTTATAAATTAGCTAGTTAAATTACAGTCAAGGTGGAGAAAAAAATGGCGGCGGAATGGAGGGATGCGATCTGAATCTGCTCACAGGGCAGAAGGAGGGAGCAGCTGAAGGTCGCGCAGGGAGCGTTTGTTGGCGAGTAGGGGGACAGCTGTGTTCCAGAAGAAGATAGGGGACTGCTGGGCTGGCCTCCCCAGCCTCAGCGGCCCCAGTATTGCTGGGTTCTCTCCCTGAACCAACTGCGCGAGGAGGCGCGCAGAGGCAGACCACGACATCTTGAAGGGGAAGGACCTGAAAATATACAGCTGCAGTACCGGCTGGACGGCTGAGACTCCCGGAACACTGGCGCCCAGTTGGCGCGGACGCGCGCAGAGTCCAGGGAGCTCTAAACTCCAGCACGGAAAGGTCAGATTTCCCTGGTGGTACTTTGGGCGTGAAACTGAGGGGACTGGCAGACTGGGATATCTGCACCTTGGAACTCAAAGCCTGGAGATCTGCACCTGAAATAAAATCTGTGGCTGTTGAAGCTAGTAAACGTGGGAGAGGGCCCTTGGAGCTGGTGGCAGAGTTAATACCTGAAGTGCAACCAATTTGGACCTGACAGGGGAAGGAGACCCGGAAGATTTTGGGAGGGTCCTGGCTGCTAAAACAGCAGTCACCATTAGAGAGGCAGTATTGAATACCACAGGGACAGCAAAATTTTAGTTCAGGATAGAGAGGACCAATAGACCCAGAAGTCAATCTAGAAACACTGCCACCCAGCGGCCAAATCACAAATTGACTCTTGTGTGACACAGGGAATTGATTATATTTTCTCTTCGACCTTGGGAATATAGTCTATTTTCATCTACACTTTAGTATCTTTTACTCTACCTCAACTTCACCTTTATACCACCACTCTCTTGCTAACCTTTCCCTATTTAGTGCCTTGTTTCCCTTACACTTTTCCCACTTTAGATTTACCTTAATTCTTTCTTTTTACCCCCTGTTAAAATTTCACCCCACTTATATATCTAATCTCCAACCACCTACTCCAAGTCCATATATAGCTCTAGCTTCTCTGACTTCACTATCTTACAGTGTTTTTATCCCTGTCCTGTTGTTGTTGTTTACTTGACTGTTGATTATATCGATTTTTTAAGCAGATTTATGAAATTGATTTGCTTATTCTTTTATTTTGGTTTGTCTTGTAGGGGGGTTATTTTTATTTTTGGTGTTGTTTCTTGTTTTGTTGTCCTCATTTGCATTGTTTTTTAGATAGATTTTTGCTTCTGTGTTCCCTCACCTCCCTTGATATTAGTAGTTGTATGTAATTTGTATCAATCTCCAGGTACGTGTTGTGGGTTTTGGTTCAGATTAGGGGCTGTCCTATAGGAGTTTTCACCCCACATTTATAATTTATTCTTTTTTTTTCTTCTTCCCCTTTTCCCATTATCATTTTGGCATTCCTGTCTTTCTTTTTTTGTGAGTGTGTATGTGTGTGGGGGGGTCTCTTTCTTTTTGTGTGAGTGTGGGTGTGTGAGTGTCTGTGTGTGTCTGGGGGAGGTTCTCTTTCTTTTTTCTCACCTATCACCGAATTTGCCTTTCTCTGGTGATCACCTTTATTTGGAATTACCATTACTGTGACTACATTCCAGTTCAGTGCCTGGTGTGTTGCACCTGGTTGTGTTGTATTTTGTGCCTTTAAATCAACGCAGGAGAGTGAGAACTACATAACCAGATACACAGAGAAGAGAGACTATGGGAAGACAAAGAAACAGCCCACATATGAAAGAAAAACAAGCCTCACCAGAAAAGGAGGTAAACGAAATGGAAGTTAACAACCTGTCAGAGAAAGAATTCAGAGAAATGGTCATAAGGTGGCTGAAAAGAATGGAAGACAAATTTGATAATATGAGTAAGAACCAAGAGGAAATGAGGAAGACCCAGGAAGAAATGATGAAGAGCCAAGAAGAAATGAAGAAGAGCCAAGAAGAAATGAAAAGTGACATTGCTGAAGTAAAGAACTCAATAGAAAGTATTAAGAGTAGACTAGAAGAAGCAGAGGATCGCATCAGTGAGCTAGAAGACCAGGTAGGAAAAAATAACCAAATAGAGCAGCTTCTAGAAAAAAAAAATTAAAAAGCAGGAGGAGAGCCAAAGGGAACTTTGGGACAACATGAAACAAAACAACATCCGTATAATTGGGCTTTCAGAAGAACAGGAAACTGAGCAAGGAATAGAAAACTTGTTGGAAGAAATAATGACAGAAAATTTCCCTGATATACGAAAGAAAAAACCCACACAAATCCAAGAAGCTCACAGAGTCCCAAGCAAAATAAACCCCAAAAGACCTACGCCAAGGCACATTATAATTAAATTGGCAAACACCAATGACAAAGTAAGAATCTTAAAAGCTGCCAGAGAGACTATTATTGGGGGGAGGGGAAAAATGGCGGCGGAACGGAGGGATTCGATCTGAATCTGCTCACAGGGTAGAGGGAGGGAGCAGCTGAGAGTCGCGCAGGGAGCATTTGTCGGCGACTAGTGGGACAGCTGTGCTCCAGGAGAAGATAGAGGACTGCTGCGCTGGCCTCCCCAGCCTGAGCGGCCCCAGTACTGCTGGGTTCTCTCCCTGAGCCAACTGCGCAAGGAGGCGCGCGGAGGCGGACCACGACATCTTGAACGAGAGGAGCCGGAAAACATACAGCTGCGGTTCGCGGTACCGGCGGGACCTCTGGGGCTCCCGGAGCACCGGCGACCAGGTGGCGCGCAGAGCCCAGGGAGCTCTAAACTCCAGCAAGGAAAGGTCAGATTTCCCTGGGGGTACTTTGGGCTCGAAACTGAGGGGGCTGGCAGTCTGGGAGATCTGCACCTCGGAACTCAAAACCTGGAGAGCTGCACCTGAAATAGAATCTGTGGCTGTTGAAGCTGGTGAACTTGGGAGAGGGCCCTTGGAGCTGGTGGCAGAGTTGATCCCTGGAGCGCAATCAGTTTGGACCTGACAGAGGGGGGAAGCCTGGAAGATTTTGGGAGGGTTCTGGCTGCTAAAACAGCAGTCACCATTAGAGAGGCAGTATTGTTTAGTTCAGGATAAAGAGGACCAATAGACCCAGAAGTCAATCTAGAAACACTGCCACCCAGGGGCCAAATCACAAATTGACTCTTATGTGACAGGGAATTGATGATATCTTTTCTTCGACCTTGGGAATACAGTCTATTTTCATCTACACTTTAGTATCTTTTACTCTACCTCAACTTCACCTTTATACCACCACTCTCTGGCTAACCTTTCCCTATTTAGTGCCTTGTTTCTCTTACACTTTTCCCGCTTTAGATTTACCTAATTCTTTCCCCTTACCCCCTGTTAAAATTTCACCCCACTGATATATCTAATCTCTAACCACCTAATCCAAGTGCATATATACCTCTAGCTTCTCTGACTTCACTATCTTAAAGTGTTTTTAGCCCTGTCCTGTTGTTGTTGTTTACTTGACTGTTGATTATATTGATTTTTTAAGCAGGTTTATGAGATTGATTTGCTTATTCTGTTATTTTGGTTTGTCTTGTAGGGGGGGTTATTTTTATTTTTGGTGTTGTTTCTTGTTTTGTTGTCCTCATCTGCATTGTTTTTGAGATAGATTTTTGCTTCTGTGTTCCCTCACCTCTCTTGATATTAGTAGTTGTATGTAATTTGTATCAATCTCCAAGTACTTGTTGCAGGTTTTGGTTCGGATTAGGGGCTATCCTATAGGAGTTTTCACCCCACATTTATAATTTACTCCTTTTATTTCTTTTTTTCTTCTCCCCCTTTTCCCATTATCATTTTGGCATTCCTGTCTTTCTTTTTTGTGAGTATATGTGTTTGGGGGGGACTCTTTCTTTTTTGTGTGAGTGTGGGTGTGTGAGTGTCTGTGTGGGTCTGGGGGAGGTTCTCTTTCTTTTTTCCCACCTATCACCAAATTTGCCTTTCTCTGGCGGTCACCTTTATTTGGAATTACAATTACTTTGACTACATTCCGGTTCAGTGCCTGGTGCGTTGCACCTGGTTGTGTTGTATTTTGTGCCTTTAAATCAACACAGGAGAGTGAGAACTACATAACCACATACACAGAAGAGAGACCATGGGAAGACAAAGAAATAGCCCACATATGAAAGAAAAGCAAGGCTCACCAGAAAAGGAGGTAAACGAAATGGAAGTTAACAACCTGTCAGAGAAAGAATTCAGAGAAATGGTCATAAGGTGGCTGAAAAGAATGGAAGACAAATTTGATAATATGAGTAAGACCCAAGAGGAAATGAGGAAGACCCAGGAAGAAATGATGAAGAGCCATGAAGAAATGAAAAGTGACATTGCTGAAGTAAAGAACTCAATAGAAAGTATTAAGAGTAGACTAGAAGAAGCAGAGGATCGCATCAGTGAGCTAGAAGACCAGGTAGGAAAAAATAACCAAGTAGAGCAGCTACTAGAAAAAAAAATTAAAAAGCAGGAGGAGAGCCTAAGAGAACTTTGGGACAACATGAAACAAAACAACATCCGTATAATTGGGCTTCCAGAAGGACAGGAAACTGAGCAAGGAATAGAAAACCTGTTGGAAGAAATAATGACAGAAAACTTTCCTGGTATAGGAAAGGAAAAACCCACACAAATCCAAGAAGCTCACAGAGTCCCAAGCAAAATAAACCCCAAAAGACCTACGCCAAGGCACATTATAATTAAATTGGCAAACACCAATGACAAAGTAAGAATCTTAAAAGCTGCCAGAGAGAGACAAAAAGTCACCTACAAAGGAACACCCATCAGACTAACAAGTGATCTCTCAACAGAAACCTATCAGGCCAGAAGGCAGTGGAATGAAATCTACAAAGTCATGCAAAGGAAGGGTCTGAATCCTAGAATACTGTACCCAGCAAGGCTCTCAATCAAAATTGAAGGTCAAATCAGGAGCTTCACAGATAAAAAAGGACTAAGGGAATTCGTCACCACCAAACCAGCAATGCAAGAAATGCTAAAGGATCTGCTGTAAAAAGAAATAGGAAGCGAAGAAGGATCACAGGGGCAAAGAACAAAAATGGCAACATATAAGCACCTATCAATAATAACTTTAAATGTAAACGGGTTAAATGCTCCAATCAAAAGACATAGGGTAATAGACTGGATAAGAAAACACAACCCATGTATCTGCTGTCTACAAGAAACCCACCTCCGAAAAAAAGACGCACACAGACTGAGGATGAAAGGTTGGAAAAAAGTTATTCAGGCGAATGGAAATGAAAAAAAAGCTGGGGTAGCCATACTTATATCTGACAAATTAGATCTCAAAGTGAAGGACATAACAAGAGATAAAGAAGGCCACTTCATAATACTAAAGGGAGCAATTCAACAAGAAGAAATAACTCTTGTAAACATATACGCACCCAATACAGGAGCACCCAAATATATACAAAAACTCCTAGAGGACATCAAGGGAGAGATAGACAGCAATACAATCATAGTAGGAGACTTTAATACCCCATTATCACCATTGGACAGATCCTCTAAACAAAAAATCAGTAAAGAAACATCAATTCTCAATGACTCACTGGACCAGATGGAATTAATTGACATCTTCAGATCATTTCACCCCAAAGCCACAGAATATACATTCTTTTCAAGTGCCCATGGGTCATTCTCAAAGATAGACCATGTATTAGGTCATAGGCAAAGTCTCTCCAAATTCAAGAAGATAGAAATCATTTCAAGTATATTCTCAGATCACAGTGGCATAAAGCTGGAAATCAACTACAATAGAAACAATCCAAAGAAATCGAACACATGGAGACTAAACAGCATGCTATTAAACTATGACTGGGTTACTAGAGAGATTAAGGAAGAGATAGAAAACATCATGGAAACAAATGACAATGATAGCACAACAATCCAAAATCTATGGGACACAGTGAAAGCAGTTCTGAGAGGGAAGTTCATAGCTCTACAATCCTACTGCAAAAAACTAGGAACAGCAGCAATAAATTATCTAACCCAACAACTCAAAGAGTTAGAAAGAAAGCAACAAGAAAAGCCCAGTGTAAGCAGAAGGAAGGAAATAGTAAAGATCAGAGCAGAAATAAATGACATAGAGACCAAAGAAACAATACAGAAGATCAACGAAACCAAGAGCTGGTTCTTTGAAAGGATAAACAAGATTGATGAACCTCTAGCCAGACTCACCAAGAAGCAAAGAGAGAGGACCCTAATAAATAAAATCAGAAATGAAAGAGGGGAAATAACAACAGACCCCATTGAAATACAAAGGATTGTTAAAAAATACTATGAACAACTCTACTCCAACAAACTGGACAACCTGGAGGAAATGGATATGTTTCTAGAAAAATATAACCTCCCAAAACTCAATCAAGAAGAATCTAAACAACTCAATAGACCAATAACTGTGGAAGAAATTGAAGCAGTCATCATAAAGCTTCCAGCAAACAAAAGCCCAGGGCCAGACGGCTTCACAGGGGAGTTTTACCGAACATTCAAGGAAGAACTAAAACCTATACTCCTCAGACTATTCCAGAAAATTCAAGAGGATGTAAAACTTCCAAACTCCTTCTATGAAGCTAGCATCACCCTAATACCAAAACCAGATAAAGACGACACAATGAAAGAGAATTACAGGCCAATATCCCTCATGAATATAGATGCCAAAATCCTCAATAAAATTCTAGCAAATCGGATCCAGCAGTACATCAGAAAGATCATACACCATGACCAAGTAGGATTTATCTCAGGAATGCAAGGATGGTACAATATCCGCAAATCAATAAATGTGATACATCACATAAACAAATTGAGAGATAAAAATCACATAGTCATATCAATTGATGCAGAAAAAGCATTTGACAAAATCCAACATCCTTTCTTAATAAAAACTCTCAATAAGGTAGGAATAGAAGGATCATACCTCAACATAATAAAAGCCATATACGATAAACCCACAGCATACATCATACTCAATGGGCAAAAACTACAACCATTTCCCCTAAGAACAGGCACAAGACAGGGTTGCCCACTTTCACCACTCCTGTTCAACATAGTACTGGAAGTATTAGCCATTGCAATTAGACAAGAAGAAGAAATAAAAGGCATCCAAATTGGAAAAGAAGAAGTTAAGCTATCCTTATTTGCAGATGACATGATATTGTACATAAAAAACCCGAAAGACTCCATAAAAAAGTTAGTAGACTTAATAAATGAGTTCAGCAATGTAGCAGGCTACAAAATTAATGCCAAGAAATCTATGGCATTTCTATACACTAATAGTGAACTTACAGAAAGAGAGACTAAAAAAGCAATCCCATTTACCATCACACCAAAAAAATTAAGATACCTAGGAATAAACTTAACTAAGGAGGTAAAAGATCTATTTGTGGAAAACTACAGGACGCTAAAAAAAGAGATAGAGGAAGATGTAAACAGGTGGAAGAACATTCCATGTTCATGGATTGGGAGAATCAACATAATTAAAATGTCCATACTACCCAAAGCAATCTATAAATTTAATGCACTCCCCATTAAAATACCAATGGCATATTTCACAGACCTAGAAAGAACTCTCCAAAAATTCATCTGGAACAAAAAAAGGCCCCGAATAGCCACAGCAATCCTGAGAAAGAAGCACAAAGTCGGTGGGATTTCCATACCAGATTTCAAGCTGTATTACAAGGCTACTGTTCTTAAAACAGCCTGGTACTGGCACAAGAACAGACATATAGATCAATGGAATAGAATAGAGAATCCGGATATCAACCCAATCCACTATGCTCAATTAATATTTGACAAAGGAGGCAGGAACATAAAATGGAGTCAAGACAGTCTCTTCAATAAATGGTGTTGGGAAAATTGGACAGATACATGCAAAAAAATGAAACTAGAGCACCAACTTACACCATACACAAAAATAAACTCAAAATGGATACAGGACTTAAACGTAAGACAGGAAACCATAAAAATATTAGAGGAATCTACAGGAAGAACAATCTCAGACATATGCCAAAAGAACTTCTTTGATGATACTGCTCCGAGGGCAATGGAAGCTAAAGAGAAAATAAACAAATGGGACTACATCAAAATCAAAAGCTTTTGCACAGCTAAAGAAACCATCAACAAAACAACAAGAAAACCCACTGTATGGGAGAACATATTTGCAAATGTTATTAGTGATAAAGGTTTAATCTCAAGCATCTACAGGCAACTCACCCAACTCAATAAAAGGAGGACAAATGATCCAATAAAAAAATGGGCAACAGACCTAAATAGAATCTTCACGAAAGAAGACAAAAGGAAGGCCCAGAGACACATGAAAACTTGCTCAAAGTCACTAATTATCCGAGAGATGCAAATCAAAACGACTATGCGGTACCATCTCACACCTATCAGAATGGCTTACATCAACAAATCAACAAACGACAAGTGCTGGCGAGGATGCGGAGAAAAAGGAACTCTTGTGCACTGCTGGTGGGATTGTAGACTAGTACAGCCACTGTGGAGAACAGTATGGAGATTCCTCAAAAAACTAAAAATGGAGCTCCCATTCGACCCAGTGATCCCACTTCTAGGAATATACCCCAAGAAATTAGAAAGGCGAATTAGAAAGGATATATGTACCCCTATGTTCATAGCAGCACAATTTACCATAGCTAAGATTTGGAAACAGCCGAAGTGCCCATCAGCAGATGAGTGGATCAAAAAACTATGGTACATTTACACAATGGAATACTACGCCGCGGAAAAAAAGAAGGAGCTCCTACCATTTGTAACAACATGGATGGATTTGGAGAGCATTATGCTAAGTGAAATTAGCCAGGCAGAGAAAGACAAATATCACATGATCTCACTCATTTGAGGAATACAATCAATGACATAGACTGATGAACAAGAATAGATCCAGAGACTGAGAAAAGTCCATCAGAATGTCAAACCTCAGGGTAAGTGGCAGGTGGTGAGAGTAAGTGGAAAAGTCAATATACTTGAACTCTTGAACTGAGGTAAGTGATTTGTGTTTTTACATCCCTGACAAAGTTTATATAAAATTATAAAAAAATGGCAGCTAGTCTGACATTGAATTGACATGGCCTAGAGCTTGTCATATCCTATGGAGACCAGTCCTTAGGCTAGGCCCTGCTTAACCTCCCATGACACCATAATACCCTTACATGATATTATTCTACAATGTCATTATAATATTTGATATTTGACAACAGCATATTATACAATTATCCCAAATAAACTTACAAACTAATTCTTTGAATGTTGGGCAGCAACTTAAAAAAGAATAGGAAAGAAATTAATCCCTTTCAGAAGGAATTAAGGCACTGGGAAGGCATCTGAGCATTCTATATTGGCCCTTCTTGCCCTTTCTGCCAAGAGGGACCTTCTTGTTACTATCCAAATACACACAGCTGATGCCAGAGTTTTCAGTTCGAGGTGTGGCTGAAGCCTTTGGGCAGCTGGCACCATGGATCTGTATCTCGACCAATGGTGTGAGCTGGGCCCTCTCTGGAGAAGAAACCTGGGTCCCCCGAGATATGTGATCAGTACCGGGACCCCGCCAGCAGGCTAGGGGACCCCAAGGCAGGTACTGGACGTGGAGGCCACAGCGGGGCATAGACTACAAAGGAGACAGAACTGAACCTCACATCACCCTGTTTGGCCCCGGAGGATGGCTGGTTAGCCAGAGACGGGTAAGATTCCTCAGGGAAGGAACAACCTAAGACAGGCACAGTCGCAGAGGGGCCAACAGGAGAGAACTAAAAGGTCAACAGAGGTGGGGCACAGACCCTCATCCACAAACCTTGCAGGGGTTTGAATTCTCAACCCTCCTAAGGGAGGTCTCCTACCCCCACGGCTGCTTCGCCTCCCACACACAACTCATACGGGGACCCAGGTGGCAGACAGAGACTCGGCCAGCAATAGCTGCTCTATATCTAAATTCAGTCTATTACCAGGAATGCTCGGGACCTACTCAAAATTGCAAATATTCCTTTCCACTAGTATTCACAGGGTAAACTAAGATTTCTGCTTGAGTATTAAAATTGACAGGAAAATAGCAATCAAGTTTTCAGATTAATTTAAATTGGCCAAGTGAAATACGAGAATACTCAAGAAAATTATAGTGTACTGGACAAAAAGCTTTTCCTAAAACATTAACTGAAAAATCTATCAGTAGTTCATCTCACTGTAAAATTGCCTAACATCCAAAGAACCTAAAGCAGTCACTTTGTGTACAAAAATTAAAATTTAAAATTATCAAGACTGCAATAGAAAATTTCCAAAAGTCCCCATTAATCAAAAAAGGGGAGGGGACAGCGGGGTAATATCATGAAAGGGACAAAAAAAAATATTGAGTAAATAAAATACATCTAGAAAATTCTTACTCCAGTAAAGTAAATTCCATTTGTAAAAACAATAGCAGGACACCCATGAAAAAACACACATGGTGTCAAAATAAGCCAAAGGAAAATCATTTAGGCAAAAATTAAAAAGAATCCCAAGTCTATTTTGCATAGAGGATCCCTTTGTTAACTTTTGGTCGAGAATGTGTTTGTGTGTTTTCAGAGAACAACTCCAAGACCATGTGGGTTCCTGCGACGGTGAGGAACTGATGGATCTGTTCCAGCCATGAGGACGGTCCAGAGATGGGGGACACTGACAACACCTTGCCATACTAGCAGTCAGCAGCTGTGCATGTCTGCAGGCAGCCCAGGACCAAACCAGAGAGGATGGATCATGCATTGACACAATATGTCCACCATCTGGATACCATTGCTGACTTATACACATAATGAATTATTTGACAATGAAACTGGGACTCAGAAAAGTTGGACATTGAAACCGAGAATGAAACACTTTTTGTTCTTATACATTTATTTCTAGCATGCAGAGGCAAGATATTTTTGAAGAAAAGAAACAGGGGAGAGTGATTGATATAGAGGCAGGATGGCCTTGAACAGGCTGTCAAGCTACAGGAGGAGGCTTGGGTGGATGGGAGGCAGATGCGGGGGGAGATCAACGGAAGGACTTGTATACATGCATATGAACATAACCAATGAATGAAAGACACTGGAGCGGGGAGGGGGGAAGCTGGGGATATGTGCTGGGGGGTGGGGGAGGCTGGGGGGAGGATAAGGGGGAGGGGGAAAGGAAAACATGTACTACTATTATACTGCAAAAAATCAATAAAAAATAATTTAAAAAAAAAAAAAAAAAAAAAAAGCTGCCAGAGAGAGACAGAAAGTCACCTACAAAGGAACCCCCATCAGAGTAACAAGTGATCTCTCAACAGAAACCTATCAGGCCAGAATGCAGTGGAATGAAATTTACAAAGTCATGCAAAGGAAGGGTCTGAATCCTAGAATACTGTACCCAGCAAGGCTCTCAATCAAAATTGAAGGTCAAATCAGGAGCTTCACAGATAAAAAAGGACTAAGGGAATTTGTCACCACCAAACCAGCAATGCAAGAAATGCTAAAGGATCTGCTGTAAAAAGAAATAGGAAGCGAAGAAGGAACACAGGGGTAAAGAACAAAAATGGCAACATATAAGTACCTATCAATAATAACTTTAAATGTAAATGGTTTAAATGCTCCAATCAAAAGACATAGGGTAATAGACTGGATAAGAAAACACAACCCATGTATCTGCTGTCTACAAGAAACCCACCTCCGAAAAAAAGACGCACACAGACTGAGGATGAAAGGTTGGAAAAAAGTTATTCAGGCAAATGGAAATGAAAAAAAGCTGGGGTAGCCATACTTATATCTGACAAATTAGATCTCAAAGTGAAGGACATAACAAGAGATAAAGAAGGCCACTTCATAATGCTAAAGGGAGCAATCCAACAAGAAGAAATAACTCTGGTAAACATATACGCACCCAATACAGGAGCACCCAAATATATACAAAAACTCCTAGAGGACATCAAGGGAGAGATAGACAGCAATACAATCATAGTAGGAGACTTTAATACCCCACTATCACCATTGGACAGATCCTCTAAACAAAAAATCAGTAAAGAAACATCAATCCTCAATGACTCATTAGACCAGATGGAATTAATGAACATATTCAGATCATTTCACCCCAAAGCCACAGAATATACATTCTTTTCAAGTACCCATGGGTCATTCTCAAAGATAGACCATGTGTTGTGTCATAGGCAAAGTCTCTCCAAATTCAAGAAGATAGAAATCATATCAAGCATATTCTCAGATCACAAGGGCATAAAGCTGGAAATCAACTACAATAGAAACAATCCAAAGAAATCAAACACATGGAGACTAAACAGCATGCTATTAAACTATGACTGGGTTACTAGAGAGATCAAGGAAGAGATAGAAAACAGCATGGAAACAAATGACAATGGTAGCACAACAATCCAAAATCTATGGGTCACAGTGAAAGCAGTTCTGAGAGGGAATTTCAGAGTGCTATAATCCCACTAATTATCCGAGAGATGCAAATCAAAACGACTATGCGGTACCATCTCACACCTGTCAGAATGGCTTACATCAACAAATCAACAAACGACAAGTGCTGGTGAGGATGCAGAGAAAAAGGGACTCTCATGCACTGCTGGTGGGATTGTAGACTAGTGCAGCCACTGTGGAGAACAGTATGGAGTTTCCTCCAAACTAAAAATGGAGCCCCCATTTGGAGTTTCCTCCAAACTAAAAATGGAGCCCCCATTCGACCCAATGATCCCACTTTAGGAATATACCCCCAAGAAACTAGAAACGCGAATTAGAAAGGATATATGTACCTCTACTATGTTCATAGCAGCACATTTACCATAGATTTGGAAACAGCCTAAGTGCCCATCAGCAGATGAGTGGATTAAAAAACTATGGTACATTTACACAATGGAATACTACACCGCAGAAAAAAAGAAGCTCCTACCATTTGTAACAACATGGATGGATTTGGAGAGCATTATGCTAAGTGAAATTAGCCAGGCAGAGAAAGACAAATATCACATGATCTCACTCATTTGAGGAATACAATGAATGACATAGACTGATGAACAAGAATGGATCCAGAGACTGAGAAAAGTCCATCAGAATGTCAAACCTCAGGGTAAGTGGCAGGTGGTGGGAGTAAGTGGAAAAGTCAATATACTTGAACTCTTGAACTGAGGTAAGTGATTTGTGTTTTTACATCCCTGACAAAGTTTATATAAAATTATTTAAAAAATGGCAGCTAGTCTGACATTGAATTGACATGGCCTAGAGCTTGTCATATCCTATGGACACCAGTCCTTAGGCTAGGCCCTCCTTAACCTCCCGTGACACTATAATACCCTCACATGATATTATTCTACAATGTCATTATAATATTTGATATTTGACAACAGCATATTATACAATTATCCCAAATAAACTTACAAACTAATTCTTTGAATGTTGGGCAGCAACTTAAAAAAGGATAGGAAAGAAATTAATCCCTTTCAGAAGGAATTAAGGCACTGGGAAGGCATCTGAGCATTCTATATTGGCCTTTCTTGCCCTTTCTGCCAAGAGGGACCTTCTTCTTACTATCCAAATACACACAGCTGATGCCTGAGTTTTCAGTTCAAGCTGTGGCTAAAGCCTCTGGGCAGCTGGCACCATGGATCTATATGTCAACCAATGGTGTGAGCTGGGCCCTCTCTGGAGAAGAAACCTGGGTCCCCCGAGATATGTGATCAGTACCAGGACCCCGTCAGCAAGCGAGGGAACCCCAAGGCAGGTACTGGACGTGGAGGCCACGGGGGCATAGACTACAAAGGAGACAGAACTGAACCTCACATCACCCTGTTTGGCCCGGAGGATGGCTGGTTAGCCAGAGACGGGTAAGATTCCTCAGGGAAGGAACAACCTAAGACAGGCACAGTCGCAGAGGGGCCAACAGGAGAGAGGTAAAAGGTCAACAGAGGTGGGGCACAGAACCTCACCCATAAACCTTGCAGGGGCTTGAATTCTCACCCCTCCTGAGGGAGGTCTCCTACCCCCACAGCTGCTTCGCCTCCCACGCACAACTCATACCGGGACCCAGGTGGCAGACAGAGACTCGGCCAGCAATAGCTGCTCTATATCTAAATTCATTCTATTACCAGGAATGCTCAGGACCTACGCAAAATTGCAAATATTCCTTTCCACTAGTATTTACAGGGTAAACCAAGATTTCTGCTTGAGTATTAAAATTGGCAGGAAAATAGCAATCAAGTTTTCAGATTAATTTAAATTGGCCAAGTGAAATAAGTGAATACTCAAGAAAATTTTAGTGTACTGGACAAAAAGCTTTTCCTAAAACATTAACTAAAAAATCTATTAGTAGTTCATCTCACTGTAAAATTGCCTAACATCCAAAGAACCTAAAGCATTCATATTTGTGTGCAAAAATTAAAATTTAAAATTACCAAGACTGCAAGTTAAAATTTTCAAAAGGCCCCATTAATCAAAAAAGGGGAGGGGGCAGTGGGGTAATATCATGTAAGGAAAAAAATATCAAGTAAGTAAAATACATCTGGAAAATTCTTACTCCAGTAAAGTAAATTCCATTTGTAAAACCAACTGCAGGACACCCATGAAAAAACACACATGGTGTCAAAATAAGCCAAAGGAAAATCACTTAGGCAAAAATTAAAAAGAATCCCAAGTCTATTTTGCAGAGAGGATCCCTTTGTTAACTTTTGGTCGAGAATGTGTTTGTGTGTTTTCAGAGAACAACTCCAAGACCATGTGGGTTCCTGCGACGGTGAGGAACTGATGGATCTGTTCCAGTCACGAGGATGGTCCAGACATGGGGGACACTGACGACACCTTGCCATGCTAGCAGTCAGCAGCTGTGCATGTCTGCAGGCAGCCCAGGACCAAACCAGAGAGAATGGATCTTGCATTGCCACGATGTGTCCACCATCTGGATACCATTGCTGACATGTACACATAAAGAATTATTTGACACTGAAACTGGGACTCAGAACAGTTGGACATTGAAACTGAGACTGAAACATTTTTTGTTCTTATACATTTGTTTCTAGTATGCAGAGGCAAGATATTTTTGAAGAAAAGAAACAGGGGAGAGTGATTGATATAGAGGCAGGGTGGCCTTGAACAGACTGTCAAGCTACAGGGGGAAGGCTTGGGTGGATGGGAGGTAGATGCTGGGGGAAATCAACTGAAGGACTTGTATGCATGCATATGAGCATAACCAATGAATGAAAGACACTGGGGCGGGGAGGGGGAGGGTAGGAATATGTGCTGGGGGGTCGGGGAGGCTGGGCAGAGGATAAGGGGGAGGGGTAAAGGAAAACATGTACTACTATTAATTATAAGTTATACTGCAAAAAAATCAATAAAAATATATTAAAAATAAATAAATAAATTATAGTCAAGGTTTTCAGCTAAATGAAAATGCCATTGCTGATTGTGGGAAATGCCTGAGAAAAGATAGTTCCATTACATAGATGATTTGAGCTTGTCAGAATGTTGGATCAGGACTTTTCCTAAAGCAAGTTTTGTGGACCTGTGCCTCAGGGAACTTTAGGATTAATCTTAGGGAGGAGTGGAGACAACCTTAAGTGGACTGTTTTGCCTCAAGTCATTGACTTAGATTATAAAGGAGAGATTAAAGCTAAACTAGAATGTAATCTTGTTATGTAAATTACTCCAGGACAAAGGTTTGCTCAGATACTACCTGTACCTTACGTTCAGCAAGGTGAGGCTATAATGAGGAAAAGAGGAATGCAAGGATTTGGAAGCTCGGACATCTATTGGATACATGAAATTAGCAAAACCCATGCTCTGATTGATTTAAAAATAAAGGGAAAACAATTTAGGGGTCTGGTGGACACTGGAACGGATGTTAGTGTTATCAGCAAAGAATTCTGGCCTCCAAGTTAGTCCACAGCAGACGATATAGGCCCAGTTAGGGGGGTGGGAGTTCCTCATGACACACAATGGTAATGCCACCTTGTTAAGTGGCAAGATAAGGAAGGACTGACTGGATAGTTTCAGCCTTCCATCATCTCTGGAATTTCAATCAACTTGATGGGACCTGGGATGTCTTAGAGGGTTTACAGGGATGTATTATTACCAGCAAAGGACAGCAGGTAATGACCCAAATGGGATATGAGACTAGTCAAGGCTTGGGAAACAATGATCAGGGAATTAAGGAGCCCATCCAAGCCAAAGGAAGCCCACGGGAAGAGGAATCTTTGGCCACGTATTCCCAATTAGAAGAGGAGCTCCCTAAATGGGGTTTAAGAATTGCAAGATTGTCTTAAAACTTTAAATGACTTTCAGAAATTATTAGGAGACATTAACTGGCTGAGACCTTATCTGAAGATCTGGTGGAGAAATGATAACTTTATTTTTTTATTTACAATATAACTTATATTTAATAGTAGTACATATGTTTTCCTCCCCTCCCCTCCCCCCCCGAAATGATAACTTTATTTAATTCACTTAGAAGTGACTCTGATCTTTCCTCTCCCTGAACAGTAACAGGTGAAGCTAGGAATGAGTTGCTAAGAATTGAGCAAGCAATTTCCTCAGCCCAAGTAGCACGACTATGGCCCAAATCACCTTTATTAGGACAAATGAACCCTATTGCAAACAGTCCCTGGGGCATGGTAAAGAAGGCTAGTACAGAAGACTGAGTGAATTTGTGAGGAAACCAGAACCCCAAGAATGCCTGAGAACGTCTTTCTTGCCAGGCTAGCCGTAATCAGCTGTATGGTGATATTAGGTAATATTACCTGGGACAAAATGGGGAAGTATTTTGGACTTATATTCCTGACCCTTCATGGGTAAGAACTCTTATATGAGTTAATCACCTTATACCAAAGACCTTGGTTCATCCAGGAGCAACAGGGGTGGAGCAAGAAAGTATAATTACATGGGTGTCGCCACCCAGCTTCCCTTTTTTATTGACACAAATCCAGACCACTATTCCTTTGTGTGCAAAATTAAAGAAAGGCTTCTGGTTTGCATGGATACCAAAGGAGGATAGGCAAAAGTTAAAACACATCTACTATCACTACTTGCTCCTAGGAGAGGTGCAGAAACATGTAATTAGACCTTGTCTATACAAAATGAAATTAACAGCCAGTTTGAAATTGAATTGCCATGGCTTAAAGCAAAGAATATCCTTACAACAGTATATTGTAAAATTATTTCTAAAATACTTATAAACTACATCTTTGAATGACTGGCAGCAATTTAAAAGGGACATGAAAAGATTTAATCCCTTCCACTGCCTGGAGGGCCTCCTTGGATGGGAAGCTGAGCATTCTATATTGCCCCTTTTGCCAAGGAGGGATCCTCTTTTCACAATCCAATTGCCCACAACTGTTGCCTGAGTTTTCTGTACATGCTGAGGTTGAAGCCTCGTCATGGCTGGTACCATAGATCTGTCTGTGGCCCAATGGTGTGAGGTGGGCCCTCCCTGGAGAGGAAACCTGAGTTCCCCAAGATATGTGATCAAGTGCCGGGGCCCCGCCAGCAGGCGAGGGGATCCCAAGGCAGGTACTGGGCATGGAAGCCACATGGGCATAGCCTACCAAGGAGATGGAACTGAACCTCACATCACCCTGCTTGGCCCCTGAGGATGGCTGGTTAGCCAGAGACAGGTAAGATTCCTCATGGGAGGGACAACCTAAGACAGGCACAGTCGCAGAGGGGCCATCAGGAGAGAACATGGGGGCCAACAGAGGTGGAGCATAGAACCTCACCCCCAGCATTGCAGGGGCTTGAACACTCGCCCCTTCTGAGGGAGGTCTCCTGCCCCATGGCTACTTCACTTCCCATGCCCAGCTCAGATCGGGACCCAGGTAACAGACAAAGAGTTGGACCAGCCCAGATAAGAATCAGGGCAACAAACAGAAACTTGGCTAACAGCAGCTAGCACCAGGAATGCTCAGGGCCTACTCAAGAATGCAAAACAATTAATGGCAAGTAAACTAAGGGTAAACTAAGATTGTTGTTAGAGTATTAAATTTGACAGTAAAATAGCAGTCAAGTTTTCAGATTAATTTATTTAGCTAAGGTAGGAAACGTACAGCAGGAGGACACCTCCTCTAGATAGGTAGAGGCATACCCAACCAAGCATGAAACAGTTCAGGCGATGGCCAAGAAGCTGCTAGAAGACATCCTACCCAAGTATAGATTTCCTGCTATAATAGGATCAGACAATGGACCAGCTTTTATTTCACAGGTAACACAGGCAGTAGCCTAGGCTATAGGGGCAGATTAGAAATTACATTGTGCTTATAGGCCCCAAAGTTCAAGGCAGGTAGAAAGCTAAAAGAGACCCTTACCAAATTAATCATAGAAACTGGTGGGGGCTGGGTGGCTCTCCTTCCGTATGCCCTTTACAGGGTAAGGAACTCTCCCTACACCCTGGTTTTTAGATCATATTACTGAATTTGTCCCTTAAGAAGGTTCCAGAGGGTGCACGAGGACATTTGGCCATGCCTCCATGATAAGGCTGGCCTGACCCCTTGCCTCGTCAGTGCGGACCAGGAGACTGGATTTTTGTCAAGAGAGAACCTTGAGCCAAGTTGGAAGGCCCCTACGTCGTGGTGCTGACTACACCCACCGCTCTCAAGGTAGATGACATCGCGACCTGGATTCATCACACACATGCCCACCCAGCTGACCCCTCTATGATCCAGGAGAACTTCATCGCGCAATGGAACATCGACCAAGGCCAACGCAACCCCGCTCAAGCTCAAGCTATGGCGCGCTTGACCTGCCTGATGCTGGTAACCTTGCTCGCGATCACTCCTGCCACTGGGAGCCCACATACTCCCTATAATGTTACCCGGCAAAAAATTATAGACACCAAATCGGGGGTAATTCTCAGTCAAGCTTCTCAAACCCATCCCAAAGACACTTGGTTCCCTCAGCTATGGATAGCCCTCCTGACTCTCTTTCCCAGAATCTACCCCCACCCATACTGTACATCTGTTGCAATAGGTGCAGGGGTTAAGGACTCAAAACCATTGAGGACTGCTATTTCCATGTCTGCTCTGAGCCCTCACAAGCTCATTCCTGGGAAAAGAACCCTTGAGGAGGGCCTGGAGACTATTTCTGTGCTTCCTGGTCATACGTCTCAACTGGACACATCTGATGGGAGGCCCCAAGGAAGGGCTACCTGATCACCATTGGACGGCCGCCTGCCCCATCTTGTCCCCATTTTGGCCGTAACTATTACCACCCTGTTGCATTACCTTCACGGAAGAGGGAAAGAAGGCTGCAAGATGGGACACCGGGAAGACTTGAGGACTCCAAATTTATCAATGCAGACAATTTAAAATATTGTACCTTGAGGACACAGGAATGGTATTCATAGTCATAGGGAATTGTTAACTCCTCTAGGACCGACTTAACCAAGTCTTGCTAGCTCTGTCCCCGATTGCCAGCTCCTGCAGGTGGCAGCAAACTGCTGCAAGACTAACCCTCCAGGCGGTAACAGGGCAGGGAACTTGCATAGGCAGTGTACTCTCTAAACAGTCACATCTCTGTAACAAAAACCTGGCTACCCCCAGAGAGGTGGCATACCTTTTGCCCCGAGAATGCATGGTAGGCTTGTTCCAGTGGCCTCGGCCCGTGCGTCCACTCCTTGGTCCTTAATTCCCGAGAGGAGGGGTTCTGCATACTTGTCCAGCTTATCCCCAAGCTAGTATACCATTCAGGGGAGGACATCCTTAACAGATTAGGCTCTGCTAACCCCCGAAGTAAGAGAGAGCCTGTTACAGCCCTAACTGTGGTCACGCTCTTAGGGTTGGGACTAGCAGGGGCAGGAACTGGGATATCTTCGCTTGTCATACAAGACAAGAACTATAGAGCTCTAAGAGTAGCCATTGACTTAGATACAGAGAAGATTAAAAAATCCATCACCCACCTGCAAGAATCCCTCACTTCCTTGTCTGAAGTGGTACTCCAAAACAGGAGGGGATTAGACTTATTATTCATGCAGCAGGGGTCTTATGTACAGCCCTAGGGGAAAAATATTATTTTTATATTGACCATTCTAGAGTTGTCAAAGAATCCATGGCCCTCATAAGAGGATTGCAGAAGTGGAAGTTAAAAGAGAGCAGTCTTAGTCTTGGTATAAATCTCTGTTTAATTGGTCCCCATGGTTAACTACTCTTATTTCTGCCCCTGTCGGACCCCTTATAATCCTATTAATGTTGTTAACTTCTGGCCCTTGTATTATTAACAAACTAGTTCAATTTGTAAAATAACACATAGGGGTAGTTCAATTGATGGTCTTACAGGCCCAATACCGGCCTCTAGCAATAGAAGAAAAGACAGAAATGCAGCCCGTCCCCTGATTGAGCCGGGTGTCCCAAGACAAGGGGGAATGAAAGGACAAAGCAGAGCTGACTATCCTCCATCTTGCGGGGCTGGTCAGCCTAATTCCCCTTCCCCCCTGCTGGGAGTGGCCACAAGGGTGCCAGGAATGTCCTAACTCCCCCAACCACTGCTTGAGCAGACCAATGCAGCCCAAGGACATGGCTTAGGTCCTAATAAGGCATAACCAAAGTACTGGTCACTTCCTGATCCTTGTGCTGTGAGACCCCCGTTGAAAAACCCTAACCTAATAAGGCTATCTCTGTAACCCACGTCACTTCCCTAAGACCACCCAAATGACCAATCCTTTATAATCTGTTGTTCTTGCTGGGCTCTCTCTCTCACCTCGCTGCTGTGTTAGATAGAGGCTGGGAGCCAAGCCCAGGTTTGAATAAAGGTTCTATGCTATTGCATCAGTTTTGGCTCCCTGGTGGTCTTTGGGGATCATCAAATCTGGGCATAACAACAACACCCCAGTTATGCTTGTTTTTTTGGCAAATTTTGACATACCAAGCTCAAAAGGTTGCCCATCACTGCCCTAAACTCCCCAGTGCTATCAGGTGTCTGTTTCATCACACCCTTCCTTTCCAGCATTGAATATTGTGATTTTTTAAAATGTTCCAGGTATCTTTCCTTTCCAATTACTTGGTTACCTTTGCAGTTAACTTTTCTCATGTATTATTAGTTACTTTATTTCTTCTTTAGTTCAAGGTCTTTGCTCAGACACATTCTTCTTTCATTAATCCTATTTCTTTTGAGGTCACAGGAAGCAATAGCAGCTTCCATGGAGGAAGGCTGAGGGAAAGGGGACTGGAGAGTGCAGAGTGGTGTTGGCTCAGATGTGGTTGGCAATGGCTCCTGTTAAAAGATTACATTCAAAAGTTAGGGGGTTAAGAGAGGTGTTAGGTTCTGAGACTGAAATGCTAGGGTGAGGGCACAGAGTCAAAGGTCACCATTTGGGAGGTTGGGCTCCTGGGGTCTAGTGGAGAGGATTAGGGTCAGACCCAGGGTTGGTGGGGGATGAGGGAGGGGAGCGGTCTAGCTGGGAAGGCCCGAGGGTCTGGGCGGCTCCCTGGATTCAGAGCCCAGCACCCGCCGCCAGCGCTGGGGACACCGCGCTGCCCAGGCCCCCCGACAGCCAGACGGACCTGCAGCTTCAGCTCCGGCCGCGCTGCAGGGGCTGCGGGGAGTCGCGTGGCCAGACCTGCAGCTTCAGCTCCGGCCGCGCTGCACGGGCTGCGGGGAGTCGCGTGGCCGCCAAGCCCGTAGGTCCCTGCCTCCGAACTGGGCCTGCGCCTGTCTTCCCGGGAACCGCCCGAGCGGCCCTAGGTGACGTCACATGGTGACGCCATCAGCGGGCGCTCGCCACTCAGCCCGAGGCTGCGCGGTCCGGGGGAGACCGTGGGAGGACGTCCTCCGTCCCCTGACACCGACACCGCCACCGCGGCCGGAGCCGTCGCCCCGCGCGCGTGCTCGTCTGCACCCGGCGCTGAGGCCGGGGTGGGGGCCGGGGGTCCCCACGGCGTTGGAAGCCGCGTGGCCCACGGGTCCCGCGGTCTCTGTTGCCACGGGACTGCGGGGCCTCGGTGTTATGCCGCTAGTTTGCGATGCCAGTTTGGCCAAGCCAACCTGATGCTATTTAAGCACCCGAAACTCTTACATTAACCTCAAGGACAGCTTTCCTCCTCGCGCCGGCGGGGCACACAGATCTGCTGCATAGTCTCCTTTCCAAGGGCAGTTTCTAGTTTTTCCGCAACGCGAGGTGCTGCCGACTTTTCATTCTAGGTTTGCATGTGGCCATCGCCAATTGTGAGGATGGGGACTCTGTTCTGTAGTAAGCCTGTGAGCGAATAAATATCCCCATTTTACATCTACTCTGACCGGAGTGACATTTCCCCGAGTGGAACTGGATCCTCTACCAATTCCCACACTCCACTACGTGGAGTAAGTGAGGATCTGAGCTCACCTTTCACATGAGGAGCCGCTAGGCTCCTTCAGTCCCCCATGCCATGTTTCCTCGGGACCACACACAGTCCACAGGCCCATAGGTCGTGCTGTTTGTGTACGTTTTTTCTTCAAGTAGAATTTAAAGTGACAAGCACTCACCTCGGTTTTCACACTGAACACCATACATCCCTAGATCACATCACCCACATTAGGATTCAGAACATGACTAGCACCCAGCAGTCTCTCCTGTAGGACCTACCCCACCCACCCTCTTCACACCAAAAGTAAACACGACCCTAATTGCTAACAAAACCTGGTTTTGCCTTTGGAACTGTACAATGGGATCATGCAGTATGTCCCAGCAGGGTGTTGGGTTTTTCCCTCAACATGTTCATTAGATGCACCTGTATCGCTGGGTGTAGTCGTAGTCTGTGATGGACTCAGACTCATTCCTTGTGCTGTTGCTGGACAGGGGGTAGTTTTCAGGTTAGGGCTACCACAACCTAGTGCTACTGTTTACATATGTACATAGTGGGAACACATGTGCTCAATGCTGGGCAACAAGGCATGTTGTATGTTCAAGTTTAGTAGATACAGCCTGTTTTCCCAAACTTGTCTTGATTTATTCTCTACCAGCAGAGTATGGATTTTTGCTCATGTCCTGGTAAACAATTGGTACCATCTGCTTTTTGTAGCTCATGTCATTATTTTAAATTAATTTCTCCATTATGACTCATAATACTTAAGTTTGCTTGAGTAGCGGGACATAAGTATTTCCATTAAAAATGTTTATAATCAATGATAAAGTGATAAATGCTATATTTTAAAATGGATTACTAAATTACTACTTCTAAGTGATCTTGTAAGAGGTAAGCAAAAGGAAAAATAATTACACAAATGACACCCCATTTATGAAATCCTTATTTATTTTAAATATATCTATAAGTAAATTTCCTATATCTGACTTATAGGGATGTGCTTATTTTATTTTTCAATTGATTTCAGAGAGGGAGAAGGGAGAGAGAGGTAGAAACATCAATGACAGAGAATCACTGATCAGCTGCCCCCTGCATGCGCCACACTGGGGATTTAGCAGGCAGCCCAGACATATCCCCTGACCAGGAATGAGCCGTGACCTCCAGGTTCATAGGTTGATGTTCAACCACTAAACCATGCTGGCTGGGCAAGGGATGTGCTTATTTTAAATGGAAATGAATAGAGTTTAACTCTATGTTGAAGAAAAAAATAACCCCCTACATATACAGAGTGGCCAGATTATTAAGCATTCAGAGATCATAATAATCTGGCCACTCTGTATGTATAAGTAGGAACACTGAGAAGGATGAAAAAAAAGTGTATTACATTTGTTCACCTCAGATAGAAATATGACTTCAATTATACATATTTTGTTCCATATTCAGAGTTGCCAGCATTTATTCCTGTGAGTCTTGGAAAAGCATCATTATCATTGTGGGTGGGGGGTTGCTGAAACATGTATTTTCATGAGTGAACAGTTTATTTCCAAGGTACATGACTGGCATTATAACCTCTCCCAACTTTTTCACTGCCAATTTTTGCTATTTCCACGTGAGACAATGTTTTTAGGGAAAAACCAGCACACATTGATGTAGGGCCCAGGGTAGGTGGCTAGAGGAGAAATGGTGACAGAGCTGGGGACACAGAGCCACAGTGTGAAGAGGCAATACGCAGAAAACGAAAGATTGATTAGGAGTGGCATGGGGTGGCTGAAACCACATAGGACCTGGGGATGAGCAGCACATGCTCAGAGGTGTAGGAATGACAGAGCACTAAGGTGAGACAGAGAGGGAGATGAGTGTGTCAGGGGGCTACATGGAAGTAATGGGAAACGCCAACTGTCAGGGGGCACCAGGTGGCTTAAGAAACCTGCCTTGTCTCCAAAAGCCTCAGCTCTGGAGCCTCTTGGTAATTTGGAATGAGCCATGATAACTAGGATACTTCAGCAAACTACAGCCCAGATGAGACAGAGCTCTAAGCACCTGCTCGCCAGTCCTTGAGTATTGCATTCACAGAATGAACATAGGATGAAACTAACAAAGCTCCAGTGAAATGGGTAAAATGAAGCTTTCTGTGGAAACTACTTTTCTGAATTTCCCTGTGTTAATATGGGGCTGATAATAAATTGGCTGAGACAAAAAAATTAATCTTTACAGGAACAAGCAATGGCAGTGTTCTAGAAAACACTCTTGCAAATCCACAATAACCAGGGACTGGTCCTTCACTCTTGATTTTTACATATAGTTTGGATTTATCACTAAGCTCTATTCAAGAGGGTTTCTCCTTCACATGCACATTCCTTATGCTCCTGAAAGTGCAAATATCTTATACAAATCACTCTTACCTCAGTTATTTCTACACAACTTTTTGCTTTCCTGATCAGATTCAATTAAAAAACAACAACTGACCAAAAGGACTCATAACCATGCCCAGGCCAACTCTGCTTTGCAGTTGTGTCACGGAACTAGCATGGATTCCTTAAGAAACAAGGTATCTGCTTAAAAATGCTGACATATCAGTTTTGAGCATGCAGATCTCTTGATGCAGTGAACTGCATGGCAGGCAAGACACCCCTGGTCCTTTTAATAAAAGTTTCAAAGACGTTTAACATTTTATTTTAAATATAAAATTGATTCATAAAGTGTAAGGACAAATGGTTTCTATCCATCTTCGACAAGCTGTTGGGAACAGAAAGAGAGAGAGAAAAAAGAGAGAAATAATCATTAACTTCAAATTATCCTGAAGTTAAACCATGAACTACAAGCTATGGTGTTACAGGTAAGAAAACGGACACCCTGAGCGCCTGCACAGCTCCGATGAAAAAGCCAGGACTGGGTGCAAGACTCCTTACTCCAGGCCTTCTCCCTTTCCATTCCGCCGGGCTGCCAATAACCCAAGGACTCGGGTGGGCGAGTACAAAACATGAACGCAAGGACTACGGTGCCAACAAGGACATTGCTGAAAAGACTGATGAGAGGGGGAAAGGGTGGCAGGGAACATCTCGGTTCACTCTGTTTTCCTTTCGCTCTCCCCAGTATTTACATTTTAAGTGGAATACAGCGACATTGCACGTGGTAAGGAATTCCCAGCAAACACAGGAACGAAGTCACCGCTGCAAGTTCTTGGGGAAAACAAAGCTCCCTCCTCTTCTGGGTGTCCGTGGGAGCAAGCCACCTCCTGGGGGCTGCCCCTGACACCCGCCCCACTACCAAGTCCCCCTTGGACTTAGAGCCACTGCAAGCATTGCTCACCGGCACTGCGGGGAGCCTGGCTCGGGCTGGAGGCCCCGCGCCGGCAAGGCGAGCTGGGTGCGCAGCGAAGTGGGCACTCAGGCCAGGTCCAGTTTCTTCTGCATCACCGCCAGCTGGTCCTGCAGCCTCCGCTTCCTCCAGTCCAGGTAGCGCCTCCGCAGCCGGTTCGCCTGCCAGCCCACGAGCACCCCGGAGGCGAAGGCCAACAGCACGGACAGCTGCAGCTTCCTCTCGGACACCTCCGCCATCACGGCCCCCGGCGCGCGGAAGGGCCTACGGAGCGGGGAGGGACCCAAGACGCGCGTTCCTGAGGGCTGAGGAGGCGAGCCCGGCGCCACCTGCTGTGCGGTGACGGCCCTGCAGCGCCGGCCCGGAGGGAGTGTGGGCCGAGTAAGTGACTTGCTGGGACGTCCTGTGATCACTTTATGTTACACAAAACTCCTTACCGGCCCGCAGCCTCCCCTGGGGCTGGATGAAGTAAGCAAGCATGCTGGAGAAGCTCAAATAGCAAAGCTCAGGGAACGGCGGCAGCCCCAGCCGGAAGCTGGAGCCTCTGTCCTACAACCCAAGGCCTACAGCGCCAGTAAGCTGGGAAGCAGATTCTTCCCCAGCCCAGCTTCTAGGTGCAGAGCCAGCCTGGATTCTTCCCAGTAGCCTTGTGAGACCCTAATGGAGGACCTCGTGCCTGGACTCTTGGCCCCTGAGAGTTCTGGTAATCTTGTTACACAGCAATAGAAAATGAACCCAGGGTGGGGGAGGATGGAAAGGGTAAGGGGGTCAAATATATGGCGATGGATGTGGACTAGATTACAGGTGGTGAGCACACAATGCAAAAATAGATAGATGATGTATTACAGAACTGCATACTTGAAACCTATATAATTTTAGCGTGGTCAAAAAAAAAGGGGGGGACCACACACTAAACCTGACATGCTCACTGAAGGCCTGCATGGTGGGTCTTACAGATTCAGAGTGTTGTGGGGCTACTTCCAGGACCAGTTGCAAATGACCACAGAGGCAGTTAAGTTGGTAATAAGCAGGCAAGGATTTATTGAAAACTGGCCAGGATGGTCTAGGGGGCACCGCACAGAGACCTAACACCCACTGCTGCGCCGCCCTGGGTGCAGGCAGTCCTTTTAAAGGGCTCTGAACCATAAATGTTATTGCTCTATGTTTGGCGAACAGCCCCCAAGGCCGCATCTGGGGAAGGGGTGCCAATAGACTATGAATGACCCTGTTGCTCCCTCCTTATCTTCTAATTATACGTTTTGCTAGACGTGGGAAAGTGGTCCTATCTTGCAAAAACAGGTGGTGTAGCTACACAACTGGTGCCGATCGGTTACTTCTCTGAATTCTGGTCTTTAAAGATTTTTTTTTTTTTCCTACAGTCTTCAAGGTCTTAAGCTGGAAAGTAAAGCAATTATTCTTTTGTTTTAAGCAACCAGGGGTGAACAGTGGCCAAAGTTTCAAACAGCAGTTTTACCCTAGATAAATGTTCTTATGACCTTATTTCACAGAGACCAAAAGTAACCACATAAGATGGTCTGAACTTAAAATTCCCTTATAAAAGTGAGCCGTGGGGGTTAGTCTCGCCCTAGACTTGTAGCTTCCCTGACAAAGTGAGCCTGCCTATTGTCTTTTGTATATAAGATAACATACGATTGGAGTATCAGAGAAACTCTTTTTTCTTTTTTCAGATCCCTCAGGGGACAACCTTCTACCTGGGCACAGGCCACAGAACCCTACATTGTTATCTGCTTCCGCACTCTGTCTATGCTGTAAATGGTAACTGTCCTGAACCCTCCAAGGTAAAAAAGAAAAATATGCCCCTAGCCGACTTTGCTCAGTGGGTAGAGCATTGGCCTGCGGACTGAAGGGTCCCAGTTTGATTCCAGTCAAGGGCCCATGCCTGGGTTGCAGGCTGGATCCCTGGTGGAGGCATGCAGGAGGCATCGGATCAATGATTCGCTCTCATCATTGATGCATCTCTCTCTTTCTCCCTCTCCCTCCCTCTCTGGAATCATTAAAAATATTTTTAAAAAAGGAAAAGAAAAGTATGTGTCTCTCTGTCTTGCTCATTATCCAATCTGAGAGTTTTCCACATTTTTCTTTCTCCTGCCTTCCTAATCTACATCAATGAATGTCATGTAACATCCCTTTTACACTTCCTTCTTTGATTTGTATAAAATAAATTGCAGAATTGCCATTCTTTGTAGCATTTTCTCAATCCATTAAGATTTTGCTTCCCAGCAATTGTCATCAGTTTGGTTCTGCAGATATAAAGGAGCCACATGCTAACATGACTAACTCATGGAATGCCTACATGGGGGCCTTGCAAACTCTAGAGCAGTGATGGGCAATCTTTTGAGCTTGGTGTGTCAAAGTCCTCCAAAAAAACGAGCATAACTCGAGTGTTGTGTCACTTAGAGAAAAAAAACCATAATTTCACGATATTTATAGTTTAAATAACAAAAATGTATAATTGTAATATATAACTGTATTTAATAAACCAAAAACTAATTATTTAACTTACCTGCTTAGTGACTTCTTTGTTCATCTGTCAGTTAGTTTCTTTTGTTGGTCTTGATATTATTTAACTTGTGGGGAGTGCCCTGAACTAAGATAAGTGAGAGGGAGGGGGGATTCTTTAACTAACCTGCCTATTAGTGACTTTTTTGTTGCTGAATTTCATTGGCCAAACCTTCAATTGAAGGTGGGTATTTTGTACACTTCAAGCCCAAGCAAGTGCTACTAACTTCATCTGTCAATCTGTTTCTTTTGTTGGTTTTGATATTATTTAATACTGAGAATAAGGTCTCACAAAAGTACACAGAGCGAAAAATTGTAAGCAAAGCCATTGCTATATTTTTCAGGGAGCTGAAAGTGTCTGGTAATCTGTTCCAGGCACTCCAAATTTCCTGTTCATAGTGGCACTCCTCTTGATTCTCCAAGCAGCACCTTTCCAGATTCTCAAGCTTTGACCTCAAGTCAACAAGCACCTGAGCCCAGATGCTGTCTTGAAATTCTGCAAGTTGCATCTCCAAATCATCAATTTGCATCCATTGTAAACCATTTAATTCCAAACCACTGTAGACTACTACATCAGGATACTTAATTATTTTTATGGTCTGTTCTAGGCTTCTAAATTGATCAAATCTATCACTGAACTGGTCAAGTAACGAGTCTAAAACATGCTGGTACTTTATACGCAAGGGTTCCATTTCATTTTGTACAGCTGCACTGGCCTTCTCAAAATACTTTGTTACTTGAGGAAAATAATTGTAAGTTTTAGTTTCTAAATCTCGCTTGAAATTTAGAGTGTCTACACTACACTGCAGCAAATGTTTCATCCTCAGCTACTGTACCTGGCCGTGCAGTAGCCGAGGATGAAACGTCCTTCTTGGCATTCGGCCCCATACTTCTCTGTATGCCATCCCATGCGGCCCGTGTGTCATCGAAAATGGCTATGCATGTCAGTGCTGACACGTGTGTCATAGGTTCGCCATCGCGGCTTTAGAGACTTAAAGTAACCACAAGGGATGGTCTGAGATTAAAACTTTTTAACTAACAGCAGTTAAAGGCAGATAGTCATTCCTAGGCTAAATTATTCCCTGACAAAAGTCAATCTTTACCTTAACTAAGCCTGGTTGTCATCTCTTGCATCTATGATAACATATCATTGGAATTGCTGGGTAACTTGTATCTTCCCCTTTTCTGGATCCCTCAGGGCACAACCAATGCAACCAATCTCCAGGAATAAGATTGAAGATTCCCTTACTGTTACTGTTACCTTGTTCATTGTTGACTGTTAACTATCATGTACCCACCTACTTGAGAGAATAATATGTCTATCATTTAACTTTTTATCCAATCCCGGAGATTCCCCACCCCCTTTGCTTCTCCCCCATCCCTAATCTATCACCAATGGATTTATTTTTATTTTTATTTTTTATTTATTATCTTTATTGTTCAGTTTATTAATTACATTGTTTCCCCTTTTTAATCCCCCTATATCTCCCCTCACCCTGTACCTATCCCACCCTCCCTCCACCCTCCCCTCCCCCTCCCCACTGTCCTCTCCCATTGTTGCAAGATTTTTGTCCAATCTCTTGCTGTACTTCCCACAACCCTTTTCTCCCCAAGAATTGTCAGTCCATTCCCTCTCTATGTCCATGTTTCTGTTATAGTCACCAGTTTATCTTGTTCATCAGTCTATCAATTCACTTGATTTTTATGTTCATTTGTTGATAGATGTGTATTTGTTGTTCATAATTTATATTTTTACCTTTTTCTTCTTCCTCTTCTTAAAGAATATCTTTCAGCATTTCATATAATATTGGTTTGGTGGTGATGAACTCCTTTAGCTTTTTCTTGCCTGCGAAGCACTTTATCTGATCTTCAATTCTGAATGATAGCTTTGCTGGATTGAGTAATCTTAGTTGTAGATTCTTGCTATTCATCACTTTGAATATTTCTTGCCACTCCCATCTGGCCTGCATCGTTTCTGTTGAGAAATGTGCTGACAATCGTATGGGTGCTCCCCTATAGGTAACCAACTGTTTTTCTCTTGCTGCTTTTAATATTCTCTCTTTATCTTTTGCTTTTGGCATTTTAATTATGATATGTCTTGGTGTAGTCCTCTTTAGATTCCTATATTTTGGGGTTCTGTGTATTTCTTGGGCTTTTAAGTCAGTTTCTTTCACCAGGTGGGGGAAATTTTCAGTCACTATTTCTTCAAGTAGGTTTTCATTAACTTGCTCTCTCTCTTTTTCTGGGACCCCAATAATTCGTAGGTTGGCATGCTTGAGGTTGTCCCAGAGGCCCCTTACACTATCTTTAATTATCTGGATTCTTTTTGTTTCTTGCTTTTCCAGCCGAGTGCATTTTGCTTCTTTGTATTTGAAATCTTTGACTTGGTTCTTGTGGCCCTCTGGACTGCTTTTAGGACTTTGTGTAAAATTTTTTATTTCACTCTGTGTATGCTTGATTTCGAGTTGGTCCTTTTTCATATCCATGAGGGTCTCGTTCATATCCTCAGAGGTCTTCTTCATTTCCTTGTAGTTCTCATTCTTTTCCTTGTAAGTCTCATTCATTTCCTGGTTGGTCTTGTTTATTTCCTGGTAATTCTCATTAACTTGATCGGCCTTTCCTCGGAGCCTCTTGAAAAGCCTTATAACTGTGGTTTTGAACTCTATGTCTTGTTGTCTTTTCTCCTCCATTTCTTTCACACCTGATTTCTTTGCATATCTCTGCATGGTGGCTGCTTTATGTGGTAGATATCCTCTAAGGGTGAGTGGCACAGCCTCCCCAGTTATTTGAGATGGGTACTCTTACTGTAATCTTTTATGGGTTGTACAGAATTTTTGAATTTAAACCCAGCTTATTGTTGTTAGCCCTAGGAGGATTTGACCTCCAGGCCAATTGGCTGTGAAGGGAGACTGTGTTCAGGTTGGATGGGCGGAGTCTCTGAGCTGCGCAGGCAGCCTCAGTGTCAGCTACGTCCTATGCAGCGCTCGCACATGCGGGTCTCTGTTGGATGGGGATGGCTGCAGGCACCTCCAAGGGAAAGCCGCTAGTCTCTTCCCCTTGCCAAACAACTCTGCCTCTCCCAAAATGAGTCTGCACACCCAAAGTCTAGCCCAGGGTTGTAAAATAGGTGGTTTCCGGGACCAGGAGACAAGTTTCCAGGGAGCAAGTCGCGGGTTTGTGCGACACTTGCGCGCAATCTTCTTTTCCCAGTTACCTGGTTTCTCTGCAGACTAGGAGACCTCTGCCGCACCTCGCTTCCAGGGTATGTGCCCCGGACCTCGGACCTCGCCTGGAGCTGGGGAATTCGTGTAGTGGGACGTCTCTGCCCTCCCCGTTGGCGAAATCCAGCCGGGGTTGCTGCTCCAGCTCTACAGCCCTCGCGCGTGACCAGGATGGCTCCTAACCTCTTTCCATCTTCAAGGCAGCGCTCCCGCCACTCTTCTGAGTCTCAGTGTCCCACCTTTACTTTTTTTTGTGGAGTTTTCACTCAGCCACCTTTCTGGTGATTCTGGGTGATGTTTGTTTTGTTGTTATGTTGTAGTTTTTGAATCATTGTGCGGGGCAAAACAATAGGTGTTTACCTATGCCGCCATCTTGGTTCTCCTGCATTTAAAAAAAAAAATGTTTTCATTGATTTTTAGAGAGAGAGAAAGATAGAAGCATCATCACTGAGAGAGGAACATTGATTGGTTGCCTCCTGCATGCCTCCTACTGGGGAATGAGCCCATAGCCCAGGCATGTGTCCTGACTGGGAACCAAAACAGTGACCTCATGGTAAATGGGCCGAAGCTCAACCACAGAGCCCCACCGACTGGGATGAATATATTTTCTTTTTTTTTAAATTTTTAAAATCTTTATTGTTCAGTTTATTAATTACATTGTTCCCCCTTTTTATCCCCCTATAGCAGCCCTCCAGCCTGTACCCATCCCACCCTCCACCCTCCCCTTCCCCTCCCCACTGTCCTCACCCACTGTTGCAAGATTTTTGTCCAGTCTCTTGCTGTACTTCCCACACCCCTTTTCTCCCCAAGAATTGTCAGTCCATTCCCTCTCTATGTCCACGTTTCTGTTATATTCACCAGTTTATCTTGTTCATCAGATTATTAATTCACTTGATTTTTATATTCATTTGTTGATAGATGTGTATTTGTTGTTCATAATTTATATTTTTACCTTTTTCTTCTTCCTCTTCTTAAAGAATATCTTTCAGCATTTCATATAATGTTGGTTTGGTGGTGATGAATTCCTTTAGCTTTTTCTTATCTGCAAAGCACTTTATCTGATCTTCAATTCTGAATGATAGCTTTGCTGGATAGAGTAATCTTGGTTGTAGATTCTTGCTATTCATCACTTTGAATATTTCTTGCCACTCCCGTCTGGCCTGCATTGTTTCTGTTGAGAAATGTGCTGACAATCGTATGGGTGCTCCCCTATAGGTAACCAACTGTTTTTCTCTTGCTTCTTTTAATATTCTCTCTTTGTCTTTTGCTCTTGGAATTTTAATTATGATGTGTCTTGGTGTGGTCCTCTTTAGATTCCTATGTTTTGGGGTTCTGTGTACTTCTTGGGCTTTTAAGTCAGTTTCTTTCACCAGGTGGGGGAAGTTGTCAGTCACTATTTCTTCAAGTAGGTTTTCATTAACTTGCTCTCTCTCTTTTTCTGGCACCCCAATAATTCAGATGTTGGCATGCTTGAGGTTGTCCCAGAGGCCCCTTACACTATCTTCAATTATCTGGATTCTTTTTATTTCTTGCTTTTCCAGCCGAGTGGATTTTGCTTCTTTGTATTTCAAATCTTTGACTTGGTTCTTGTGGCCCTCTGGACTGCTTTTAGGACTTAGTGTAATATTTTTTATTTCAGTCAGTGTATGCTTGATTTCTAGTTGGTCCTTTTTCATATCCGTGAGGATCTCTTTCATATCCTCAGAGGTCTTGTTCATTTCCTTGTAGGTCTCATTCATTTCCTTGTAAGTCTCATTCATTTCCTTGTAGGTCTCATTCATTTCCTCATTGGTCTTGTTTATTTTCTCTTAGTTCTCATTAAGTTCATCGGCCTTTTCTAGGAGCCTCTTGAAAAGCCTTATAACTGTGGTTTTGAACTCTATGTCTAGTCGTCTTTTTTCCTCCATTTCTTTCACACCTGATTTCTTTCTATGTCTCTGCATGGTGGCTGCTTTATGTGGTAGATGTCCTCTAAGGGACAATGGCTCAGCCTCCACAGTTACCTGAGGTGGGTACTCTTACTGCAATCCTTTATGGGTTGTACAGTATTTTTGAATTTAAGCCCAGCTTGTTGTTGTTAGCCCTAGGAGGGTTTGACCTCCAGGCCTATTGGTTGTGAAGGGAGACTGTTCAGGTTGGATGGGTGGAGTCTCTGAGCTGAACAGGCAACCTCAGTGTCACGTCCTATGCGGTGCTCACACGCGCGCGGATCTCTGTTGGATGGGGATGGTTGCAGACACCTCCAAGAGAAAGCCGCTAGTCTCTACCCCTTGCCAGACAACTCTGCCTCTCCCCAAATGAGTCTGCACACCCAAAGTTTCGCCCAGGGTTGTAAAACAAAGCAGTCTGGTGGTCTCCAGGGAGCAAGTCGCCAGGGAACAAGTCGCGCGTCTGTGCTATCGCAGAGTTTACGCACACAAACTGCTTTTCCAAGCAACCTGGATTCTCACACTAGGAGACCTCTGCCATGCCCAGCTTTCATGGTGCATACCGCGAACCTCGGACCTCGCCTGGCACTGGGGAATCCATGCAGTGGGATGTTTCCACCCTCCCCATTGGCGAAATCCAGCTGGGGTTGCTGCTGCCAGCCCTACAGCCCGCACGCATGCACGCGGCCATGGCTCCTAACCTCTTTCTGGCATATCTTCTAGGCTGCGCTCCGCCGCTCTTCTGAGTCTCAGTGTCCCACCTTTACTTTTATTTGTGGAGTTTTCACTCAGCCAGCTTTCCGGTGATTCTGGATGATGTTTGTTTTGTTGTTATGTTGTAGTTTTTGAATTGTTGCGCAGGGCAGAACAATAGGTGTTTACCTATGCTGCCATCTTGGTTCCTCCCTGGGATGAATATATTTTCTTGAAGAGGTTTTATTTGATGACTAAAGTAAATTTTTCGGAGGTAAAGAACCTCACATCCCCTCTAGTGACATTTTTCTCTTTCCATAGTCCTCACTTGAAGTCAGCGAGTCCCTTTGTGATGAGATCAGTTTATTTCTAGGTTCTAAAAAAAAAAACACCATGTTTCTCAATAGCTCAGATCAAACCAGATCCCCCAGATTTGGATAGAACTAATTCAAATACCTGAATCATTTCCAGAAGCATTTCTAGTTTTACTGTCAAGGTTCAGCAAATCTCTAGGCCTCAGCTCAAAATACACAGTATTTGGGCATCCTTGTATTTGTTTGCATAAAATGTTTTCTAGTTCTTGTATAATTTATCATATATATATTCCTAAAATCCTACTCAGGAACAAACCACCATAATATGGGTTTCTAAAGTTGACCCCAGCCAATCTGAATCCAAGTCTCTGGGGATATGGTTCTGGACACCTCCTTTTAAAGTGCCTCTACATGCTGAATTATAAGTGCCTTTGCAGTAGAACAACTATAAGAGTAAATGGAAAAAATAAGTTCCAGCAAGCAGAGGCAGGCAAATTTGAATTTGAGGATTTAATATTAATGGGTGAATAATATAAAAAAACAAACACATCATGAACACCTTTGCTTCAACAAGTCCATTTTCAGCTAGGCTGGCTGCATCAGTGTGCTGATACTTTCTTCTACCTCTGAGAGCTTCTTCAGATCTTGGTTGACCTTGGCCTCATCAAATTGCAAACACAGAAATTCAGATTCATGTCCACTTTTCCCTATTTCCAGCTCCATTATAGCAACAGGGGTGTGTGTCTGAGCTGAGTGTCTCGACTGTGATTTGCCATCAACTCTCCAGCTTAGGCCCCGAAGCCCACTGTCCCAGTGGCTCTGGTTCATCAGGCTCTCTCGTATCTTTGTATTATGACTCTTCCAGAATTTAGAAATGACAGCAGCTTGATCAGATGTGATCCCTCCTTGCTTTTTGGTTTGAGCAGTCAAGAATGCTTCCAGCTGATTGAAATCCATGTCTGCAGATGCAACAGACTTAAGAATCCCCCTCATCTTCGCCAGAAAAGGCCAGAACTCCTCAAGTGGCAGCTCCGGGTAGAGCTGGCTCTGCAGCAGCTCCTGAGTCATGCCCGGGTACCCGTGGAGCTCTTTCTGAGCCAGGCCGCTCAGCAGCCCACTCAGGGACTTGGAACTTTCCAGCTCGCCCGCCATTGTCATCAAGAGTTACAGTTTTGACTTTGAAGAGAAATTTAACTCAAATTACTCCATTAGAAATTTCCATTTTGTTTGTCACATCTTGGGTTAGTTGAACCCAATGTGCTAGTCATTTCACAATGTATATAAATCAAACCTTCATCTGTATGCCTTGAACTTATACAGTGGCGTATGTCAGTTACTACTCAACCAAACTGGAAGAATAAACTGTGCCTTAAGAAATGGGAAAAAAAAGTGTTAGATGTAGAAAAATGCATACACATAACTAAAAGGAAACAAGTCAGGATACACACATAATAAATGTTATCACCTAAAAACTTTTTAATAAAGGCATGTGTACCTAAACATTTACAAACAACAAAAGGAAATACTTTGAAACGCTGACAGTGGTTAACTTTGGATGTGGAGAGAAGTGTTTTGTGTTTTTTTTTTACTGTACAATATTTTTTTTTAATTTCTACTAATGACCCTGTACTATGTTGATAATGAGAAAAAAATCTTCTGAAAATACCATTTAAGTAACTACTTTTATAGGTGTAAAATGCGTTCTGTATCCATGTCCAGTGACCATCCACTTATCTTTGAGAAACTTAAAAAGTGCTTTGAGTGCTTTAAAATGCATTGTTGCACCCATTATTGCTTCCTGGTGAGAGCCCTGGGCTTTGGAGAGGCTGAATCTGCTTGGAAAAGTAATGGGGCAGGGTGGGGGCAGGGCAGGGGGTGGGAGCAGAGCAGGATGGGGGCAGGGAAGAAACCCAGAAGCGAGGCTCCTCAGCAGGATGCCTCCGGGTCCACAGCTCAGGCTGTATTTGAAGAATTCCTCACTGGAAGGCTGGTGTCTACAGTAACGATTCAGATTTGTTAAACTTTAGATATGAGCCACAGCAAATTTTCTTTAAAAACTGTGTTTGCCATTGTTATCACAAAAATAATTAAATTATGCTACCTAGACTCATAAATGGAGCATATCTGCACATAAAAAAGATTTTTAAAGGATTAAGGTCTCCTAAATTACAGCTCTATGGTTCTAACCTCAACTGGATCTACATAGGCAGACAGGAAAAGTAGGAAGTGCACTGGCCCTAGGTTCTGATTTATCTCTGCTATTAATTAGTAACTTCACGTAACCTTTCTGGTTCTCCTACTTATGTCTATAAAATGAGCGTAAAATTAATTAAGCTTTCTACAAACTCTTAAATAATTCTAGGCTCAGATTTCTACAATCTTCCCAAATATCTCCTTTCCCTAATTCTCAGCAGTAATAAACTTTTCCTTGGATTAACCTTTGTGGTTTCAACACATCACAAAAATGTAAACAAACTTTTATACTAGGCCTCATTTCAAAAATACACAAATGTCTTTGAAACTTATCCTATAACATTTTGGTAGATTCTATTAAACATTTTTTAGAAACTGTCCTAGTCTGGCCCCTGCTAGGGACTGGCAGGCTCAAACCCTCCCCTGCCCTCCCACTCCTGGGTCGCACGCATGGAGGGAGGCAGCCCAGGCAGGTGGGCAGGGGGCACCCACCTTGAGGACAGTGAGGAAGGTGGTGGTCTTGTCCCAGAACTGCAGCCTCAGGACATCAGCTCCATCTCCTCCTCCCAGAAGAGGGAGCGGAACCAGCCCACAGGCCAGAGGTGAGCGCCAGCATGGTGGTGGCGGGGACCCAGGGCAGACACTCTGGTGGCAGTGGCGGCTTCCACTGGAGTGAAACTTGGCCCCCAAGGGCTCCTCTGCCCGCCACACTGGCTGATGGGGGCGGGCCTAGCTGCGGGAACCAGGAAGCCCAGTGGGTTGTAGGCCTCGCCCACCCCACAGGCTGTCCCCTCCCACTCCGGAGCAGGGGTGCACCTGTCGTGATTGAGGAGGCCTGCTAATGCGAGCGCACGCACGTGTGTGTGTGTGTGTGTGTGTGTGTGTGTGTGTGTGTGTGTGTGTGTGTTGGGGGGGGGGGGGCTGGGGGAGTGTTCCTCTCCCCTGTGCTCCTTTCTACCAGGCCTTCCTCCTTCCCTCATTAGTGTTGGTTATTTCATTCTTTCCACCATTTGTTTATTAACAGTCTACCCCTGCAGGAAAACTTCAAGACAGGACACTTCTGCATTTGGGCCAACTCAGTGACAAGAACCAGAATTTTTCATCAGATCACTGGTTTGCGCATCATTATGGAACATCAGAACTTTTGACTTTCTTTTATTAAGTATTTACATTAAGAAGTATATTATTTCATGTAGAATATATTAATTTATCCTTTTATAATTGTAGATATTTAGACATACCAGCACATGCTTTCTGTAGATTACTTTCATGAAATAAATAATGAATTCAAGTTCTAATTCTGACCATATTTTCTTATCAGTAACAATGGGCAAGGGCTGATTTTTATCACAGTGAGTCCATTGACCATATGTGTTAATTCATTAAGGTTTTCTAGTTTTTCTATTGATAAAATCTTATAGCCAGAGATGCGGTAGTAGGCGAAACAGGTTCACTAATTATATGTAAAACCAATATATTAGACTTTCCAAAGAATTATAATTCTGAACCTTGATAGCATTTGTCCACATTATAGGGATGAATGTGTCACTGTCCTCTTCTTCACTTGAAGGGCGAGTCTTTGGATGCAAGGACCTTACTCAAATGAGATCCTTTGTTCCAGGTGCAATTTTCAGTCCTGACTAAGCAGGCAGCAGAGACCAGAAGCATCCAAACTGGGGAAGTGGGGTTGACAGAAATGCATATTGCTGAGCTTCCTGCTCTTAGACAGCTTATGACAATATTGGAGAATCACCAGGTGTGTTAAGAGGAGAAGGGAAGAAATGTGAAGAAACACTGGGGAAGAATTAACAGGTGTCATAAGAGGGGAATGAGAAAATTAATAGAAGAGAAGGGGAAAACCTGGGGAATCAGTATATGATGGATTTAAGTGGAAGGAGGATAAAATCTAGGAGAACCTACATGTTATAAAGGAGGGCATGCCATTTTATTATTTATATACCAGGTGTCAGCAAATTATAGGCAATGAGTAAAATCTGGCCCTTCATCTGTTTTCATATGGCCCATGAGATAAAAATAATTTTTATTTATTTTTTAAAATTAGAAAACAATCAAAAGAATATTTTGCATTACATAAAGGTAATATCAAATTAAAATTTCAGTGTTCACAATTAAACTTTGAGTAGAACACAGACATGTGCCTTCATTAATATGTTGTCTTTGGCTACTTTCATGCGACAATGGCAGAGTTGAGTAGTTATGACTACGATGATATTGTTTACAGAGCCAAACAATTTATAATAAAACCATTTATATAAGAAGTTTATCCTAGCCAGCTTGGCTTAGTGGATAGACCAGCCTGTGGACCAAAGGGTCCTGGGTTCCAGTCCAGCCAAGGGCACTTACCTTGGTTGCAGGTTCCTCCCTGCCCCGGGCCCTGGTCAGCACATGTGCAGGAGGCAACCAATGCTGTGTTTCTCTCACATTGATATTTCTTTCTGTCTTTTCCTATCTCTTCCACTTTTCCTAAAAATCAGTGAAAAAGTATCCTGGGGTAAGGGTTGAAAAAAGTTTATTGACCTTTATCTTCCCCAGAGAAGTTGAAGACCATGCTCATCATTATTAGCAAGGTATTTGGATTTCAGAGATCTTAAATGTGATATACAACACATCTTAAAATCAACAAAATATAGTACATTTTAATGAGTAAAGGAATACAAACATAATTCTGAAATACTTATATGAATTAATATTACACTGTAGTTAAAATCAATAAAGAAAAAGATAAAATGAACAAAAAATTACATAAAACATTATACATGTATATAAATATAGAAAGATGAAATAATACTGCAAATGGTTAATTGGCATATGCATATATAACAAATGATTAGAAAACTAAATTGGAAGAATGATTAGAAAATTAATAATGGAAAAGTAATAAGAGAAATGGGACTGAGGAATGATATAGACTATTATTGTATTATTTATTACTTCTGTTTGCTTTTTTACTTATTTAAAAAAAAATCCTCACCCAAAGATATGTTTATTGATTTTAGGGGTGGGGGAAGAGAGAGGAAGAGAAAGTGAGAGAGAGAAACATCTATTGACTGTCTCCTTTATGGGCCCCAACTGGGGATGCAACAAGCAAACTTTTTGTCAGGGCACTTCTCCAATTCTTAAAAAGTGAAAATATGAAGAAAGATGATAAGATATAATCTCTGTTTATTCTACATGGTTAGTATACATTTGTTAAATGTTTTCTGTATCAGAATATAACATCATAAAAAGGAAAGCAACACAGCTATGGAAGTATTTATTTTTATTTGTTGCCTAAAGAAATGTGAATGGTGGAAATGCAGTTCAGATTTTCAGAGTTACCACCGAAAAAATAAATATAATTGATGGTAATCTTTGGATTATAATTAGTTATCAATCACTAAATTATGACTAGTTTATCCTAAATGAAAAATCCATAACAGACAATAGCTTTTTATAGACTACACAAAAGATACATTAGAAGAATTAACGTGGTATGCAATAGGGAACTGTTCCAAGACCAAAGATCTAAAGTAGCATCCTTGATATTTGTGTAGTATGTCCCAAAGGGTTGTACTTTAGTGATAAATCTCCAATAAATTGTGTTTCAAGGCTATTTTTGACATGGGCTCTGCTGAGCCACTTTCCAGGAACTCTTCACAGGTTGCCATTCTTGGGAAAAAATGTGCCTGACTCCTAAAAGTGATCATTTCCCCATTGTACTAATTCTAAGAATAACATACTGAGCCTTATTGTCAACTATTAATATTATTGGACTTGGAAGATAACATGGAATCAGATGTACAAATTGGACATCTTATCTTTTGGCAAAGAAAACTTCTTAAAGCTTAGCCTTGGTTACACCAAGAGTATACATTCCTTTTACCACCAAGAATTGGACTGTAAATAATCAAAAAGCAGCCTTTTAAATATAGTATTTAAAGAAATTTCTCAGTGTCTGCTTGATCAGGATTGTTAGAAATAACAGTTAGGAATAAAACAAGAACAACAAAATTTTAGTGAGTTTAGTGAGTTGTTATGTGAAACAAAAGTCTAACATTATGGTTAGGAATACCATAAACTTCAGGTTTATTATAAATATCACACTAGAGGCCCAGTGCATGAAATTTGTACATGGGAGGGGGGGGTCCTCTCAGCCCAGCCTGCACCCTCTCCAATCTGGAACCCCTTGGGGAATGTCTGACTGTTGGTTTAGACCCAATCTCCACGATTGGGCCTAAACTGACAGTTGGACATCCCTCTCACAATCTGGGACTGTTGGCTCCTAACTGCTCACTTGCCTGCCTGCCTGATCACCCCTAACTGCCTCTGCCTGCCAGCCTGATTGCCCCTAACTGACCCCTCAGCAAGCCTGGTTGCCCCCAAATGCCCCCCCCCCCCCACCAGCCTGGTCATCCCTCACAGTTCAGTTGTTATTGTGAGGGCATCCTGACCAATTTGCATATTACCCTTTTATTAGTATAAATTATTTCAAGTAAAACAAAAATGAGTTTTACTAACTCCTCATGGGGGGATCTGAACTTAACTGTCTTCTATGTGGCAATGGGAAAAATTTGAGAGGAGAGTAACGAAGTTACAGCTTGAGAAGTGTGAGTTATGGAGAGCCACCTTTAATTCTGCTTCTTATGGATAAGTGAACAACTCAGGCATTTTCCCTACTCAAAAGTGTGCAAGTTCTGTTTTGAAGGTGGAGTCTGATGGCCAAAAAATTTAACTCTGGCCCTAGCTTGTTGCTCAGTGGTTAGAACATTCATCCACTGACTGAAGGGTCCTGAGTTCAATTCCAGTCAACAGCATGTACCTGGGTTTTGGGCTGTATCCCTGGTTTCAGCTGGGTACATGTGGGAGGAAACCAGTCAACGTGTCTCTCTCATATCGATGTTTCTGTCTCTATCCCTGCATTTCATTTTCTCTGATGAATCAATGGAAAAACTATTCTCTGGTGAGGATTAACTAAACTATAAAAATAAAAACTTAACTTTGAAGACATGATTTTTTTTTCTGGTTAAACACAAGATATTGATATTTGAATAAGGATTATTTAATATTAGTTTCCTTGTTTTCATTTGTTTACATAGCCAAAAATCAGGTAGGCAACTGTGAAACAATCAGATATTTTATTATTTATTTTTATTAATAATACTTTAATATTTTATTTGAATTATTAAAATTTATTTTTAATGTCTACAAGTATATGATTACACATAAATATTACTGTTCTATTATGCTATTTCTAGTTTATGGTAATAATGGGGAAATATGTGTTATTGATAGGAAAAATGTAAGTTAAACTGTAACTTTGTGGAAATTTTAAACATACAAAAAGGTTGAAAGAATAGTATGAGTTACACTCTTATCTTCCACTTACATTGGCCCAGCGTCCAGGATCTATCACCTCACTACAAGAGCCGAGGTCTGCTTTCTACAGGCCCAACTTAGGGAGGGAGGATACCACCTACAATGCATCCACTCAATGTGGCATCATGTTGAGCCCAAGCCTCGCTTTTCACAGTTGCTCATATGCAGAATGTGAGCATTGGAAAAAAGCACATTTTCTGGAGAATCAGTGGTCCCTCCTGAGCTGAGGGAGGGGTAGATTAATTTTTAATCAAATCAAAGTGAAAATTACCCCCAAAATGCAAAAAACAGAGACTCAAACAATGCCAGAGGGGCTCAGGGATGCCGTGGGCTGGGTTGAAGCAGGACTTTCCAAGGGTGAACTGAATGGAGGGCTCAAAGCATCAGAGGGCTATTCCCAAATACAGGAGGATCAGTTGCAGTGGACCCGGTGCCTTGGGGATGGGGAAGAGCAGGCTGGGGAGACCTCTGGTGAGCTCCTTTCAGACAGGCACAGAACCCCAATCCCTCCCAGGGTCTTGCCTTGGGATCCTTGCTGCCAGCCCCTGGAGAAGGCCATAGCGAGCCCCACAGCAGTGGGAACACCCCAGGCAATGGGAGGAATGAGTGAGGAGAGGTGGGCTGTGCAGGCAGAGGTCCCACCTCAGGGCAGCTGGCTTCTGCATCTTCTTTTTTTTTTTTCTTATTAATCCTCACCTGAGAATATTTTCCATGATTTCTAGAGAGTGGAAGGGTGGAGGTAGGAATATATATATATATATATATATATATATATACACACACACACACACACATATATATGCACACACACACAGAATGAGAGATATACATACAGAAAGATAGATAGATAACAATGTGAGAGACACATCAACTGAATGCCTCCTATATGAGCTCCAATGGGAGCTAAGGATGGAAATTGCAACCCAGTTACATGCCCTTGACCTGAAATCTAATTCGACACTTTTCAGGTGTGTGGACTGACACTCCTACCATTGAGTAACACTGGCTAGGCTAGAGTGGAAATTTACTATTAAGAAAAGTTCAGAGCCATTTTCTCTTATTAGATTAATATCTATAACCTCCTTTAGTTGATAAACTTCAAGACACTTCAAACCCACCAGAGGACCAGGTGGCTTAGTAGCCAGCAATCCTCCTGCTGGGCAGATACTCAGCCTATGCAGAGACTGCTCCTCTCTCTCCTGGGAGAAGTCAATGGTCAGGCCACTCACTACAGTGGACTAGGTTGACTGCCTGGGTCACAGGTTTTTGTGAAGCACATACTGATTCCCAGGTCACAACCCCCCAGGAACTCCTACATCACAGCTGCTCCATTTTCCCAAAAGAGTGGCCACCAGCCTGGGCTTGGACTACAAAGAGCTTCAGAGCCACATACATAGCCCAGCACCAACTCTCCCTGGTAACTGCTCTGGGCTTTTTCCTGCCCACACTCACCTGCCCAGCTGCCACTGTTGCTTCCAGCCTTGATACCGGAGAGGAATCTGGGCTCCTCAATCACCTGGACGGAAGGTGCAGAGACCACAAGGGGCTTGTCCAAGCTCAGAGTTTCTCCTGGCTGCTTTGGTATTAGTTCCAGGAAGCACACTGTGCAGCTCGGCCTTGGTTCCTCACCTGCTACATTGATAGCAGAGGCACCTCCCCTCCTGTTCTCTTGGTCATTTTGTGCTCTGTCCTCATGAGAACCCTGCCTACTGGTCACCACGTGGTCCTTGGGCTATGCTGGTGTTCACAAGTGTGTGGACTGACTGGGTGAATAAAAGAACTATACTGATTTTTGAGAAAGAAAAATGGGGAGTGAGAGAAAGATCAATTTGTTGTTAATCTAATTTTATACATTATTTGGTTGATTTTTGCATGTGTCCCAACTGGAGACGGAACCTGCAAACTTGGCATTATTGAGGTGATGCTCTGACCACCTGAGCTATCAGGGCATGACCAGACATAACTGGGATTTTAAGTTAAATAAACCACTAATGTAACTGGGGATAGATAGAAACAAGAACCACCATGATGGCAGATAATGATGGAAGGCTAGAATAGGATTCATGGAGTTTCCTAAGTGTTTTCTTTATATAGATAAAGAGTGTCAACCTATGAACCACGAGGTCATGGTTTGCTTCCAGGTCATGGCACATACCAGGTTGTGAGCTCTCTCAACATTGATGTTTCTATCCCTTTCTCCTTCTCCCTCTCTGAAATCAATAAAAATATATTTTTAAAAATCAATAGACCTCATGTAAAAAATTTTTTTCCACCCCATTTAAGAGCAACAGATAAGTTTATTTCACATGTGACATTTCACACCTTTATATCTGTGTCAAGGATCACCAAATAGTACACATTAGAAAAGTGTACTTTGTTGCATGTCAGTTCACATTTCCTGGGAGGCACAGCCTTGCCTCAGTGGCAGCAAATATTCGCAAGCAGTGAAGTCTGTTGCTTTCAGAATCAACAGGAATGCTCACTAGTCACAAAATAAACATTCCTGGGAATGGTCTATCTTTTTCTTGCTTTGAGCTCTTGCCTGTTGAGAAAACCTTCAGGTGAACACCCTACAGAGGCAGGGGAATCTATAAAACCACTGGATCATTTTCTCTGTCAATGATTTCAGCTACAGGAAAGGAGGTCCTGAGAATGTCTTTACAGAAAGATCACAAAAGCCACAGGCCCTGGATCATTTGTGGATTTGCATTCAGAATAGGCATTTTTCATCTAATTTATTACAGTCTCTCCCATCACTACAAAAATAGAGTTTCTGTACCAATATTAGTTTCACTTCAGTCTTACAACAAATGTCACAAGCCTATGAAATTTCTTCACGGCTCCTTGGCAGTACATGGAGGACTTCCCCTTAACATTGCTGAAACTTATGTAATACTTACTGTGCACAGATAACATAATTCACATCATTCATAGAAGCAGAGCAAAAGCCTTCTCTTCTGGGTGACCACTGACCTCCCCAACCATCAAGGCAACCAGACTGCAACTTAGAATCACAAAGTCATGCAGTCTTTCTTTCAAGGCCATGGGCAGCAATGCAGAATAAACCAATATTGGACAAAGTGATTTTCTGCCATCATGTTGTACCTTCCAAAGGACAGAAAGTTTGGGATCCCCATAATATCTGTTCACCTCTGCATACTCTGTGTTTACAATTGTGCTTTCAAATAATCCCAAGGGGTGAACAGAACCATAAGATTTAAGTTACAAAAGAAAAAAACTCCTTTGCAAAAGGATCATAAACCAGACCAGTATACAGCAAGCAGTTTGCAAGATGGTGAATTAGAACCTGAAACAACGAATCACAGCATGATGTGAGAATGACAATGTCTCTGAAAGAGCTAGCATTCGTTAGCTGAGGATGGGTGTTCTGGATGAACTCTGGATCTGGTCAATTTCCTAGCCAGAGAATGGAATGAAGATCCTGCCAAGAAATAGAAGTTTTCATAATTTCATCAAGTAGAAGTATAAGACATAATTGATTTTCCCTGAGCAAACAGGGGTTTTCACTGATGCACACTGTTCAGGTGAGCCAAGTGTTAGAGGTGAAATCACTTCAGCCACGAGTTCTCACAGTGACATCAATTGCGTAGTAGGTCTGTGCAGGTTAGCAAGTGCAACGAAGCTCCTTAAAGCCTCACTTCTACCTAAAAATTATGAGGAACCTAGCAGAGAGTATTTTCCATTAAGAGATTTATATTTTAGTAAATGGGTGTCAAAGAGTCTCTTTCAGTACTGCTATTCTGAATGACAACAATAAAACACTCCTTGCACATTTAAGGCCTTTCTCCAGAATGAACTCTCAGGTGTCTAACTATGCTAGGTTTGTGGCTAAAAGATTTCCCACATTCACTACACTCATAGGGCTTTTCTCCAGTGTGAACTCGGCAGTGTTTAATGAGATGAGACCTTTGATTGAAGGACTTCCTACAGTCACTACACTCATAGGGCTTTTCTCCAGTGTGAACTCTGAGGTGTTTAGTGAGGGTAGATCTTTGACGGAAGGACTTTCCACAGTCACTACACACATAGGGCTTTTCTCCAGTGTGAACTCTGTGATGTTTAGTGAGGGTAGATCTTTGACGAAAGGACTTCCCACAAGCACTACACTCATAAGGTTTTTCTCCAGTGTGAACTCTGCAGTGCTTAATAAGGTGAGACCTTTCACGAAAGGCCTTTCCACAGTAAGTACACTCATAGGGCTTTTCCCCAGTGTGAACTTTGTAGTGTTTAATGAGGTGAGACTTTTCACGGAAGGCCTTTCCACAGTAAGTACACTCATAAGACTTTTCTCCAGTGTGAACTCTTTTGTGTTGACTGAGCGTAGAACTCTGGCTAAAGATCTTCCCACAGTCACTACACTCATATGGCTTTTCTCCAGTGTGAACTCTTTGGTGCTGAATGAGGTTAGACTTATTTCTGAAGAATTTCCAACATTCACTACACTCATAGGGCTTTTGTCCATTGTGAACTCCCTTATGTTGAATGAGGTTAAACATTTGTCTAAAACCTTGCCCACATTTGTTACACTCATAATTCACTTCTCCAGAGCAAACACCCAGATGCTGAATAACCTTCTGGTAGATATTGGCAGCTTTTTCACATTCAACACACTGATGATGACTTTTTCCACCAAGAAATTCATGGAAAATCTCACTGCTACTCTGTGGCTCCTCAGTGCTAACAGTGGCCTGGTGTTGGAGAATATCTGAGATGGCTGGTAAGTCTTTGCCAACCTCCCTACTGGTTGAAGGCACCCATGTAAAATAGAAGCTGCACCGGGACACAAATGAGGCCCTGTCCATATCTTCTTCCCAGGGCTTCTCTCCACTGCCATCTCTCTGCTGATGATGACAGTTTGCACTGAAAAATAAGTCTTTCACAGATGTGTCACCGAGGAAGGCTTTCTGCTCACAGTATGCTGCTTGTAACTCTGGCAGGTGCAAAATATGTTTTAAAACTGAGAAACACCACTTACACAGACAGGTCTTCTGGGCTGCTGCAGCTATCTTAGAAGACCTGACCTGTGGCTCTCCTCTTACAGATACACTCTGCTCAGGAGGCATCTTCTCCTCATCTGTTTTATGCCAACAACCTGAAAACAAAGAAATGGTGAGGAACTGAATGTTGACTGTAGTGACAGGGGGAAGTAAGATTCCAAAAGTGTGTTACACATATGTTGGTTCCATGCAATTGTCTAAAAATAAGAGATGCGTTGGGAGGATTAATAAGAAGATGCTGTGAAACTCTGGGCCTTTGAATATCACAAGACAGGGAAGATCTCATGTGAAATGTGATGCCAGGATGGAAAGCGCCACATGGAAGAGAAGCAGGATCTCCAGCTCATTCTTCTGCTAACAGTGCTCAGTATGGCTTGTCAGCTGGTTATATGGGCAAACTGTGTAGGAGGTTGGTTATGTCTCATTATAAGTAAAATTCCACAAATGTGTCACCAGTGTTCGAGGACCACTAAAGCATGTATGTGTACCTAATAACACATGCACAGGTCAATTTCTGAGAATACTGCAGAAAGAGCAGTGCAGAGGATCAGATGATGCAAAAAGACCACAAAGATGCAGTTAGTCAAAGCTAGCAAGCCATAGATGAAATGACAAGTCAGCAAAATGTCAAGTATGGCAAAAAAAAAAAAAGGTAGAAATGAGGTGTTGCCAATGGCACTTTCACCTAAAGACTGCTGGAAATGAGCAGGTTCCCAATTATCATCTGTACACAGCCCTTCCCCCAACTGGCACTCAACAGAACCAGGCCTCCTCTGAGAACATCTTGCAGGTTCACCTTGTGGAACAAATCAGGGTTCTCCCTGTATTTTCTACTGTAAAAGTACATAGAAGGTAAATATTCTGAGTATAAATGAAAGACAACAGAGGTGAGCAGCCTGCACTGGCCCAGAGCTATTTGGTTTGCCAATAGTATTCAGGAAAAGTAATATTATAAACAACAATTGAAGGAGGGTCTTACAAAAACAGCATGGTTCATGTAAGTGAAGAACATAACCTGGCACAGTTACAAAGAAACTTTAGCTAGAGGAAGGAGGTAGAAATGGAAGCCATGGATCTGAACATAGTCACCCTCTCAAGAGAGAAGAGCAGGTGGAAACCTTTAAGATGCCTCTAAGAGTACTGACTCCCAGACACTTCCTCCACTCTCTGAAGCAATTTGTTTTAGGAATGTTCATAGAGTCCATTAGTCAGGGCTCTTCACACAGCTCAGCACTGGCATCCAGAGCACATTTGACAAGACAATGGCAATTAGCAGAACCCAGGGTTTGGCTATAGAAGAGAGAAAGCTATAAGGAGAATAAAGGAAGAGAGGACATCACTTTAGGACACTAAGAGAGATGTGAAGGTCTTACCTACAGATGATAGAAGTGCAAAAACTTCTAGCATCTCTTCGCAGTACAGAAGTCTCTGATCCTCATCAAGAAGCCTCCACTCCTCCTGAGAGAAGGCAATGGCCAAGTCTTCAAAGTTCATATCCTGTCATAATAGGCACAGTTGAGTCCATGGTCAGCTTCTTTTCTAGGATTTTAAATTCGTCATACTCCCCATCTATCTGCTCCCTCTACCACCTCTCAGAGAAGATTCCAGGCCTAGGTCCCATCAAAATCACTCTCTCCTTATATTCCTATTGATACTGTGCCTTCCACCAACAATAAAGGCAGATGAACACACTGATGATACCTGAGCTCTAAGCATGACAGGTAGACCACACTGCCTCTCATCAATACAAGGAGTTTCAGGAACATATGTTGGGAGAGATGTTGGCCATAAAGGTAATGTGAGTAATTTGACACTGGTTTTGGCCAGCAATACTTTTGTAGGCCCCCAGATTTTCTTTCCAAGGCACCAAAAAACATGGCATCACATTTCAACCTGCCTACCCTAATTCCAGGGTGCTAAGTCCATCACTTTGTAGTACCTGCTCATATAGGTGAGGTTGAGCTCCACGTCTCTCCCACAGCTTCATTCCCAGAGGGACAAATTAAAAAATATCACAAATATGCCATTAGGAGGACAGTTTGTTTTCTAATCAGCTTCTTTTCCAAAATTCTAACTTACCACTTCTGTAATATATTACTGTCTTACTCTCTTTTCTTCTCCATGCCAGTGGAGATTTTCAAGCCAGGTGTCACTGATGTAGGCTATCTCATTCCTGTTGATCACTGTGTCAGCCCTCAACAACAAAAGGCAGGTGGGCATATATATGGCATCTAAGTTCTGAATCTGGCATGTAGCACAACTACATCCCCTCTTTACAGAAATCACCCTAAAATTCCCCATGTCATCCAGACATCACCAAAAATGGACACACACTTCATTCTCTTATGTCAATGTTAGATCCCTGCATCCATGAATTCACATTCCAACTGCAAATGCACATCACTTTTCTACCATACGCCTCTCACACCTGCATCCCACAGCCCCCATATTCATCTTCTTGTTCTCTTACTCATTACTCAGTATGGGTGTCCAGTGAATTTTAAAACTGATCTAACAGGATGAAGTGCTACCCCAACTCTTAAAGTCTACAGTTATGGAAGCATCCTTGAGTACTGTTAAAAAGGCCTCTGTCCTCAATTGTTTTTTCGTTCAACCTCACCTATTAAGAACTACTTCAGATCTCAGATATCCAGAACTCACCTCCACTGGTGCTGCACTTAATGTCCCTTCACTAGTGACAGCATTTATTTCCCCACTTAACTGTCACCTAAATCCCAGCCTGATGACTCCAGGCCCAGTGAGTCTTACAGTTGACCACTACTGTTCCTAAGCTAATCCATCAGACTGACCACAACACCTCAGGCCATTCAAAAGGTCGTAACAAAATCCTGGTGAGTGTTTGAGAATATGCATCAGCCCCAGGCACATCTCTGAATTACTTTTCTGCCTCCAATTAATCTGGCAATGGCTCACCTTTCATGGGTTTTAGTCACAGCCAAATGAGAGTATTTTCTCCACCATGTAGTTGACCACTTCAGTCCCTATGATATGCTGTGACATCCAACTCACACAAACAGGAAATAGCAGAAAACTCAGTCTTCAGGGTGACACCTTCTCCTTCCTGAGCTACCATTAGCATCCTGAATGATTCCCCACTTTATTTATTAACTTTTAAAATATATTTTCATTGATTTAAGAGAGGAAGGAAGGAGAGAGAGAGAGGGAAACATCAATGATAAGAGAGAATCAATGATCAGCTGCCTGCTGCACACCCCCTACTGGTGATTGAGACTGAATCCCAGGCATGTGCCCTTGACTGGAATCCTGGACACTTCCCTTAAATCCACAAGCCACACTCTATCCATTGAGCAAACCAGCTAGAGCATGATTCCCCATTTTAAAGTGACCTAAAGTCCAGGTTGGTGTTGCTCAGTTGGTTGAGCATCAACCATTCAGAGAGGTCACTAGTTGGACTGAGTCCTGGTTAGGTCACTTGCCCAGGTTTCCCACTTAATTTCCAGTAAGGGGCCTGCAGGAGGCAACCAATCCTTGGATCTTGCTCATCAATGTTTCCCTCTCTCTCCCTCTGCCTTCCTCTTTATCTCTAAATTCAGTAAGAACATATTTTTTTAAGAAAAAAAGTGATGTGTATCTTCACTCAGGTTCACTGTATTTTTAAGAAATTTTCATTCTGAATTGCTCTTCAGAGGTCCAGAGTCTCGTGAACTACCCTCTGAAGTATGCTATACCCTAACAGGCCAAAAAAAAAAAAAAAAAAAAAATCCCCAAAGAACATTAACCTACCTATAAATTTATCCATCTCAGTTCATGATGCTTCCATTTCTAAGGCTGCTAAATCCCAAACCTCCCATCATCCCTGACTCTTACCTCTCTCTCTCAATCTCAAAATTAGAAATCCAGGTGGTCACACCTAAAACACTAATCCATAATCCAACTGCTTCCTCCATCCACAAACCTGTGCCTGTAAGTGACTGCATTTGCAGGAATCTGTAGGAAGATAAAGGGCCGTTGACAGCTTGGCAAACACTGCCAGGATCCATGGGCTTGGCCACCCAGTACCCTTTCCCAGCCTTGGGGTCAGGTGATCTAGAGATGACTGTATTACCTCAGGCTTCAGTGCACAGGCTAGCCAAGTTTGTTATCTATAAAAGGACTTTTCCTTCCTGTACCCAACAGGTATCCTCTCTCTTCTAGTGTGTTCTTCCTCTGGGCAGTTTTGGGAAACGTTTAGAACCCTACCTCAGACAATGTCCCTTTTTTGTTCACAGCTATTGATGGCCCCAGCTTCCTGAGAATGAAACTAAAACTTCTCTGGCAAAACTTCGCCTCATCTTCTCTGTTGCCTTTAGACACAGAACAGGCCCAGGATTCCGAATCCTCCCAGCTCAGCCACACCAACCCAAACCTTACACAGTGGCGCCGGCCTGTCACCCTCTTTCACTCTGCACGTCGCCCACAAGAGACTCACGGTTCTGGACGATGCCTGGATCCAAGGATGAAGGCTAAATGGGTAAGGCTGAGTTGAAGTCTGCAAGCAAAACGGAATCTGGGAGGCACGGAGGCCTCAATCCTGCCTGTTGCAGCTAATCGAGCCTCAGACACACCACTGCATAGCCGGACACTGCATCTGGTGCCTAGTCCTAAATGGGACTCAGTGCCAGAGCATCTCTGTACATTAACAGAACAAAGAGTTCAAAATGACCACCAGGAGGAAGACACAGGAAGTCACTCCCAAACCAATAGTGCGCTAGTTCTGAGTTTTCATTGGCTAAACCCAGCTATCCCTAGGCGCATTGCCCTTTGGGTAATGTAGTTTTTCGGACCCCACAAGTGGCATTAGGATGCCAGTCACTAAGTGATCATTGCAAGTATTGGTGTTGGTGGGCCTGAGTATTGTTGAGAAATAACAACTTTAGGTTCTGGGGGCTGGTCACAGGTTTCTGGGAAGTGTTGTCTGCAACCGATTAATTGTTTTGAGATATTATTTCAATTCTGTGAAGCTCAGAGTCCTTGCTGAGGTAAAAAGTATTATTTTAATTATTCCTGAAGACTATAAATTTAAACGGATATATATATTCTTTTATTTGGCTTTTTGAGACAGAGAAAATGAAAGGGAGAGAGAGAACTATGGATCAGATGCCTCCTGCATGCCACCCACCCACCGATTGGGCATCAAGCAAGGATACCTGACTTGTAATCGAACTGAGCCACTCCAGCTATCAGAATTTTTATTTCTAACATAAAACATCACATTATTAAGAGAAAACCAGGCTATGAGAGAATATACATAATCCTATCCTAATCATTTAATGACAAAATTTGAAAAGATAAAAAGGCCAACAGGTTCACATTTTGTACATTGTTAGATTGTTTGTCATCAGTACACATTGTGAAGCTATGGAGCTAGCAGTTACTGGATATTTACTCACATTCCAGGCCCTGTATTCAATGCTTTACATGCATTATTATTTCATTTAATCCTCTCCACAACCTGAGATGGTTTAACCATCTATTTTATACAGAATAAATTCAGTCTCAGAGACTCAATGTAAACTGCCTGATTGAAGAGTTAATAAAAGGCAGGGGTGGATGGCAAACCCATGTGTCTCTAATAACAGATTTCTGGCTTCTAATGTTAGACTCTGATGCCTCTTGCAGCTTAGAATAGGGGATGGGGAGTCTGGAACAGTCAGGGTCAATAGTGCCCACCCCTTTGCTCCTTACAGGTGGTGCCCACCCTTAACTGCTGCCTTCCATCCAGCCTGATTCAAGTATTATCAGTACATGATTCCCTAAATACACCCATTCTAGAACCTTGTTCCAAGTGCTGTCAGGAAACCCCCCCTCCAACACTATCCAAGGCCCCAAACTTCTCTGTTCCTTCAAGCACATACCACAGTAGCAGACTGTCCCACAGAGTGGGAGGTGGGCATGTAAGCAGAAGCCCAGTCTTAGAACAGCAGTTTGAATTTTTAACCATTAAGGAAGGTCCGGGGCATTTTCTCTCACAAGACCTATAAGTGTATGCAACCTCCTTCAGTGGTTAAAATTCAAGACCCTCGCCACACGGGAGAGGACCTCCTGGCCCAGCAGACAGCAACTCTTTCTGATGGGCAGAAAGAGAATCGGCCTCTGCAGAGAGCTCTTCCCCCTCCCTGGGCAGATCAATGGTGGGACCACTTGATTACAGTGGGAATGGGTGCACCTGCCTGGGTCACCAGTTTTCCTGGAGCACATGCTGGATCACAGGCATGACACCTCAGGAACTCCTGCAGCAGCTCTTGCTCCATTTCCCATCAAGCATGTCCCCATAGAACAGAGTGGTAACCTTGACTAAAGAGGGCCCCAGCAACACACACATACCCCTTTTCCCCATGAACTCTCCCTGTTTTTTCTCCTGCCATACACATGCCCAATTGCCACTGGGGCACGCATGCTTCCCGAGAGGATTCTGAGCTCCTTTACCACCTAAATTCAAAATTGCTCAGTCTCAGGCCCTGGCTGGGACCGCAGGGGGCATGTCCAGGCCCAGAGTTTCTCCCAGCCCCTTTGGATTCAGCCCCAGGGAGCACAGATGTTGTCATCCTCTGTGGGTGATTGTGCAGCTCAGTCCCCATTCCCTACCCTCCACACTGACAGCAGCAGCACCTTTCTTCCTGTTCTCTCCATCATTGTGTACTCTGACTTCATGAGAACCCTGGCTACTGATTCACCATGGGGGTCCCTGGACTCTCCTGGTGTTCACAGGTGTGGACTGATTGGGTGAAAATAAACCCCAACAAATGTACCAGGCCTCTAGTATCTAAATAGAGCTTTAAAAAGTGGTTCCAACTAAACATCTAGATATCCCTGTGTTGTTAGAAAATTAATGTCAACCCTTTATGGACTCTACATCTCTTTCCTCATTTCTTATGAGGAACAGCCTTGCAACAGTGACAGCAAATATTGGCAAGCAGTGAAGACTATTGCCATTGGAATCAATAGGAATGGGACTGATTACAGGATTATCCTACCTAATAAAAGAGTAATATGCAGATTGACCATCACTACAACACACAAGAGGGCTGCCCCCATGTGCTCAAAGATTCTGTCCCCATGTGGACACAAGATGACCACCACAAGATGGCCAGCAGGGGAGGGCAGTTGGGAGGTTCCAGGCCTGCATGGGAGGGAAGTTGTGGGTGATCAGGCCAGCAGGGGATGGCAGTTGGGAGGGAGCAGGCCTGCAAGGAAGGGCAGTTGGGGACTATCAAGCCTGCAGGGGAAGGCAGTTAGGGGTGACCAGGACAGCAGAGGAGGGAAGTTGGGGGCAAACAAACTGGGAGCAGTTAGACATCAATTAGGCTAGTAGGGTAGTGGTTAAGGGGTGATCAGGCTGGCAGGCAGAAGCAGTTAGGGGCAATCAGGGAGGCAGGCAGGTGAGTAATTTGGAACCAGCAGTCCTGGATTGTGAAAAGGATGTCCAACTGCCCCTTTAGGCCCAATCCTACTGGGCAGTCGGACATCCCTCAAGGGGTCCCAGATTGGAGAGGGTGCAGGCTGGACTGAGGGACATCTCCCCCCCCCCCATGCATGAATTTCATGCACCGGGCCTCTAGTACTTACATAAGCTTTGAGTTCTTGCCTGTTGAACAATCTTGAAGTGAAGACCCTAGAGAACTCAAAGGAATCCACAAAATAATTTTATTTTTTCTATGTCAATTACTTCAGCTACAGGAAACAGTTATGGATGTTCTGAGAATGCCTGTACACAAAGATTACACAAGCCACAGGCCTTGAATCATAGCATGCAGAGAGGCACTTTTCATTGAATTTACTAGTCTTTCCCACTCACTACTAATACAGTGTTTCTATTCCAATTTTGGTTCCATTTAATCATCAGAGTCTTACAACAAATGATATCAGCTTGTGAACTATTGTACATTTGTGGCACATGGCTCTTTTGCAGTCCCTGGAGAGAAATTCCTCTCAACATTGCTGAGACTTATGTAAGATATGTTGTGAATAGAGAATATAATTCATATTGTTCACAGAAGCACACCAAAGGCCTCTTCTTCTGGGTGACCATTGACATCACCAATAATTGAGGCAACAGACTGAAAATTAGAACCACAAAGCATGCAGTCTTTATCCAAGGTCTTGGCAGCAATATAAAATAAGCCAACATTGGACAAAGAGTGTTTTTCTGCCATCATGCTGTCCCCTCTGAAGCACAGAACATTTGAAGGACCCACAATATATGTCCACTTTTACATGCCAACAGATTATAACTGTTCTTTAGAATCATCCCAGCACTGAATACAGCCAAAAATATTAAAGGTAAAATAGCAAAAAACATCTTTACCAAAAGATCATAAACCAGAATAGAATACAGCATGTGGTTTGCAGGTTGTTAGATTTGAACCTGAAACAATTACCACAGCATAATGTGAAAACCACAATGTCCCTGAAAGATGTAGCACTTCTTAGTGAAGGATGGGTGTTTGGGTGAACCTGGGGTCAGGTCCATTTTCTAGTCAGAGAAAGAAATTAAGGTCCTTTCTCAGAGATCAGAATTTTCATAATCCCCAAGTATAAGTGAGAACACAGAATACATTTTCCCTGAACACACAGGGGATACGAGAGATGCACATTCTTCAGGTGAGCCAGGTGGTAGAGGTGAAATTGCTCCAGTCATACATAATCTCAGTGCCATCAATCTGGTGGTAGGTCTAGGCAGGTTAGCTCCTTCAAGCCTCACTTGTACCTGAAAATTGTGAGCAATCTAGCACAGTGCATGCTGCAATAAGAGGGGTTTATATTCAGTTAAATGTTTATGAAAGACTAACATTGTGTTGTTATTATGAATGAGAAAGATAAAACATTTCCTGAGCATTTAAAGCTTTTCTTCAGTTTGAACTCTCAATTGTCTAACAAGGCTAGTTTTGTGGATAAAATGTTTCCCACATTCACTACACTCATACGGTTATTCATCAATGTGAGCACTTTAGTGTTGAGTGAAGGTAAACCTTTGACTGAAGGACTAACCACAATCAATAAAATTGTATGGCTTTTTTCCAGTGTGAATTCTGTGGTGCTTAGTGAAGGTAGACCTTCGGTGGAAAGCCTTCTCACATTCACTACATTCATATGGCTTTTCTCCACTGTGCACTTTGTGGTGTTGAGTGAAGTTAGACTTATTCCTGAAGGCCTTCCCACAATGACTGCACTCATATGGCATTTCTCCAGGGTAAATTCTCTGATGATGAGTGAGAGAAGAGATTTTCCTGAATGATTTCCCACAATCACTGCCCTCATACAGTTTTTCTCCAGTATGAACTCTGCGGTGTTAAAAGAGATTAGACTTATATCTAAAGAACATCCCACAATCAGTACACTTATAGGGCTTCTGTAGTATGAACTCTGAGATGTCAAAGGAGGTTAAACTTATTTGCAAAGAACTTCCCAAAAACAGTATGCTCATAGGGCTTTTCTCAAGTGTGAACTCTCTTCTGTCAAATGAAGTTAAATGTTCCTCTGAAAACTTTCCCACATTTGTTACACTCATAACTCACTTCTCCAGAGCAGACACCCTAATGTTGAACAACCTACTTAAAAAAATATTTTTATTTTTATGTTTTGCAGTATACCTTAGATTTAATAGTAGTACATATGTTTCCCTCCCCCCCATTGTCCTCCCCCCAGCCTCCCTTACCCCCAAGCACATGTCCCCACCTGCCCCTCCACCACCGCACCAGTGTTTTGCGTCCACTGGTTATGCTCACATGCATGCATACAAGTTCTTCAGTTGATCTCCCACAGCACCCACCCCCAACCCTCCCTAGCCTTCCCCCTGTAGCTTGACAGCCTGTTCAATGCCTTCCTGCCTCTATATCAATCACTCTCCCCTGTTACTTTTCTTAAAAAATATTTTGCATCTGTATACTAGAAATAAATGTATAAGAACAAAAAATGTTTGAATCTCAGTTTCAGTGTCCAACTGTTCTGAGTCCCAGTTTCACTGTCAAATAGTTCTTTATGTGTACATGTCAGCAATGGTATCCAGATGGTGGACACATCGTGGCAATGCAAGTTCCATCCTCTCTGATTTGGTTCTGGGCTGCCTGCAGCAACGCACAGCTGCCAACTGCTAGCATGGCAAGGTGTCCTCAGTGTCCCCCATCTCTGGACCGTCCTCGTGGCTGGAACAGACCCGTCAGATCCTCACTGTTGCAGGAATCCACATGGTCTTGAAGTTGTTCTCTGAAAACACACAAACACATTCTCGACCAAAAGTTAACAAAGGGATCCTCTCTGCAAATTAGACTTGTGATTCTTTTTATTTTTGCCCAAATGATTTTCCTTTGGCTTATTTTGACACCATGTGTGTTTTTCATGCGTGTCCTGCTGTTGGCATTACAAGTGGAAGTTACTTTTCTGGTATAAGAATTTTCTAGATGTATTTTACTTACAGGATATTTTTCCTTACATGATATTACCCCACAATCCCCTCCCTTCTTTTTGATTAATGGGGCTTTTGGAAATTTTATATTGCAGTCTTGGTAATTTTAAATTTTAATTTTTGCACACAAATATGACTGCTTTAGGTTCTTTGCATGTTAGGAAATTTTATGATGAGATGAACTACTAATAGATATTTTAGTTAATGTTTTAGGAACAGTCTTTTGTCCAGTACATTTAAATTTTCTTGAGTATTCACATTTCACTTGGCCAATTTAAATTAATCTGAAAACTTGATTCTATTTTTACTGTCAATTTTAATACTCAAGCAAAAATCTTAGTTTACCCTGTAAATATTGGTGGAAAGGATTATTTGCATTCTTGAGTAGGCTCTGAGCATTCCTGGTACTAGACTGAATTTAGATATAGAGCAGCTATTGCTGGCCGAGTCTCTGCCTGCAACCTGGGTCCGGATATGAGCTGTGCATGGGAAGCGTAGCAGCCGTGGGGGCAGGAGACCACCCTCAGAAGGGGTGAGAGTTCAGGCCCCTGCAAGGTTAGTGGGTGAGTGTCTGTGCCCTACCTCTTTTAGTTCTCTCCTGTTGGCCCCTCTGTGACTGTGCCTGTCTTAGGTTGTTCCTTCCCTGAGGAATCTTACCTGTCTCTGGCTAACCAGCCATCCTCCGAGGCCAAACAGGGTGATGAGAGGTTCAGTTATGTCTCCTTTGTAGTCTATGCCTCCATGGCCTCCACGCCCAGCACCTGCTTTGGGGTCCCCTCGCCTGCTGGCAGGGTCCTGGTACTGATTACATATCTCAGGGGACCCAGGTTAAGGGCCCAGCTCACACCATTGGGCGAGAGACAGATCCATGGTGCCAGCTGCCCAGAGGCTTCAACCACAGCTTGAACTGGAAGCTCAGGCAACAGCTGTGCATACTTGGATTGTAAGAAGAGGGTCCCCCTTGGCAAAAAGGGCAAGAGTCGCCAATATAGAATGCTCAAGTGCCTTCCTAGTGCCTTAATTCCTTCTGAAAGGGATTAATTCCTTTCCTATCCTTTTTTAAATTACTGCCAAGCATTCAAAGAATTAGTCTGTAAGTTTCTTTGGGATAATTGTACAATATACTGTTGTCACATATCAAAAATTATAATGACATTGTAGAATAATATCATGTAAGGGTATTATGGGAACAACCTCCTTTTTGTGGCTGGCAGCATTTTCACATTCATCCCCCTTATCATTACTTTTCCCATCAAAACATTCCTGAAAAATATCATTACTACTGTGGAGCTTTTCAGTGTTAAGAGTGGCCTGGTGCTGGAGATCTGAGATGGTTTACATGTCTTTATCAACCTCCGTACTGGTTGAAGTTGTCCAAGATAAGTAGAAACTGTATCAGATCTCAAAAAAGGCCTCATATATTCTCTCATATATTCTTCCCAGGGCTTCTCCTCCTCTGTTGCTGCTGAGGGTTTGCACTGAAACAGAAGTCCATCCTACATGTGTCACTAAGGAAGGCTTTCTGCTCAAAGTATGCTGCTTGTAAGTCAGTCAGGTGCAAAATATCTTTTAACACGGAGAAACACCATTTACACAGATAGGTTCTTGGGTTTCTGGAACTCTCTTAGTAGCCTTGTCCTGTGAGTCTCCTTGAAAAGACCCATTATGCTAAGAACAGACCTCCTCATCATCTGTTTTATGCCAACAATTTGAAAACAGAGAAATGATGAGGAAATCAATGGTAACTTTGGTGGCAGGAGAAGTCTCATTACAAAAGAGTGTTGTATACAACATGTAGGTTCAATGCAATTGTCATAAAATAAAAGATCTGCAGGGAGAATTAATAATATGCTGTTGTGACATTCTGAGCTACAGAAGATCACCAAAAAAGAAAGACCTCTCCAGAAATATGACACAAAGATGGCAAGCACTACATGGATGAGTAGCAGGATCTCCAGGTCATTCTTCTGCTAACAATATGACTTGTCTGCTGGTGACATGGACACACTGTGAAAAAGTGGGTTATGTCTGTTCTAAGTAAAATTCAACTAATGAGTGGCTGGTGTTCAAGGACAATGTAAGCATGTAAGTGCACCTCATGAAAAATATGCTGGTCAGGATTAGAGAATACTGCAGAGAGAGCAGTGCAGAGGAACAGGTCATGTGAAAATGTCACAAAGTTAAACATAGCCCAAATCCAGGAAGCCCCAGAAGAAATGACAATTCAGAAAGTGTAATGTCTGTGAAAGAAAAAGTAGAAATGCGGTGTAGCCAGTGGTGCCTGCACCTAAACATTGTTTGAAAAGTGCTGGTTCCTGGTATCATCTGAACATCGCTATTGTCATATAAGGCATGCTGTTGTCAGCCATAAAGGCCAGACCTCTTCTGAGACCATCTTGCATGTTCACCCTGTAAGAAAACCAGAATTCTTTATGCATATTCTATTCTACCAACATATAAAACCTAAATATTCCAAGTATTGATGAGAGACAATAGGGATGAGCAGTTAGCAGTGGCCCAGAGCAATTCGGCTTACAATAGTGTGCAGGGAAGAGAATATTACAAAAAAAATGGAAGGAAAGTCTTACAAGGAGACACCATGGTTAATGTAAATAAAGAACATAACCTGGCATAAGCAGTCACAAAGAAACTTTAGCTAGAGTAAGGAGGTTGAAGTAGAAGCCATGATCTGGACATACTCACCCTCTCAGATAGAAGAGGTGTAGCCAGTGGTGCCTGCACCTAAACATTGTTTGAAAAGTGCTGGTTCCTGGTATCATCTGAACATCGCTATTGTCATATCAGGCACGCTGTTGTCAGGACCCAGGAAGCTGTCTGCAAGACTCTTCATTTCCAGATACTTCCTGCACTTTCTGAGGCAATTTGTGTTAAGGATGTTTGTGGAGTCCATTGCTCAGGAGTCTCCACATGGCTCAGCACTGGCAGCCACAGCACATTTGACAAAACAGTGGGGGAATTATCAAAAGACATGGTCTGGCTGTGGTAGACATAAAGGATGTCTTGAGACTAAACGAAGAGAGGACATTACTTCATGACACTAGCCGAGATGTGACGGTCTGACCTACAGATGACCCAAGAGAAAAAACTCCCAGCATCACTTTGCAGTACAGAAGTCTCTGTACCTCATCAAGGAGCCCCCATTCTTCCTGAGAGAAGGCAATGACCATGTCCTCAAAGTCCATATCCTGTCATAATGGGGTCAGCACAATCTCTGATTAGCTTCCTTCCTAAGATTTTAGGTTCATCATACTCCCCACTCTTCACATCCATCTATTCCCTCTACTTTTCTTTCTTTTTTAAAAAAAATATATTTTATTGATTTTTTACAGAGAGAAAGGGAGAGGGATAGAAAGTCAGAAACATCGATGAGAGAGAAACATCGATCAGCTGCCTCTTGCACACCCCCCACCTGGGATGTGCCCGCAGCCAAGGTACATGCCCTTGACCAGAATCGAACCTGGGACCCTTCAGTCCGCAGTCCGACGCTCTATCCACTGAGCCAAACCAGTCTCGGCCCCTCTACTTTTCATATCAGAGAAGATACCTGGTCTTGGTCCCGTCAAAATCACATTATCTTACATTCCTACTGATACTGTGTCGTCCCCCAACAATGAAGGCAGATGGCTAGATAGATTATACCTGTGCTCTAGGCCTCAAATGGGAGTCACACTGCCCCTTATCAATAACAGTGAGTGTCAGGAACATAAGGTAGGAAGAGATATTGCCCATAAAGGAATCGTGAGTGATTTGAACAAATCTTGTCAGGCAATACCCTTATTGTTCCCAAAATTGACCTCCAAGACACCAAAAAACATGGCATCACACTTCTGACCACTCCCCATGGTGCTGAGTCCATCACTTTACACTACCTGCTGCACCTAATTCTTTGCACAACACTTCCCCCCCACAGCATTTTCTCAGATGCAAAACTTCAAAGGTAAAACAAATATGCCACGAGGAGGATGGGTTGTTTCCTAATCACGTTCTTTCACCAAATTCTAATTCACCATCTCTGTAATGTATTTCTATCTTACTCTCTCCCTCCCCCATTCCAGTGTAGGTAGTCAAGCCCAGGTGACACTGATATGTACTATCTCATTCTTATTGATCACTGTATCATCTCTCAACAATAGGCAGGTGTACATTTATATGACCTCAAAGCTCTGAACCTGGCATGTAGTACAACATCTTTTCTTTTCATAAAATTTCCCATATCATATCATCCAGTCACCAAAAGAAATAGATTCACCTTTCATTAACTCTTATGTCAATATCAGGTTCTTCAGCTATGAATTCACATGCCCTCTCCAACTGTACTGCACTCTTTCTACCACACCTTTCTCACACCTGCACCTCTATAGCCCCAGTCCTCACAGTTATCTCTGGGCCTCCTACTCATTACTCAGCATGTGTGGTGCAGAAAATGCTTGGAATATTCAAACAGAATTATGTACTACCCAGACTTTGATAGTCCACAGTCATAGAAGCAGTCTTAAGTCTTGCCATGAAGGCCTTCCTCCCTCACTGTTTTTTCCTTCAACCTCAACTATTGATAACCACATCATAACTCAGATATCCAGAGCTCACTTCCCATGCAGCTACACTTGATGTCCCTTGACCAGTTACTGCCTTCACCATTTAACTTCCATCCCTAATTGCTCTCCACCTCATTGCCTCTGAGTTTCACGGATGACCAATTATACCCCTAAGCAAATCAACAAAATTGACAACACTGCAGGCTAAGGGATACAACAAAATTCTGGTGTATGTTTAACAAATAAATATGCATCAGCTGCAGTCTCAAATGTTTGACTTGCCCTTTGATCTCCAATTGAAAAAAAAAAAGGTGGTCTACAACTCCTCTCTGGTCCATACATTCTCCAATACTTTTTAAAAGAAGTTTTCATCCTGCCCCTCTCCTCAGAGTTACAGAGGGTCATAAACTGCTCTCTGAAATATCTCATATCCTAACAGGCCAAAATTAAAGTTTTATATTCCCAATGAACATTACTCTTCCTATTATAAATTTCTCCATCTTAGTTGATGGTACTTCCATACCTCCAACTGCTAAAACTAAACCTTCATGTCATCTCTGACTCTTTTGTCTCTCTCTCATTCTCAAAAGTATAAAATTCAAATGGACACACTTAAAACACAGAACCAAAATCCAACTGCTCCTTCTACCTCCACCACCATCATCTTGGACCTGTTACCATCACACTCCCTAAGATTATCACAGACTCTTCATTTCTCGTCTTTTTACCAACTCCTTCACACCCATACTGATCATCATTCTGCAGCCTGAGGGAGTCTAATATGACCTGACTCATGTGCCTCCACTGCTCCAATTTCCCATTGCCCCCATCACCTACATATCAGACAAGCATGTTGTCACAAATCTCCTCTAGAACTGACTCCTGTCTATAGGTGTTTTTCTCTCTTTTCCATGTCCAGCGTGGAGAGAGACTGGGTCAGTTTCTGAGTAGAGAAGCTGAGGATTAAGAAAAATGAAGAATAGAAGAGAAAAACATAGAAGTAGGAAAATAGCTGGGGTCGGGTGGAATGTCTGTTCGCTCTGATGGAGAGACAGGAACTCCTTACCCAAATAGCAGCAGTTTATTTATATTCCACAATACAAAGGGGTTTCTCCAACATTAGGATCAAAGTAGTTTCAGTGGGCCCAGGCCCTATTCATTCCCCCATTCCCAGGGCAAGACTGTATTTACATTTTAAGGCCCTCTCCTTGACACCTGAGGCAAAGTTAAGGCCAAACTGATAGCATATTCAGCCTTATTGGTGAATGTGTTTTTACAAGACTTGGTTTTGCCAGGTGCCTTGAATTCAGCCAGCAATGATTTAAAGAATGCTCAAGGTGTCTTGCCTGGGGGCACCCTCCACATCTCACCCTTTATTTGTTTTTAAGCTACTATAATAAAAGTAAAATTTAAACATCAAGAATAAATCTCTGAGAGAACCAAGATGGCGGCATAGGTAAAACACCTATCTTACCGTCATATGCAGCAATTTTAAAACTACAATTTAACGAAAGAACAAACACCGTCCAGAATCACCAGAAAGCTGGCCGAGTGAAAATTCCACAAATAAAAGTGAAGATAAGACACTGTGACTCGGAGGAGCAGCTCAGGACAGCGTTGAAGATTCGCGTGGAGAGAGGTTTGGAGTGCGTGCTATGGATAGCGCAGGCGGCTGAAAACCGGCCAGTTTTCTCGAACAGGGAGACAAAGACATCCCACTGGACTGATTCTCCAGCTCTGGGCGAAGTCCAGGGAACCCACTATGATACGGGGTAAAAACTAGACAGTGGGAGGGCACACCGAAGCTCGGGTGCTGCCAGGTCTGCCGGGTTGTGGAGAAGGCAGCTTGTGCATGACCTTGGGAAAAGCGCAGCTGCGTGACCGCATAGACAGCGCTCTGTGACTTGCTATCTCATTCGGGAAACCATCAGACTACTTTGCTTTACGACCCTGGGTGAGACTTTGGGTGTGCAGACTCATTTGGGGAGAGTCTGAATTCCCCGGCAGCCGGTGGAGCTCGGCAGCGGCTCTCTCTCAGAGGTGCTGGCAGCCATTGCCCCCGGCACAGAGTCCCTGGGGCCACATAGGGCAGAGCTAACGCTGTCTGCTTGGCCCGGAGACTCCGCCCATCCAACCCGAGCACAGCTGAACTTCACAGACAATTGGCCTGGAGGTCAAACCCTCCAAGTGCTAACAACGATTAACCTGAGCTTAACTTCAACAAGACTGTGCAACCCATATCCACCTCAGGTAACTGGGGAGGCTGACCCACTGTCCCTTGTAGGAAGTCTACCACACAAAGCTAATTGACCAACTCAGGGAAGCAGCCACCATGCAGAGACATGGAAAGAAATCAGATGTTAAAGAAATGGAGGGGAAAAAAAAGACTGGACATGGAATTCAAAGCCACAGTTATAGGGCTTCTCAAGAGGCTCCAACAAAAGGTTGAGGCCTATAAGGAAATAAGCAAGACCGAAAAGGAAATGAACGAGACCATCAAGGATATGAACGAGACCTGCAAGGAAATGAGGGAGACCCTCAAGGATATAAAGGAGACTCTCAAGGATATGAAAAAGGACCAACCAGAAATTAAGGATACACTGACTGACATTAAAAATATTATACTAAGACCTAAAAGTGCTCTGGAGCACCCCAAGAACCAAGTTAAAGATTTGAAATACAAAGAGGTAAAATCCACTCAGCTGAAAAAGCAAGAAACCAAAAGAATCCAAAAAATTGAAGCTAGTGTAAGGGGCCTCTGGGACAACCTCAAGCATACCAACATCCAAATTATAGGGGTGCCAGAAAAAGAGAGAGACCAAGACAATGGAAACCTATTTGAAGAAATAGTGACCAAAAAATTCCCACACCTGGTGAAATAAATTGACTTAGGTGTCCAACAAGCGCACCAAACCCCAATATATAGGAACCCTAAGAGGACCACACCAAGGCACATCGTAATTAAAATGCCAAGAGCAAAAGACAAAGAGAGAATATTAAAAGCAGCAAGAGAAAAACAGTTAGTTACCTATAAGGGAGCACCCATACGATTGTCAGTGGATTCCTCAACAGAAACGATGCAGGCCAGATGGGAGTGGCAAGAAATATTCAAAGTGATGAATAGCAAGAATCTACAACCAAGATTACTCTATCCAGCAAAGCTATCATGCAGAATTGAGGATCAGATAAAGTGCTTTGCAGATAAGAAAAAGCTAAAGGAGTTCATCACCACCAAACCAATATTATATGAAATGCTGAAAGATATTCTTTAAGAAGAGGAAGAAGAAAAAGATAGAGGTGTAGATTATGAACAGCAAATGCACATCTATCAGCAAGTGAATCTAAAAATCAAGTGAATTAATAAGCTGATGAACAGGATAAACTGGTGAATGTAACAGAATCACGGACATAGAGAGGGAATGGACTGACAACTCTTGGGGAGAAAGGGGGTGTGGGAAGTGCAGCAAGAGACTGGACAAAATTCTACAACTGTGGGAGAGGACAGTGGAGGGGGGTGAGGGCGGAGGGTGGGATGGGCACCAGGTGGAGGGGAACTATAGGGGGAAAAAGAGGGAACAAGTAATTAATAAACTGAACAATAAAGATGAAAAAAAGAATAAATCTCTAAATTAAAACAATTGTAAAGAATGCCAATGCAAGACAAAACAATGCTAATGCAAAACAACAATAAGAGCAGAGTCTGGAATACACTTAGGCACCAATTTTAGCTTATTTGGCTCAATAAGCCTCAGACCACTACTTAGACCTCCTCCTACTTGTAACACCTAGTACTGGAGGCTCTGACTGCTTGACCAGACCAAAGATGTCAAAATGACTACCAGCTAGAAGACACTGGAAGTCATAACAAAACCAAGGAGCACCATATAATTTGCCTGTCTTGGGCTTTCATTGACTAAATCTGACCATCCATAGGCACATTGCCCTTGGGAAAAGTACTTTTTCAGGCCTTGCAGGTGGCATTAGGATTCCAATCACTCACAGACCGTTGCTAATATTGGTTTTGAGGTACCTGAATTGTTCTAGGAAATGAAAATTTGGGTTTTGGTGGTAAGTCAGTTTTCTGGGGTGTGTTCTCTGCAACTGATCTATTTCCAATTCTGGGAAGCTCATAATCCTCCCTGAGGTGACAAGTATTATTTAAATTATTTCTGTAGACTACAATTCTAAGTGGACATATAAATATTGATTTTTAGGGATAGAAGAAGGGTGAGGGGAAGAGAGAAATACCAATCAGTTGCCTCCATCATGTCCCCTACCAAGGAAGGAGCCCCCAAACCCTGTATGAACCCTCACCGGGAATGGAACTGGTGACCTTGCCATTGAGGAGACCACACTCAACCAAATGAGGCCCTTCAGCCAGGGATTTACTTTATGTTTAACATTAAAGTATCACATAATTAAGAGATAAGGCAGATTATGAAAGAATAGACACATTGTGAGTTGAGGAGGCAGCAGAATTAACATTAGGACTCAGAACTCTTTTTTTCATTTTATTATTTATTTATTTATTTTTTATCTTTATTGTTCAGTTTATTAATTACATTGTTCCCACTTTTTCCCCTATAGCTCCCCTCCACCCGGTACCCATCCCACCCTCCACCCTCACCCCCCCCCACTGTCCTCTCCCATAGTTGCATGATTTTTGTCCAGTATCTTGCTGCACTTCCCACACCCCTTTTATCCCCAAGAATTGTCAGTCCATTCCCTCTCTATATCCATGATTCTGTTACATTCATCAGTTTATCCTGTTCATCAGCTTATTAATTCACTTGATTTTTAGATTCATTTGTTGATAGATGTGTATTTGTTGTTCATAATTTACACTTTTATCTTTTTCTTCTTCCTCTTCTTAAAGAATATCTTTCAGCATTTCATATAATATTGGTTTGGTGGTGATGAACTCCTTTAGCTTTTTCTTATCTGCGAAGCATTTTATCTGACCTTCAATTCTGAATGATAGCTTTGCTGGATAGAGTAATCTTGGTTGTAGATTCTTGCTATTCATCACTTTGAATATTTCTTGCCACTCCCATCTGGCCTGCATCATTTCTGTTGAGGAATCCACTGACAATCGTATGGGTGCTCCCTTATAGGTAACTAACTGTTTTTCTCTTGCTGCTTTTAATATTCTCTCTTTGTCTTTTGCTCTTGGCATTTTAATTATGATGTGCCTTGGTGTGGTCCTCTTAGGGTTCCTATATATTGGGGTTTGGTGTGCTTGTTGGACACCTAAGTCAATTTATTTCACCAGGTGTGGGAATTTTTTGGTCACTATTTCTTCAAATAGGTTTCCATTGTCTTGGTCTCTCTCTTTTTCTGGCACCCCTATAATTTGGATGTTGGTATGCTTGAGGTTGTCCCAGAGGCCCCTTACACTAGCTTCAATTTTTTGGATTCTTTTGGTTTCTTGCTTTTTCAGCTGAGTGGATTTTACCTCTTTGTATTTCAAATCTTTAACTTGGTTCTTGGGGTGCTCTAGAGTACTTTTAGGTCTTTGTATAATATTTTTATTTCAGTCAGTGTATGCTTAATTTCTGGTTAGTCCTTTTTCATATCCTTGAGGGTCTCGTTCATATCCTCATAGGTCTCATTCATTTCCTTGTAAGTCTCAGTCATTTCCTTGTAGGTATTGTTCATTTCCTCGCAGATCTTGTTCATTTCCTTGCAGGTCTTGTTCAGTTCCTGGTAGGTCTTGTTCATTTCCTCATAGTTCTTGTTTATATCCTTATAGGTCTCAGCCTTTTCTAGGAGCCTCTTGAAAAGCCCTATAGCCGTGGCTTTGAATTCCATGTTCAGTCGTTTTTTTTCCCCTCCATTTCTTTCACACCTGATATCTCTCCATGTCTCTGCATGGTGGCTGCTTCTCTGAGTTGGTCAATTAGCTTTGTGTGGTAGATGTCCTCTAAGGGACAGTGGCTCAGCCTCCCCAGTTACCTGAAGTGGATATGGGTTGCACAGTCTTGTTGAAGTTAAGCTCAGGTTAATTGTTGTTAGCACTTGGGAGGGATTGACCTCCAGGCCAATTGTCTGTGATGTTCAGCTGTGCTCAGGTTGGATGGGCAGAGTCTCTGGGCCAAGCAGACAGTGTCAGCTCTGCCCTATGCACCCCCAGGGTCTCTGAGAGAGAGTCACTGCAGAGCTCCAGCAGCTGCCGGAGAATTCAGACTCTCCCTCAATGAGTCTGTACACCCAACATCTCACACAGGGTCACAAAACAATGCAGTCTGACCGTTTCCCAAATGAAAGAGCAAATCATGAGGGCTCTCTGCATGGTCACGCAGCTGCACTGTTCCCAAGCTCATGCGCACTCCGCACAAGCTCGCCTTCTCCACAAGCCCGCAGACCCCTGCAGCACCCGAGCTTCGGCGTGTCCTCCCACTGTCCAGTTTTTACCCCGTATGATAATGGGTTCCCTGGACTTCGCCCAGAGCTGGAAAATCAGTCCCGTGGGAAGTCTTTGTCTCCCCTGTTCAAGAAAACTGGCCGGTTTCCAGCCACCCGCCCTTTCCGCTGGCGCATGCACTCCTCCAAATCTCTGACTCTACACTTATCTTCAACGTTGTCCGCTGCCACTCCTCCAAGTCACAGTGTCTTTATCTTCACTTTTATTTGTGGAATTTTCACTTAACTAGCTTTCCGGTGATTCTGGATGGTGTTTGTTCTTTTGTTAAGTTTTAGTTTTGAAATTGCTGTGTATGGCAGCAAGATAGGTGTTTATCTTTGCTGCCATCTTGGTTCTCTCAGGAGTCAGAACTCTTTTTTTTTAAAAAAATATTTTATTGATATTTTACAGAGCGGGAGGGAGAGGGATAGAAAGTCAGAAACATCGATGAGAGAGAGACATCGATCAGCTGCCTCTTGCACGCCCCCCACTGGGGATGTGCCCCAGCCAAGGTACATACCCTTGCCAGAATCGAACCCGGGACCCTTCAGTCCGCAGTCCGACGCTCTATGCACTGAGCCAAACCGGTCTTGGCAGGAGTCAGAACTCTTATTAGAGACACGTGAGTTTGATTTCCACCCCTGCCTTGTATTAAATCTACAATCAGGCAGTAGACCTTGAGTATCTGAGCCTTGATTTTCTCTTTCTACAACAGATGGTTAAACCATCTCAGATTGTGTAGAGAATTGAATGAAATAATAATTCATGTAAAGCAGTGAATCCAGGGCCTGGCACATATAGTAAATGTTTAGTAACTATTAGTTCTGATACACAAGATGGCTGCCCCCATGTGGTCAAAGGTCCTGTCCCCAAGTGGACACAAGATGGCGACCACAAGATGGCCAACAGGGGAGGGCAGTTGGGAGGAACCAGGCCTGTAAGGGAGGGGAGTTGGGGGCGGTCAAGCCTGTAGGGGAGGGCAGTTAGGGGTGACCAGGTGGGTAAGGGAGGGAAGTTGGGGGTGACCTGGCCTGCAGGGAAGGGCAGTTGGGGGAGATCCAGGCCTGCAGGGGAGGGGTTTAGGGAGGGTCCAGGCCTCCCCAAAGGAGGGCAATTGGGAGGGACCAGGCCTGCAAAAGAGAGAAATTGGGGGCAAACAGGTGGGCAGGGGAGCACTTAGACATCAATCAGGCTGACAGGGGAGTGGTTAGGGGGTGATCAGGCTGGCAAGCAGAAGCAGTTATGGTCAATCAGGAAGGCGGGCAGGTGAGCAGTTGGGAGCTAGCAGTCCTGGGTTGTGAGAGGGATGTCCAAATACCCTTTTAGGCCCAATCGGGATCAAGTCTAAATGGGCAGTTGGACATCCCTCAAGTGGGCCAGATTGGAGAGGGTGCAGACTGGGCTGAGCGGACCCCCCCCCCCCCCGTGCATGAACTTTGTGCACTAGGCTTCTAGTATAAAATAAAAACCCCTGTCTTTAAAGATTTTGTTGGTAAGTTGAATATATTGCAGATCCCTGTTGCAGGTTTCTGGTCTTCTGCACTATTCCAGGAAGAAATTTTGGGGCATTAGTGACATGGTATAAAATGAGTAAGAAAGTAGTACCTAGTATGAGATAGGTGTAAGAGGAACAATTACATATATATATATATATATATATATATATATATATATATATAGAGAGAGAGAGAGAGAGAGAGAGAGAGAGAGAGAGAGAGAGAGAAAGATAGATGTTATTAGATGCCTGAGCCCCTTGACCCTTGAAGGGTTAGAATTCAAGTCTACATTACTTTAGCCATAGGTGACTGGCATAATATGGAAAAAAAAAGTCCATTGATGTTAATTCAATTTATTTTGATTCTCCTTTTCTCACCCCACAAAAAAGCTGTGGAGCTGTCTCAGAGTGAAAGTGAAAGTAATCTCAGAGATCATGAAATTCAAATCCTAGAAGTGTTTGAGGGTCTCTAAAGTGTTGCTCGGCCCATGAAGTTTTTAGGTTTCTTGCAGAATAATTTCTATGAATTTTAATAGTAGATTTCTGAACCAATCCTGACAGCTATTTTTTAAATGTATCTATGACAGGGAAAAATTCAAGGTCCTCAACAGTGTTCATTACATCTGACCAATGTGGGGAAAGTTCTCCTGCTCTTTAGTAGAGTCCCAGCTGCAGTCAAGGTAAGTGAATGCTCCATAGATTCTATGTAGATAATGGACTGCAGGAGACCCCTCTTGCTGCTGGGGTCTGGCCAATTGGGATTGAGCAAGATGGGCCAGACACACCCTGGAGCCCTCCTGCAGCCTGTCATTCTCTCTCTCTCTCTCTCTCTCTCTCTCTCTCTCTCTCTCTCTCTCTCTCTCTCTCTCTCTCCCCTGCTTAAGTAGCTTTATTTCAATAATTTACATGCCATAAAATTGATGTTTAATGTGCAATTAAATGGTTTAATGAACAGATTTGTGCACCCATCACCATAATCCAGCTTTTTAAATTCCTCTCATCTTAAGTCAATCCCTCATATGTGATTTGCAGTTGGTCTTATTCCTGTTCCTAGCCTCGGGCAGCTGCTCTGCCTTTCCTGGACAGCTTATAGAATGGTACGAAAGGCAGTTTTTGTGGTCTTCCTCATTCACCAGCACAATGTTTGCCAGGCCCATGAGTAGCACATGTGATGCTGCAGTCCTCTCTGTGCCCTTGTCCATGGTGCACATGCACTGCATGTGTTTTATCCCTCAGCATTTGATGGGCATGTGGTCTGTTCCCACTTTTTGACATTGTGAGTTACTGCACTATGAACACTGGAGCTAAGATCTTTGTGTGGATATATTTGCTTTATTTTTCCTTGGGTAGATTGTTAGGAGTGGAATGATTGGGTCAAATGATAAATGTACTTTTAACTGTTTAAGGAATTGACAGACTGTTTCCATTCCCACCAGCCACGTCTGAGGGGTTCAGTTTCCTTCTCTTGGACAAGATCAGGTATTGTTGGTCTCTGAATGTGGCCATGCCTGTGAGTGTGCAGGGGTTTTAATTTGCATCTCCTTAATGACTTATGATGTTGAGCATCTTCTCATGTGTTTATTAGCCATTTATTTGTCTTCTTAGAGGGGACGTGTATTCATGTCTTCGCCCATTTACTTACCTCTTTATTTTTAACTAATTATAAATCATAGGCAGTTGTAAAAGAGGGGTCCTGCACTCTTTTAGCTCCAGAGGTAACATCTTACATAACTTTAGTACATGATTAAAACTAGGGAATTGACATCATATTCAGACCTTACTCAGGTTTTGTCAGTTTACAAGGATGTGTGTGTACGTGTGTGTGTATGTGTGTTTGTGTGTGTATTCCAGGAAGTTCTGTGTGTAGATTTGTGCAGACACCACAGTCAAGGAACAGAACTTCTGTATTACCTTAAAGCTCTCTCTCATGTTTCTCCTTTATAGTCACATACACCATTTATACTCCCATGCTGATGACCACCAACCTGTTCTCCATCTCTATACTTTTGTCATTAAAAAATGTATATATATATCCCTAATATGCTAAGTGTCTAACTATTCAACCATTCGACCAGTTGCTATGATGCACACTGACCACTAAGGAAGATGCTTTGATCAGTAGATTAGCTTGGTGCTGGGGTCTGGCTGATCAGGACTAGGAGATATGAGCTGAACACTCCCTGAAACCAACCTCCCATGGTCCCTTCCTGGCCTCTAAAATATTTTTTTTCTTTTTTGTTATTTTTATTTTTAAAATCTTTATCATTTAGTTTATTAATTACATTGTTCCCCCTTTTATATCCCTCTATAGCTCCCCTCCAGTCTCTTGCTGTACTTCCCTTTTCTCCCCAAGAATTGTTAGTCCATTCCCTCTCAATGTCCATTATTCTGTTATATTTATCAGTTTATCCTGTTCATCAGATTATTAATTCACTTGATTTTTAGATTCATTTGTTGATAGATGTGTATTTGTTGTTCATAATTTTTATTTTTACCTTTTTCTTCTTCCTCTTCTTAAAGAATATCTTTCAGCATTTCATATAATATTGGTTCGGTGGTGATGAATTCCTTTAGCTTTTTCTTAGCTGCGAAGCACTTTATCTGACCCTCAATTCTGCATGATAGCTTTGCTGGATAGAGTAATCTTGGTTGTAGATTCTTGCTATTCATCACTTTGAATATTTCTTGCCACTCCCATCTGGCCTGCATCGTTTCTGTTTAGAAATCTGCTGAAAATTTATGGGTGCTCCCTTATAGGTAACTGTTTTTCTCTTGCTGCTTTTAATATTCTCTCTTTGTCTTTTGCTCTTGGCATTTTAATTATGATGTGCCTTGGTGTGGTCCTCTTAGGGTTCCTATATATTGGGGTTTGGTGTGCTTCTTGGACACCTAAGTCAATTCATTTCACCAGGTGTGGGAATTTTTCGGTCACTATTTCTTCAAATAGGTTTTCATTGTCTTGCTCTCTCTCTTTTTTCTGGCACCCCTATAATTTGGATATTGGTATGCTTGAGGATGTCCCAGAGGCCCCTTACACTATCTTCAATTTTTTGGATTCTTTTTGTTTCTTGCTTTTTCAGCTGAGTGGATTTTACCTCTTTGTATTTCAAATCTTTAACTTGGTTTTTGGGGTGCTCTAGAGTACTTTTAGGTCTTTGTATAATATTTTTTAATTTCAGTCAGTGTATCCTTAATTTCTGCTTGGTCCTTTTTCATATCCTTGAGAGTCTCCTTCATATCCTTGAGGGTCTTGTTCATTTCCTTGCAGGTCTCGTTCATTTCCGTGTAGATCTTGCTTATTTCCTTATAGGTCTTGACCTTTCTAGGACCCTCTTGAAAAGCCTTATAATCGTGGTTTTGAACTCTATGTCTAGTCATCTTTTTTCCTCCATTTCTTTCACACCTGATATTTTTCCATGTGTCTGCATGGTGGCTTCTTTATGTGGTAGATGTCCTCTAAGGGACAATGGCTCAGCCTCCTCAGTTACCAGAGGTAGGTACTCTTACTGCAATCCTTTATGGGTTGTACAATATTTTTGAATTTAAGCCCAACTTGTTGTTGTTAGCCCTTCCTGGGTTTGACCTCCAAGCCAATTGGCTGTGAAGGGAGACTGTGTTCAGGTTGAATGGGCGGAGTATCTGAGCTGAGCAGGCAGTGTCAGTGTCAGCTACGTCCTATGTGGCGCTCGCGCGCAGGTCTCTGTTGGGTAGTAATTGTTGCAGGCACCTCCAAGAGAAAGCCGCTAGTAGAGACTAGCCAGACAACTCTGCCTCTCCCCAAATGAGTCTGCACACCCAAAGTCTCGCCCAGGGTTGTAAAACAAAGCAGTCCGGTGGTCTCCGGGACCATGGGGCAAGTCGCCGGGGAGCAAGTCACGCGTCTGTGCTGTTGCACACTTTTTGCGTGTAAACTGCTTTTCTAAGCTACCCAGTTTCTCCTCAGACTAGGAGACCTCTGCCGCACCCGGCTTCAACGGTGTGTACCCCGGACCTCGGACCTCGCCTGGCACTGGGGAATCTGTGCAGTGGGGCATCTCCGCCCTCCCCGTTGGCGAAATCCAGCCGGAATTGCTGCTGCCAGTCCTACAGCCCACGCGCACGGCGGCTCCTAACCCCTGTTTCCACGCGTATCTTCAAGGCTGTGGTCTGCCACTCTTCTGAGTCTCAGTGTCCCACCTTTACTCTTATTTGTGGAGTTTTCACTCAGCCAGCTTTCTGGTGATTCTGGGTGATGTTTGTTTTGTTGTTTTGTTGTAGTTTTTGAATTGTTGTGCAGGGCAGAACAATAGGTGTTTACCTATGCCACCATCTTGGTTGCTCCTGGCCTCTAAAATATTTATTCTAATTAATTTCCTATCAATGTGCATGAATTCGTGCAGCAGGCCACACACATTTATATATATACTAGAGACCTTTGCAGGAAGATTCCTGCAAGAATAGAACTTCCTGTGGCCTGAGCAAAGCTCCCTCTCTTCTCTGCTGTCTCACTCCCTTCTCCAGTACCTCACTCTTCCCTGTCCATCTCTGCTGCCTTGCTAGCTCCCATCTCCACTATCTCATTCCTGTCTCTTCTGCCTTGCTCCCTTCCTTCTCCCCTGCCTGCTTGCTTACTTCTCCACAGCTTTGCTCCCTATTGCAGTGTTTGGCTTTCTTCTACAGCATCTTCTGCGCATGGATATGCAAATAAACCGCCATCTTGGTTGGGTTAATTTGCATACTTTCTCTGATTGGCTTTTGGGCGTGGCTTGTGGGCATAGTGAAAGTACAGTCAATTTGCATATTACTCTTTTATTAGATAGGATATGTACCTCTGCTATACTCACAAGCCATGCCCACAAGCCATGCCCATCAGCTAATCAGGAGCAAATATGCAAATAAATCCCAACCAAGATGGTTGGGGCCACTGAGAGCAGGAGGGAGGCTTGGGTTTCCCCGATAATGGAGGAAGCCAAGCTTTCTGCTTACCCTTGCTGGCCTAAGCCTCCACTCAATGCTACAAAGTTTCAATGATAGAAGATACATATATCCCAACAGAAATGGCGGCAGCCACAGAGCTGGAGAGAGCAGAGGCTAGGGTTGCCCTGGTGATGGAGGAAGCCAAACTTCTGCAGCCCTGGCCAGCCCAGGCCTCTGCTTAAGGCTACAAAATTTCAATTATAGAAGGTAAATAAATTCCAACAGAAATGGCTGCCGCCACTGAGTGAGCAGAAGGCTTGGCTCCACTTGAGGCTATAAAGTTTCAATTGTAGAACATAAATAAACCCCAGATACCCAGGGCCTCCACTTTGTTTTCCAGGGGGTGTGGCCGGCCTGCAAACCACTATAGACCCCTTGCCCAGGTTGCCCCATGCCCCAAAGGAATCCCCACCCAGATCTGGGACACTCTTCAGGGCAAACCAGTTGACCCCCATCGATGTACCAGGCCTCTATCCTATCTAATAAAAGAGTAATATGCAGATTGGTCATCATTCCAAAACACAAGCCTGCTGCCCTATGTGGTCAAAGATCCTGCACCCATGTGGACACAAGATGGCCACCACAAGATGGCCAGCAGGGAAGGGCAGTCAGGGGTAACCAAGCTGGCAGAGGAGGGAAGCTGGGGGCAAACAGGCTGGCAGGGGAGCAGTTTGACATCAATCAGGCTTGCAGGGTAGTGCTTAGGGAGTGATCAGGCAGGCAGAAGCAATCAGGAAGGCAGGCAGGCAAGTAGTTGGGAGTCAGAAGTCCTGGATTATGAGAGGGATGTCCAACTGCCCTTTTAGGCCTAGATTGGAGAGGTTTCAGGCTGGGCTGAGGGACAATTCCCCTCCCACCCCTTGGCACGAATTTCATGCAGCAGGCCTCTATAATACATTTCCTATCTAATAAAAGAGTAATATGCAAATTGACCATACCTTCACTACATCCACAAGCCATGCCCACAAGCCAATTAGGAGCAAATAAACCCCAACCAAGATGGCTGCAGCCACTGAGAGAACAGGACGGCTGGGGCTGCGAGTGCAGTGTCTGCAGCCCTGGCCGGGGCCATGCGGAGGGAGGGAATGGGCGTCCCCCCAGCCCGGCCTTGGGGCAGGCTTGGGCCAGGGCTGGGGCGGAGCCAACCAGCAATCAGCTGTATCGAAGGGCGACAGCTGGCTGGGGTCCCCTGGCCAAGGTCCCCTGTCCAAGGACGAAAGCCTCCACCAGAGGCTTTAGGCCTTGGACAGGCTGGGGGTGAGCTGTCAGTAGGACATCCCCTGAGGGCTCCCAGTATGTGAGGAGGCAGGTTGGGCTGAGGGACTTTCCACCCTCAGTGCATGAGTTTCGTGCACCAGGCCCCGTGTGTGTGTGTGTGTGTGTGTGTGTGTGTGTGTGTGTGTGTGTGTGTGTATACACACACACACACACACTAAGTGTCTGACCATTTGACCCTTTGAACAGTCACTATCATGTGCACTGCCCACCAGAAGGCAGATGCTCTGATTGGTAGGTTAGCTTGCTTCTGGGGTCTGGCCAGTTGGGACTGGGTGAGATGGGCCAGACACACCCTGGAGCCCTCCTGCATCTCTCCCAGCCAGCTAGCCCCAGTAGGCTGGATCAGGACCGGGCCAGATGGGCTGGACATATCCTGGAGCCCTCCCACACTCCCTCTCCAGCCAGCCAAACTCCCATTGTCTCTCCTTAGCCTCTAAAATATTTCTTTTAATTAATTTCCTTTCAGTGTGCATGAATCTGTGCACTCTGTGTGTGTGTGTGTGTGTGTGTGTGTGTGTGTGTGTGTGTGTATATCAGTTACCCAGTGCAAGAAATTTGTGCACGGTGGGGGGTTCCCTCAGCGGAGCCTGCCCCCCTCTCACAGACTGGGAGCCCTCAGGAGATATCCTACTTACTGCTGAGGCCCACTCCCCATCAGTCTGGCCACCCTCTGTGGGAGGTGACTGGGCTGATCAGGGGAAAGCACCAGCCCTATTACCAAGCTGCTATAGCCACTGTCAGCCACTGCAACTGCCAAAGTGTTTTTATCAACACAGACTCTAGTCCCTTCACTGTGAAAAATGACAATTTTCTTTAGGCATTTTCATAGGATATGACATTTCTTTCTCTCTCTTTTTTTAAATCCTCACCTGAGGATATGTTTCCATTGATTTTTAGAGAGTGAGGAAGAGAGGGGGAGAGACAGAGAGAAACATCAGTGTGAGAGGGACACTTTGATTGGTTGCCTCTTGCATGAGCGCTGACCTGGGCCCCAGCCAGGGAGGTGCCACTAACCTAGGAACATGCCCTTGATCAGAATCGAACCCAGACCCTGCAGTCAGCAGGCCAAGACTCTATCCACTGAGCCAAAGCAGGTAGGGCAGGACATTTCTTAGCTCTCCAGCAGTGGACCTTAGTTTTTTTTGTCTAGGAGTGTGGTGGAAAAACCCTAGGTCACCTTCTTGGATTCTTATTACCCAAATTACCCAGAACACTGCCAGTGGCAGCATACAGGGAGCTTAGCCAATGAGTGGTCAGAACAGGTGTTTACTCTGGAACTGGTTGGGTTCAGCGGATAGACCGTGGGCCTGCAGACTGAAGGGTCCCAGGTTTGATTCCTGTTAAGGGCATGTACATTGGTTGGAGGCACATCTCCAGTGGGGAGTGTACAGGCTGCAACTAATTGATGTTTCTCTCTCATCGATGTTTCCAACTGTATATCCCTCTCTCCTCTTCTCTGTAAAAAAAATAAATAATATAGATATATTTTTTAAAATGGTGTTTCCTCTATAGCTCATGCTACCCTTGCGTTGCATCCACTGGGCTAGGGGGTGTCCCTGCCACCCTGTGGTGGCCACCAGGGTCTCTGCAGACCCCAGAGAATGGCATCCAGCCCCCCCATCATGGGCGTTGGGCTGGGGGCATGGACCCAAACTGCCACTTGGAGCCAGAGCATGTGCAATCGGCTGGGAGTGGGGTGGGAACAACTCTGTCTCCAAATGCTCTGGTGACCAGCAGCCAGCCCCGTCATGGGCGCTGGACTGTGGGGCATGCAGGGAACTGTGGGCTGCACACAGTGGTGGCCACCAGGGTTTCCACATGCTCCGGAGGCCAGCAGCCAGCTCCCTGTTGTGGGTGCCAGGCTCGGGGCATGGACCTGATCTGCTTCTTAGCACCTGAGCACATGATGGGGGCAGGGTGGGAACATGCCTATCTCCAAAGCCCAGGAGGCCAGCAGCCAGCCTCATTTTTATGGGCACCTGGCTGGAGGCATGGATACGAACTGCCCTTTGGTGCCAGAGCACACACAAGTGGCTGGGGGCGGGGCGGGAACATCCCTGCCTCCCGACATGGGGCTGTTCCCACCCTGCCCCCAGACACTGGACTGTTGCACCCATAGTCCCACAGTGGCTGGAGGTGTTCTGGGACCCCTGCTGCTCAGGGCCTAAGTGCAGGCCTACAGGCTAAGAGCAGCATGGGTCCCAAGTATGTTCCTGGGACCCAGGCCGCTGGATGCTTGAGTATGCAAATTAACCATCATCTTTGTTGGGTTTATTTGCATTTCATTCCTGATTCCCTGGTGGGTGTGGCTTCTGGGTGTGGCTTGTAGGTGTAGCAGAGGTACAGTCAATTTGCATATTACTCTTTTATTAGATAGGATATATATATACACATATATGCAACAGACTATTTGACCTGTTCGACCAGTTGCTATGATGTGCACTGACCACCGGGGGGCAATGGCTTTAACCAAGAACTATACATTTCCTGGCAGGAGCTAACACCACCAGGCATTGGCCTTGTGAACAGCACCTAGATCACTTAATTAAAATAAAGTATGATTGTCTTCTAGAACCTTCTAGGATCTAGAAAATGATCAACTATGGCCTGTGCTCATGGAATGCTGATCTGAGATGCTGCGCTATTCAAAAACCACCACAGCAGGCTGGGAGTCAGAGACAGGGCCCGAATCTCTCTTTCCAGCATGAGTAGCCTTGATGTCATTCCTTCTTTCCAGTCTCAGGTCTTTGTGGCCTTTGCATTTGCATTTTCCCAGTGTCAAGCCCAGGGAGGTGCAGGGCAAGTGCTCATAAATGGCAGCAGATGGATGGACGAAAGAGCTTGTTGGCACAGGCCAGAGTGTGCTGGGACTTTATAGGTCCATTGAAATCCACTCTCTCTCTTTTTGTTGTTGTTAAACTTCCACTGAGGAGATATATTTTCTATTGATTTGTAGAGAATGTGGAAGGGGTTAAGGAATGGGGGTTGTGGGAAGAGAAACATCAATGTGAGAGTGACACAATGATTGGTTGCCTCATGCACATGCCCTGACCATAAACTGGTGGATCAAGCCTGCAACTAAATATGGGCTCTAGACTGGGATCTAACTTGAGGCCCTTCAGTCCATGGGCTGTGCCAAGCCAGTTAGGACTTGCCACTTGCTTAGGCATGGCCTGTGAGCTAAGAAGTGTTTTCAAATGATTAAAAAAATTTTTTTAAATGGTATTTTGTGAAAACTCTATGGAATTCAAAGGAAAATGTCCATAAGTAAAGTATCATTGGAGCACAGCCTTGTCCGTTTATTGACAGATGGCCTAGGACCCCTCCTGCCCAGCAGCAGCATAGAGTCACTGCAACAGAGACTGCATGGCTTAACCCTCCATGTTGGCATTTCTGCCGCTCCCTGAACAGATAGAGTGAACAGCCTCCCAGGTCTGGGCGGGCTGCCATCATAGTCACTTTCTGGCTAATGGTTATGTCCCCAGCCAGCCAGCCATATCTGCAGCCAGGTTGTGCCAGCCCCACCCCATCCCTCGCTGAGACTTTACTGTCAAAGTCTCCCCTCTGGTCCAGGTCCACTGAAGGGTGAATGAGGAAGCAGCAGTCCTGGGACACACACTGTGTAGAGGGAGCCCAGTCATGATCCTTCAGGAGCTCCTCCAGGGTGATTATACTCTGCTGGGGGAACAGGGCCACCTCCAGGCCTGAGGCAGGTCCACACCCCTCTTCTGAATGCCTCCTGGTGGAGAGGCCCATTCTGGGTGGTGAGTACTCCTGGCAGCTGAGGGTACTGTGTCCTGCGGTGCTGGCATCGTGGGGCCGGCAAGAGTGCTGTGTCCCTGCTGGGCATCAGGTGCTCACTTTGGAAGCTCTCGGGCCTGTGTTGGAGCGGGCTGGGTCAGAGGAACCTGGTGTCAGGGCGAGCGGACACAGAGGGACACAGGTCAGGCTCTCACTCCTGCTCACCTGCCTCCAGAGGGCTCTGTGCTGCCTCTGGCTCAAGGAACACAGGAAGCCCTGCTGGGGAACCCAGAGCACAATTCTCCCAGGCTGGCATTGGGAATATAAGGACATACTGGAATTCTTTGGAAGTTCACAGTGGAGTTTAAAGACAAAATAAGGTGGGAAGAAAGTGCAGAGCTTCTGCTAAAGCTGAAATTATTAACAGCTCTTAGGCACCACACTCTTCAGTGCTTGGCACAAAGTAGACAGACATCTTCTGCACCAGTAACAAGCTTAAACACCATAAAGGAATCACAGTCATCCCAAGAGCTCTGATCATGTAGGACAAGAACTGCTGGCCTGTCCCCATCTGGAAGCTGCAGGAACTCAGACTCGGAGGATGGGTGGCTCACACAAGTGCCCAGAGCTGGTGAGTGATGAGAAGGGATCTGAATCCAATTCCGTGAAAACTCCCAGGCCTGGGCCTGAAACGCCATGATGTGTCCTATGGAGGCAAACCCATCAAGATTTGAAGAACTTGTTAATTGTCTTCTTTAAACCATACAGATAACACCAAGCTGGGAGCTGAGATCCAAGGGCACTGGAAAGTGCCCAGGAGGAAGGCTGACTTATCCTTTAGGCCATGAGGTGAGCGGTCACTGGAAGCATGCCTGTGGCTCTCTAAGCTGCCTGGCCAGGACCCTGAGAGAAAAGGACTAGCCTGAACCGAAAGGGTCGCTGACTCAGTCTAGCCCAGACTACGCAATCCATTCTGCAAACGAGAACAGAACAAAGCGATTCTGCCACAGCTCAGGGAACACCCTCAGAATTTCAGACCCGGGTTCTGGAGACACCTCAGAGGAGTCCCACCTCTCCTGAGTTCGAGGCCCCATGCACAGTGGCCATTGGCTGTGCAGGATGACAGCCTGTGGTTTCATGTCTGTGAGGTCTGGCGCTGGGTTTCAAACAATGTTGTTAACAAAGGAAAGTTCACGCAGAACTCCAGTGTAGACCAAACAGGGTGACTCTGGGAAAGCAAAGGGTTGGAGGGGTGAGGAGTCCACCCTTTCTCTGAATGGAGCTTTCTAGAACACGTGGAAACCCCTGCCTTGACCAGGACAGTGGCACCTGGTGAGAGCAGGAGCCAGGACAGGGCAGAGTATGCGCCCTCACGTGTGCACAATGAAGCCTGTACCTATTCCAGGGGCCCCTTTACCTTGCGAGTCCGAGGAGGCAAGTGCTGGGGACTCAGGAGGAAAGAATATGTTGTTTTTCATGGCTGATTGCTGTCCTTCAGCTCCTTCTATTGCTTTTGTTTCAAACTGACAGCTGCTCCAAAGGGAAAAGAAATGGACCGTCATGGTGGCAAGTGTGGGGCAGCTGCTATTCTGGCTGTGGTGTGTGCCTGCCTGAGCATGTCTAGGGCAGCCCTCTCTGCCTCCCTGGAATCAGAGGGGAGTGCCTGCTGCAAGGAGGGAGCACCACCAGTCCAGGGCAGTCAGTCACTTCCAGGCCTGCAGACCGCCCCTCCTGGTCCACGCCCCCTGCACAGGCAATCCCACAGCCCCACCCTGTGTATCATCAGGGCTTGTCCCACTGCACAGTCACAGCTGCGGACAGGGACTATTTGCCCGTCGTCCCTGCACACAGCTAGTGTTCAGCTGAACTGCACTGAGAACCTGAAACACACTAGGAGCAGCTCTGCTTCCTGCCCCACCAAGCCATCTGCTCTGGACTCACTGAGGAATAGGGCACCCAGTTCCCCCACCCTGGCACTCTCCCCAAATAGCAGGCATCAGAAAAAGCCTGTTAGCAGCGGGGCTGAGGGTGAGCCAAAAAGTACTTGGTTGGGGTGAAAAAGAGCACAGCAGAACCAGCCCCCTCTTTGAGAAGGAAAACCTTGAACAAAAACATCCACCTTCCTCTTGGTAAAGGACATGTCACTGAAAGGCAACTGTGATACAGATCAGCAGGTGCTAAACCCTCTGCTCATTTGAGCTCCGCACTGCCCACTCCTTCTCCTCTGTCTCTTGATAAGAGAAGCTTAAGGTATGAGAGCACTTAGGAAAAAGATAGTTTTTCTCAGCTGGTTCAGCATAAATCGGGCCCCTTGTTGACACTTTGAAGAGCAGTGGTCCACTCCTCCTGTCCTGTTCCCCTCCACCCAGTGAGAAGATGTGAGAGCTCTGAGGTGTCACACTATTTCCACCCTCTGCCCTTAAGTTATAAGAGTCCATGCCAGCACCATGGATCTTCCTAGGCAATGGGAGGGAGGAGATAATGCTCACTCCTACACTTATTGTTGGTTACTTTAGTAGCTAAATCCAATATGAACTTTCTGTTTTCATTTTAATCCCTCCTAGGATTTTGTTCTCAGAAATTATAAAAACCCAAAGCAACTGTTAATGTTCAAAAGGCTGGTATCATTCACTGATTCCCTTCTGCCTACATGAGATGGCATGTGTTTCCACCAATTTCTGCAATGAAATTTACAACTGGGAGCTGCTCTGAGCAGCTAAAATCCAGGTGAGGAGGTGAGACCTTCCTGCAATCAGTGCTTTCTGCCTGGGCCTCTAGACCTTCCTGCCAGCAAGGGGAGTCAGAGCCTCCAGAAGTAGTGCCTCCCCATCACTGGAGGGAGGTAAGCAGGAGCTGCATGCTTAGGGCCCTAGGGGAGCAGGGAAGGAGTGTTGAGGAACTGTGGGTCCCCATTTCCGCTTCAGCATAACACTTCCACTTTCACCTCCTGTGTGGGGGGACTTGCAGATAGGACTTTGCTTGAAGGAAAAGCACTGCTGATGGAAACAGGTGTGAGAACCCAGGCTGAAGAGCACCACGCACCACCCACTCCCTGTGCTGCCTGAGGTTGGCAACTCGAGCTCCAGGGACCACTTACAGGGGCTGTCCTCTGAATTCCAGCAGATGGAGAACATAAGGCTGGGGAGTCAGCAGACCCGGAATCATCCACAGGGAAACCTGGGCCTTTTGCGAGACAGCCACCTCTGACTCTGGCCCAGACCCTGAGTCACTGACATGTCCAGGTCCTGGAGGAGGCAGGGACAAGTGGACCGTGTCCTCAGGAGCACATACCTGCATGTCCTATCTCTCCCCTGTTTCTCATGCTGGGCCAGCCTCACACTCGGGACTCTACCTGACGTAACTATTAAAGTCACACTTACACCTGTGCAGTGACTGGGACTCCAAAGGACAGCAGTGTCCTGGCCTAAGGGCCATGCAGCAATGGAAGCTGATACTTAGTATCCCACGAGCCCCCTCCCCCTTCCAGGGGCAGCTGCACCAAAAGCAGGGCCCTGACAGCCATTCTCTCCCAGGGGCCTGGGCTCTCCAGGGGCTTCAGGAAGGAACAGGAAAGATCCACCACTTGAGGGAGGATGTGGGTTCCCTAGAGTCTGAGCCTGCACCAGCAGCTCCTCCCAGCAAAGTCCAGAAACCATGGGCCACCAGTCACTGCTCTTCCCTGAGAAGGACTAAGATGCACTGTGCCTCAGGCCTGCCAGCCGCTCTCTGACAGCAGCTCTGGATCCCCTCCAAACTGACACCAGGGTCTCCACCTGGCAGACGGTTCTAGGTCCACTTGAGCATGAGGACTGGGTTGCCAAGGAATCGCTGTGGGCAGTGTAGGGTGTGCAGTGTGAGGGGCCCTAGGACAGAGTCAGTAGGCGTCTGAACAGGCGTAGGCTCTGGCTCAGGTTGGGATTCAGGCTGAGACAGCCAGAGGGTTAGCCTGGAGGGCTGGGCCTGGAGCAACACAGACTACTGGCAGGCCAAGGAGAAGTGGTATTCCTGGCTCCTGCTGGAACCCAGGCCGGGCTTCTGCTCTGCAGAGCCTGGGAGACCAGGTTGACTGCAGAGAGCCCACAAGGGACACGGAGCAAACCCGCCCCAGCTGCACAAGGCAGTGCAGCCCTGACACCCAATAGTCAGTGGCTGCCATTTCAGTGTCTGGCCAGGAGCACAGAGGGACTGCCTCCTGCCCTGTGCTCACTCACCTCACATTCTCCCAGGGGTACTTCTCATTTGTAAACAAGAGGCCAGGTCCTGAAGCTGCCCCTGGCAGCACTGAGGGCAGGGATCCTGTCTGTCCTTGCTGGGCTTGTCAAACCACAGTTATGCATGCCATAGCTTCCAGGGTCCTGTGGAATGTAAGATTATGAAAAATCATGACCCCTTTTCTTCAGTTCCTAACACCCCTGGGGCAGTCATTTTTAGGTATTTCTGCTGTCTTCAGATATTTCATCTCTAGGTTGGAACAGAATGTCTAAGTTTAAAGCTCTATTTCCCCCTTTCTGTTGCATATTTTAAATTTCTGACTACTCTTCCCCACATTCTCCTTAACATCCTGCTATGGTTTCACCTGGCAAAGTGGCTTTCTCTGAGGTCATGAGGGTCATGGTGAAGCATCTGTTTCTCTGCCTAATGCCCACTGACTATGTTGCTCTCAGATAAGTTTGTCTCAGGTGTTGCAGGCGCTCCTCAAGTCTTTGGGGACCCTGACCTCTCATGGGCTCCCCCTGGCAAGATGTGACCTGACTGCTCTGCTGGGAATGCCTCTTGCTAATTAGATGCCTTTAAGAGGATGTAACATCCCATCTAAGGTGTGAGCACATAAGGCTACTGGCATCTAGGCGGCATCCAACCTGTTATTTTTTTCAGTCTAGGACACCTACCCTCCACTCCATGGACCAGCCTCCAGTGCAGGGACCCTGTCAAGTCTCCTCCCTGGAGAATAAACCTACAATGTTGCCTGATTTTATCCCAAACTCTGTCTCATCTCCGTGTCAGAGCCACTTTTTGCCACCAATTCTTGGGCAGTGGTGTGTGTTCCAAGACTCAGGCCCAGGCCTCTAGTTAGCACAGTTGCACTCCCAAAGTCACACAGCTGTGGCGGAGGAGAGCTCAGAACCTGTGTCTGTGAATCACCAAACCTACCCACAGCTTCACCTATCTGCTGATTATCTGTCAGTATGAGAGGAGCCTCCTGGCCCTGTGAGCTGGGCCTTTGGGAAGGACCTCGGGCCAAGATGTTCATACCTCTTGGTTTGGAGGGACAGTGACTCACCCTGAGGCCTGTGTACCAGGGTCTGGAGGTTGAGATGGAGCTGGAAGGAGCTGTAGTGATGGCTGAGGATGAACAGGCCCGGAGCTCAGCTCTGATGGCCAGGGCTTGGTGGCTGGGTCAGTGGAGGCATCTGTGCGCTCAAGGCTGCCTCTCCTTGGGGCCATTCCCTGTGTATTAGGTGTGCAGGGCCTGGGGCAGAGAAGGACAGTGAGAAATGGGGCTGCAATTCCTATGCTAAGGTGGGGTGATCACAATGAGGCCTAGAAGCAGAGGCAGCAGGCGCAGAGTGCCCAGGGAGGCCAGGGACAAGAGCTGGGGTTTGTGCCTCATGGGCTGTGTTCTAATGGGAGGCACTGGCGGCAGCCTGAGCTGGAGGCTCCGGAGGCCGGCCCTGGCTCTAACCATGGCTCACAGGGTGAGCCTCCAGCAGCTGGGAGAAAATAAAGGATGAGCTCAGGAGGCTCAACAAAATGTTGGTAAACATCCAACACATTAACTACTGGGCCTACCTGCCATGTCACTCAATCCCTGATTTAAGAAAACTTGGCTCTGGCTGCTCAGCACCACCCCCGACCTGTGGTCCAGGCCCTCAATGTCCAGGATGTGCATCCTGCCAACAGGCTTTCCTTATGATTACAGCAAGAAATTCATTGTCACCCTAACAGTCATTTTTCAAAATATTTTAATCTTTATTGTTAAGTTTATTAATAACATTGTTCCCCCTTTTGTTTCCCCCTATATTTCCCCTCCACTCGGTACCCATCCCACCCTCTCCCCTCACCCCCCCCACTGTCCTTTCCCATAGGTGCATGATTTTTGTCCAGTCTCTTGCTGAACCTCCCACACCCCTTTTCTCCCCAAGAATTGTCAGTCCATTCCCCCTCTATGCCCATGATTCTATTATATTCAAGAGTTTATCCTGTTTATCAGATTATTAATTCACTTGATTTTTAGATTCATTTGTTGATAGATGTGTATTTGTTGTTCATAATTTTTATTTTTACCTTTTTCTTCTTCCTCTTCTTAAAGAATATCTTTTAGCATTTCATATAATATTGGTTTGGTGGTGATGAATTCCTTTAGCTTTTTCTTAGCTGCGAAGCACTTTATCTGACCTTCAATTCTGAATGATAGCTTTGCTGGGTAGAGTAATCTTGGTTGTAGATCCTTGCTATTTATCACTTTGAATATTTCTTGCCACTCCCATCTGGCCTGCATCGTTTCTGTTGAGAAATCCGCTGACAATCATATGGGTGCTCCCTTATAGGTAACTAACTGTTTTTCTCTTGCTGCTTTTAATATTCTCTCTTTATCTTTTGCTCTTGGCATTTTAATTATGATATGTCTTATTTCTTGCCACTCGCGTCTGGCCTGCATCGTTTCTGTTGAGAAATCCGCTGACAATCGTATGGGTGCTCCCCTGTAGGTAACCAACTGTTTTTCTCTTGCTGCTTTTAATATTCTCTCTTTATCTTTTGCTCTTGGCATTTTAATTATGATATGTCTTGGTGTGGTCCTCTTTAGATTCCTATATTTTGGGGTTCTGTGTACTTCTTGGGGTTTTAAGTCAGTTTCTTTCACCAGGTGGGGAAAGTTTTCAGTCACTATTTCTTCAAGTAGGTTTTCATTAACTTGCTCTCTCTCTTTTTCTGGGACCCCAATAATTCGGATGTTGGCTTGCTTGAGGTTGTCCCAGAGGCCCCTTACACTATCTTCAATTATCTGAATTTTTTTTGTTTCTTGCTTTTCCAGCTGAGTGGATTTTGCTTCTTTGTATTTCAAATCTTTGACTTGGTTCTTGTGGCCCTCTGGACTGCTTTTAGGACTTTGTGTAATATTTTTTATTTCATTCTGTGTATGCTTGATTTCTAGTTGGTCGTTTTTTTTATCTGTGAGGGTCTGGTTTGTATCCTCAGAGGTCTTGTTCATTTCCCTGAGGGTCTCATTCATCTCCTTGTAATTCTCATTCATTTGCTGGTTGGTCTTGATTATTTCCTGGTAATTCTCATTAAGTTGATCGGCCTTTTCTAGGAGCCTCTTGAAAAGCCTTATAACCGTGGTTTTGAACTCTATGTCTTGTCGTCTTTTCTCCTCCAATTCTTTCACACCTGATTTCTTTCCATGTCTCTTCATGGTGGCTGCTTTATGTGGTAGATATCCTCAAAGGGACAGTGGCTCAGTCTCCCCAGTTACTTGAGGTGGGTACTCTTACTGCAATCCTTTATGGGTTGTATTCAGTGTTTTTGAATTTAAACTCCGCTTTTTGTTGTTAGCCCTAGGAGGGTTTGACCTCCAGGCCAATTGGCTGTGAAGCTCAGCTGTGCTCAGGTTGGATGGGCGGAGTCTCTGGGCTACGCCTCGGCGGCGGCGGCAGCGGCGGCGGCGCAGCGGAGCTGGGACGCGGCGGCGCGGCGGCTGGGTCCTATGCAAAGCTCACGGGCTCGGGTCTGTGCTGGGTGGGGATGGCTGCAGACTCTTCCAAGAGAAAGCCGCTAGTCTCTTCCCCTTGCCAGACAACTCTGCCTTTCCCCAAATGTGCCTGCACACCAAAAGTCTAGCCCAGGGCTGTAAATTAGATGGTTTCTGGAACCAGGAGACAAGTTTCCAGAGGGCAAGTCGCGGGTTTGCTGTCCCTTGGGACTAGGAGCTTCTGCCGCGCCCCGCTTCCAGGGTGCTTCCCCAGGACCTCGGACCTCGCCGGTTCTGGGAAATCTGTGCAGGGAGACTTCTCGTACCCCGGATCTCGGACCTCGCCCGGCTCGGGAAATCTGGGCCCCGTCGAGAAATCCGGCCGGTCCCTGCTCCAGCCCCAGCCCGCGCGCGACCAGGGCGGCTCCTAACCTGTTTCAATCTGCGCTCCCGCTGGTCCTGAGTCTGTGTCCCTCCTCTGCTGCTATTAGTGGAGTTTACATTCAGCCAGCTTTCTGGCGATTCTGGGTGCTTGTCTGTTCTGCTGTTATGTTGTAGTTCTTAAATCGTTGCGCGGGGCAGAACAATAGGTGTTTGCTTATGCCGCCATCTTGGTGTCTCTTCCGCTCTTGGCATTTTAATTACGATGTGCCTTGGTGTGGTCCTCTTAGGGTTCCCATATATTGGGGTTCAATGTGCTTCTTGGACTCCTAAGTCAATTTCTTTCACCAGGTGTGGGAATTTTTCAGTCATTATTTCTTCAAATAGGTTTTAATTGTCTTGCTCTCTCTTTTTCTGGCACCCCTATAATTCGGATGTTAGTATGCTTGAGGTTATCCCAGAGGCCCCTTACACTATCTTTAATTTTTCAGATTCTTTTGTTTTCTTGCTTTTCCAGCTGAGTGAATTTACCTCTTTGTATTTCAAATCTTTAACTTGGTTCTTGTGGTCCTCTAGAGTACTTGTAGGTCTTTGTATAGTATTTTTTTATTTCAGCCAGTGTATGCTTAATTTCTATTTGGTCCTTTTTCATATCCTTGAGGGTCTCCTTCATTTCCTCATAGGTCTTGTTCATTTCCTGGTAGGTCTTGTTCATTTCTTTGTAGGTCTCAGCCTTTTCTAGGAGCCTCTTGAAAAGCCTTGTAACTGTGGTTTTGAATTCTATGTCCAGTCATTTTTTTCCCTTCATTTCTTTTACATCTGATTTCTTTCCATGTCTCTGCATGGTGGCTGCTTTCCTGAGTTGGTCGATTAGCTTTGTGTGGTAGATGTCCTCTAAGGGACAGTGGCTCCACCTCCCCAGTTACCTTAGGTGGATATGGGTTGCACAGTCTTGTTGAAGTTAAGCCTAGATTATTGTTGTTAGCACTAGGAGGGCTTGATCTTCAGGCCAATTGGCTACGAGGTTCAGCTGTGCTCAGGTTGGACGGGCGGAGTCTCCCGGCCAAGCAGGCAGCATTAGCTCAGCCATATGGGGCCCCTGAGACTCTGTGCCGGGTGGCATTTGCTGCCAGCACCTCTGAAAGAGAGGTGATGCCGAGCTCCACTCACTGCCTGACAATTCAGCCTCTCCCAAATGATTCTGCACACCCAACGTCTCACTCAGGGTTGTAAAACAATAGACTTGGTGGTTTCCTGAATGAGAGAGTAAGTCTCGAGTCCCCTCTGCACAGTCATGCAGCTGTGCTGTTCCCATGTTCACACGCACTCTGCACAAGTTTGCCCTCTCCACAAGCTTGCAGACCCTTGCATCGCCTGAGTTTCGGCGTACCTCCCCACTGTCCAGTTTTTACCCCGTATGATTGTGGGTTCCCTGGACTTCGCACAGAGCTGGGGACTCAATGCAGTGGGATGTCTTTGTCTCCACTGTTTGAGAAAACTGACCAAGTTTTCAGCAGCCCGCCCTATCTGCTGGTGCATGCACGGCTCCAAACCTCTCTCCACACATGTCTTCAACGCTGTCCTCCACTGCTCCTCTGAGTCACAGTGTCCTATCTTCACTTTTATTTGTGGAATTTTCACTCAGCCAGCTATTCAGTGATTCTGGATAATGTTTGTTCTTTCTGTTCTTTCATTAAGTTGTAGTTTTGAAATTGCTGTGTATGGCAGTAAGATAGGTGTTTACCTATACCGCCATCTTGGTTCCTCTCCTAATTGTCATTTGTTTAAGAAATCTTCATCTCTACAAGGTGACTTTGACTCAAGAATGAGTTTTACCTTCCATCTATTGCAATCTCTGAATTTTCTACTGTGAACATATACTCTTGGCAAAGGTAAATAAAATACTAGTAAAATCAACAACAACATTGGGGGAGGAAACACACCTAAAAGACATTCAACTACCTCCAGTAAGACAGGAAATCGGCTCTCCAAATACAAGTGAAAAATGAATGCAGTTGGAGTTGGTCAGAGTATCAGGACAAGGCTGTTTTGCACAGGGTCCTGCTCCAGGCTGCTGGAAGGCTAAGCACCCAGAGCTATGCCCACCTGGGGATTCGGGCCCCTCCATACTCTCCCAGGACCTGACACCCCTGGCCCTCAGCCACTCAGTGTCAGGACTCACGGGAAAGTTTTCAGCACCAAAGAATTGCAACTTAAATCATGGCTTCTGAAGGATAACCTTGATAAGGAGCAGGATTCAAGTCTGGTGGGATGAATCAGCGTGAGGAGAGGCGGAGAGGCCAAGGGGCCAGACAGCAGTCAGGGCAGAGAGACCGCATTTCCAACAGCATGCTGGGCAGGCAGGCGGGGGGCACCAGCATGTGGCAGCCCAGGAATCAGAGCAATGCATGCCAGGAAGTCAGTGCCACATCAACTCACAGTAATGTCAAGGATACGCTGGAATTCTCTAGAAGTTCACAGTGGAGTTTAAAAACAAAATAAGGTGGGAGGAAGCTGCAGAGCTTCTCCTAAAGCTGAAATTAACAACAGCTGTGAGGCACCACACTCCTTAGCCATTGGGACAGTGCACACAGAGACCATCTTCTGCACCATTAACAAGCTTAAACACCATAAAGTAATCACACTCACCTCGTGTCCTCTGACCATGATGGACAGGAACTCCCAGCCCTGTCCCCATCTGGAAGCTGCAGGAACTCAGCAGAGCCCATGGAGGACCAGGTTTGCCTCTGCTCTGGTGCCACCTTCTTCCAGCAACTCCCAGCCTGGAGCAGCCTAGTGCAGGGAGGACCATCAGGAGAAGAGAAAGGGAAGTAGGGCATGCGGAAGATGAGTGAGGGTTCAGACCCAGGCCAGCAGATCAGTCAGGCAGCATCAGGCTGCGGGATGGCTCAGCAGCCCAGGGGATACCTCCACTTGCCAACTCCTGGCCCATGAAGACATCTGGGGTCTCAGCTTGCCAGAGACACAGCCTGCTATTTCACATATTAGTTACAAGTCACATGTCCTGGGTGTTTGTCCAGGAAGAACTGCAGCCACTAATACAACAGGTACCATTTAGCACCTGCTTCCTCTGTGGCAGGCACTCTGCTAGAAACTACAGGTGCAATTGCAAAAGAACAAAACAAACACCACCTCCCAACTCATTCAATTCTCAAAGCAATCTTGCAAGGCTGTGTTAAAACACCTTCAATAGTTTAAGGCAAGTGAGGTCACAGTTCATCAAGTCCCACATCCAGAGAGTGGCAGGTGGGGGTTGAACCCACAGCTGTCTGGGTCTGCAGCCGTCTGTCACATCACCCGGCCCTCTATGCACAGTTCTAATTCTTTGATACCCATCTTCATGAGTGCACCCACCCTGGCCACCCAGAGGGCCCATCTGTGACACCAGCTCCCAGCATTTACCCTTAAGGAGTAGAAGCACAGGCAGGGGCACGGTTGTGAATCCCACTTCCTCAGGCCTGCTCAGGAATGTCACGTTAGTGGGGGAGCATGCTGGGCAGAGGGAGGGAGTGGGCTCTCAGGAGGGAGCATCAGCTTCCACAACCAACTCTTACATGAGGCTGATTTGGTCTCATTGAGGCTGGAAAGGGTCAGGTGTCCTCTGAATCTTCTACTGCAGTTCTCCACACACAGTGATGCCAAATCTCAGGCAGCCCCACCCCAGAGCCCCAGAGCCAGAAACCCTGGGATCCAGCCTGTGTCCAAGCAGCCCAGGTGAACGTGTGGCAGGCCGCAGTCTGAGAAGCATGGCATCAGACCATGAACTCGAGAGCAGGGCTTTGGTTTCTCTCCAGCCCCTGGTACACAGTGCTCTGTAGACGGAAACAGAAATGACAGGAGGCAAAGACCATGCACAAACAGGCAGTCCTTGGGTTACATCAGACTAGACTTAGGTCATTTCGTGTTTACATCGCCATCACCCATCTATAATAATAAAAGCCTAAGCAACCATTGCAACCACATGGATGACTGAATAGGCTGTTTGGGATAACCAGGCACTCGGGGGGCGGGTAGTGAGGGGTGACCAAACAACTGAGCAGCAGGCTGCCTGCATTGACCAGGCTGGCAGGGGAGTTCGTGAGGCCCGACCAAATGACTAAGCAGCAGCCTGTGTGGGGTGACCAGGCTCATAGGAAGGGGCAGTTAGTGGCAAGCAGGCTGGTGGGGGAGGCAGTGAGGGGCGAGTAGGCTGGTGGGAGAGGGGAATTAGAGGTGATCAGGTTGACAAGAAGTGCCTAGGCTAGCAGCGGGGCAGTCAAGGGCAATCTGGCAGGCAGACAGGTAAGCAGTTAGGAGCCAGTGGTCCCAGATTGCAAGAGAGATGTCCAACTGTCTGCCAGGGGATTAGGCCTAAACCAGCATTTGGACATCTCCTGAGGGGTCCCAGATTAGACAGGGTACAGGCTGGGGTGAGAGGACCCCTCTGCAGAAATTTCATTCACTGAGCCTCCAGTTTATTATTAAAAAAAAACCAAACAACAAAGTTCCGATGTATATACATAGGAATGTGCTTCGTGTTTGTTATTATTTACTATATTTACCAGAAGTAAAGGTCAGAAATTGTTATCTCTGTTTTAAATTCTTTTTACTGTTTAACTTCATCTCTTCTGTGTATGTGCTCCATGTGAGTGACATAGTTGCTTATGTAAGTGGGTTCAGATTCACGGCAAAAATCGCGTTGCCTGGAGCTATACGAGTGGATCTCCAACATAACCTGAGCACGTGCTGCATTGCCTTCAGGACCAACCAAAAGACTAGGCACCTAACAAGTATGTGACAAAACTTGCTCATGAACAGGTTTCCTTTGTTTTGGGGTTGGGCAGCAGGCATCATGCGTGCTGTCTACCACATAGGACACATTCAAATATGTCTCTGCTGAACAAATAGTTTATATTTTGTGTCACTAGGCTCTACTATTGCAGGCCAGAGAATTTGCTATGTGGCCAGAGAAAGCTCAAGTATGTATGCTAAAGGGAACAAGACCATCACCAGAGCTCTAAAACCCTACAAGGGTCTCACTGTCAGGCTGGGACCATCACCAGTGCAAGGAGGCACCAGTTCAGTAACAGACACATGTGCAGCTTCAAGAAAAGCTACACAGAGAAATGAGGGTTTCCTAAGGCAGCTGACATTCAGGGCTCAGAGCTGCAGAGCAGCGCTCAGCAAACTTGTACTTTGGGCCCACTCTAGCCCACCACCTTTTTTTTGTTTTTGTTACTCATGATCCAAGGATATTTTTTTCACTGATTTTTGGAGAGAATGGAAGTGGTGAAGGCAAGGGCAGAGAAAAAGAGAAACATCAATGTGAGAGAGACACAATGACTGGATGCCTCATGCACATTCCCTGACCACGACAGCTGGAGCAACCCTGCAACTGAGGTACGTGCCCTAGACTGGAATCCAACTTGAGACCCTTCACTGCACGGGCTGATGCTCTAAACACTGGGCCAAGCTGACTAGGATGTGCCCTCATTTTTGTATGGCCTGGGAGCTAATAAGTCTTCACATTTTAAATTATCAAAACAATTTTTAAAAGAATGGCATTAAAAACAATTCTAGAGAAGTCAAAGGACAAGGTCCATAAGTCAAGTGTCATTGGACCACAGCCTTGCCCGTTTATTGACAGATGGCCTAGGACCGCTCCTGCCCAGCAGCAGCATAGAGTCACTGCAACAGAGACTGCATGGATTAACCCTCCATGTTGGCATTTCTGCCACTCCCTGAACAGATAGAGTGAACAGCCTCCCAGATCTGGGTGGGCTGCCATCATAGTCACTTTCTGGCTAATGGTTATGTCTCCATCCAGCCAGCTCTGCAGCCAGGTTGTGCTAGCTCCACCCCATTCCTCGCTGAGACTTTACTGTCCAAGTCTCCCCTCTGGTCCAGGTCTATTTGAAGGTAGAGTGAGCAAAGAGAGCGCTCCAGGGACACACTCAGAGTTGGAGCAGCCCAGGGTTGCTCTTCCAGTAACTACTCTAAGGTGACCATCCTCTGCTCTGGGGCACAGGGTCAACCCTTAGCCTGAGGCTTGGCCACACCCCCTTCTGGATGTCTCCTGGTGAAGAGGCCTTTTCTGGGTGGTGAATTCTCCTGGCAGCTGAGGGGATTGTGTCCTGGGGTGCTGGCATCGTAGGGCAGGCAAGAGTGCTGTGTCCCGCTGGGCATGAGGCCCTCACTGCTGTAGCTCTTGGGGCTGTGGTGGAGCAGACCGGGTCAAAGGAACCTGTTGTCAGGGCGAGAGGAAACAGAGGAACACACATTAGGCTCTCACTCTCGCTCACCTGCCCCCAGTGGACTCAGGGAACACAGGGAGCCCTGCTAGGGAACTGAGAGCACACTTCTTCCAGGCTGGTGTTGGGGATGTTAAGGACATGCTGGATTTCTCTAGAAGTTCACAGTGGAGTTTAAAAATAAAATACGGTGGGAAGAAAGTGCAGAGCTTCTGCTAACGCTGAAATTAGCAACAGCTCTGAGGCACCACACTCTTTAGCGCTTGGCACAAAGTAGACAGACATCTTCTGCACCAGTAACAAGCTTAAACACCATAAAGGAATCACACTCACTCTTTGTCCTCTGACCACAATGGACTGGAACTCCTGGCCTGTCCCCATCTGGAAGCTGCAGGAACTCAGACTCGGAGGATGGGTGGCTCACACAAGTGCCCAGAGCTGGTGAGTGATGAGAAGGGATCTGAACCCACATCCGTGAAAACTCCCAGGCCTGGGCCTGAAACGCCATGATGTGTCCTATGGAGGCAAACCCATCAAGATTTGAAGAACTTGTTAATTGTCTTCTTTAAACCATACAGATAAAACCAAGCTGGGAGCTGAGATCCAAGGGCACTGGAAAGTGCCCAGGAGGAAGGCTAACTTACCCTTTAGGCCGTGAGGTGAGCGGTCACTGGAAGCATCCCTGTGGCTCTCTAAGCTGCCTGGCCAGGACCCTGAGAGAAAAGGACCATCCTGAACCAAAAGGGTCGCTGACCCAGTCTAGCCCAGACTACGCAATCCATTCTGCAACAAGGACAGAACAAAGCAATTCTGCTACAGCTCAGGGAGCACCCTCAGAATTTCAGACCCGGGTTCTGGAGACACCCCAGAGGGGTCCCACCTCTCCTGAGTTCGAGGCCCCATGCATAGTGGGCATGGGCTGTGCAGGATGACAGCCTGTGCTTCTGTGTCTGTGAGGTCTGGGGCTGAAAATTTCACAAAGAACTCTGGTGTACACCAAGCCGGGCAACTCTGAAGGGTTGGAGGTGTGAGGAGCCCACCCTTTCTCTGAATGGAGCTTTCTAAAAGACATGGAAACACCCTTTCTTAACCAGGACAATGGCACCTGGTGAAGATGGGAGCCAGGATAGGGCAGAGTGTGGGCCTCCACGTTTGCACAATAAAGCCTGTGCCAGCTCCAGGGGCTGCTTTACCTCAGGGTCCCAGAGGGCAGGTGCTGTGGCCTTAGGAGGAAAGAACATGTGGGTTTTCCATGGTTGATTGGTATCCTTCAGCTCCTTCTCTTTTTTGTCTCAAACTGACAGCTGCTCCAAAGGGAAAAGAAATGGACCGTCATGGTGACCAGTGTGTGGTAGCCGCTATCCTGGCTGTGGTGTGTGCCTGCCTGAGCATGTCTAGGGAGGCCTTCTCTGCCTCCCTGGGATCAGAGGGGAGTGCCTGCTGCAGGGAAGGAGCACCACCAGGCCAGGGCAGGCAGTCCCTTCCAGACCGCCCCTCCTGGTCCTCGCCCGTAGCACACACAATTCCACGGCCCTGCCCTGTGTATCATCAGGGCTTGTCCCACTGCACAGTGACAGATGGGGACAGGGACTATGTGCTCATCTTCCCTGCACACAGATGGTGTTCAGCTGAACTGCCCTGAGAACCTGGAACATGCTAGGAGCAGCTTTGCTTCCAGCGCCGCAAAGCAGTCTGCTCTGGACTCACTGGGGAACAGGGTACCCAGTTGCCCAGCCCTGGCACACTCCCCAAATAGCAGGCATGGGAAAAAGCCTGTTAGCAGCAGGGCTGTGGGTGAGCCAAAAAGTAGTTGTTTTCCCTGAAGAAGAGCCCAGCAGAACCAGCCCCCTCTTTGAGAAGGAAAACCTTGAACAAAAACATCCACCTTCCTCTTGGTAAAGGATGCCTCAGTGAAAGGCAACTGTGATACAAATCAGCAGGTTCCTAAACCCTGTTCATTTGAGCTCTGCACTGCCCACCCCTTTGCCTCTGTCTCTTGATAAGAGAGGCTGGAGGCATCAGAACACTTAGGAAAAAGATCGTTTTTCTCAGCTCGTTTGGCATAAATCAGGCCCCTCACTGACACTTCCAAGAATGGTGGCTGACTCCTCCTGTCCCACCCAGTGAGAAGAGGTAAGAGCTCCGAGGTGTCACACCATTTCCACCCAGATCCTGTCTCTGCCCTTAAGTTGCCAGAGTCCATGCCAGCACCATGGAGCTTCCTAGGCAATGGGAGGGAGGAGATAAGGCTCACTCCTACACTTATTGTTGGTTACTTCAGAAGCTGAATCCAATATAAACTCTCTCAGTTTTCATTTTAATAAAAGTTAGCTTCCCACTCACCTAGGATTTTGTTCTTAGAAATTATAAAAACCCAAAGCAAGTGTTAATGTTCAAAAGGCTGGTATCATTCACTGATTCCCTTCTACCTATATGAGATGGCAAGTGTTTCCACCACTTTCTGCAATGAAACTTACAATTGGGAGCTGCTCTGAGCAGCTAAAATCCAGGTGAGGAGGTGAGACCTTCTTGCAATTAATGCTGTCTGCCTGGGCCTCTAGACCTTCCTGCCAGCAAGGGGAGTCAGAGCCTCCAGAAGTAGTGCCTCCCCATCACTGGAGGGAGGTAAGCAGGAGCTGCATGCTTAGGCCCCTAGGGGAGCAGGGAAGGAGTGTTGAGGAACTGTGGGTCCCCATTCCCGCTTCAGCATAACACCTCCACTTTCACCTCCTTGGGGGAAGAGGGGCGCCTTGCACACAGGCCTTAGCTTGAAGGAAAAGCACTGCTGATGGAAACAGGTGTGAGAACCCAGGCTGAAGAGCACCACGCACCACCCACTCCCCGTGCTGCCTGAGGTTGGCAACTCAAGCTCCAGGCACCACTCACAGGGGCTGTCCTCTGAATTCCAGCCCATGGAGAACATAAGGCTGGAGAGTCAGCGGACTGGAAACATCCATGGGGAAAACTGGGCCTTTTGTGAGACAGCCACCTCTGACTCTGGCCCAGACCCTGAGTCACCGTCATGTCCAGGTCCTGCAAGGGGCAGGGACGAGTGGACCTTGTCCTCAGGAACACGTACCTATATGTCCTATCTCTCCCCTGTTTCTCATGCTGGGCCAGCCTCACACTCAGGGCTCTACCTGACTTAACTTTCAGTCACACTTCTGCCCGGGCAATGACTGGGACTCCAAAGGACAGCAGTGTCCTGGCCTAAGGGCAATGCAGCAAAGGTAGCTGATATTTGGTAACCCGGAGCCCCCTCCCCCTTCCAGGGGCAGCTGCACCAAATCAGGGCCCTGAAAGCAATTCTCTCCCAGGGGCCTGGGCTCTCCAGGGCCTTGAGGAAGGAAAAGGAAAGGTCCACCGCTTGAGGGAGGATGTGGGTTTCCTAGAGACTGAGCCTGCACCAGAATCCATGGGCCACCAGTCACTGCTCTTTCCTGAGAAGGACTAAGATGCACTGTGCATCAGGCCTGCCAGCCGCTCTCTGACAGAAGCTCCGGATCCCCTCCAAACTGACACCAGAGTCTCCATCTGGCAGACGGTTCTAGGTCCACCTGAGCATGAGGACTGGGTTGCCAAGGAATCGCCGTGGGCAGTGCAGGGTGTGCAGTGTGAGGGGCCCTAGGACAGAGTCAGTAGGCGTCTGAACAGGCCTAGGCTCTGGCTCAGGTTGGGATCCAGCTGAGATAGCCAGTGGGTTAGCCTGGCGGGCTGGGCCTGGAGTCACACAGGCTGCTGGCAGGCCAAGGAGAGGTGGTGTTCCTGGCTCCTGCTGGAACCCAGGCGGGGCTTCTGCTCTGCAGAGCCTGGGAGACCAGGTTGACTGCAGAGAGCCTAGAAGGGACACGGAGCAAGCCCGCCCCAGCTGAGCAAGGCACTGCGGCCCTGACACCCAATAAACAGTCAGTGGCTGCCATTTCAGTGTCTGGCCAGGAGCACAGAGGGACTGCCTCCTGCCCTGTGCACACTCACCTGATCTTGTCCTAGGGGTACTTCTCATTTGTAAACAAGAGGCCAGGTCCTGAGGCTGTCCCGGGCAGCATTGAGGGCAGGGACCCTGTCTGTCTTTGCTGGGCTTGTCAAACCACAGTTATGCATGCCAGAGCTTCCAGGGTCCTGTGGGAAGTAAGATTATGAGAAATCATGACCCCTTCTCTTCAGTCTCTAACACCCTTGGGGCAGTCATTTTCAGGTCTTTCTGCTGTCTTCAGATATTTCATCTCTAGTTTAGAAGCAGAATGTCTTTCTAAGTTTTAAGTTCTATTTCCCCCTTTCTGTTGCATATTTTAAATTTCTGACTACTCTTCCCCACATTCTCCTTAACATCCTGCTATGGTTTCACCTGGCAAAGTGGCTTTCTCTGAGGTCATGAGGGGCATGGTGAAGCCTCTGTTTCTGTGACTAATGCCCTCTGACTATGTTGCTCTCAAATCAGTTTGTCTCAGGTGTTGCAGGCGCTCCTCAAGTCTTTGGGGACCCTGACCTCTCATGGGCTCCCCCTGGCAAGATGTGACCTGACTGCTCTGCTGGGAATGTCTCCTGATAATCAAATGCCTTTAAGAGGATATAACATCCCATCTAAGGTGCGAGCACGCATGGATTCTGGCATCTAGGAGGCATCCAACCTGTCAATACCCCCTGAACCCCCTTGTTTTTCAGTCTAGGACTCCTACCCTCCACTCCAGGGACCGGCCTCCAGTGAAGGGACCCTGTCAAGTCTCCTCCCTGGAGAATAAACCAACAATGTTGTCTGATTTTAGCACAAACTCTGGGTCATCTCTGTTCCGGAGCCACTTAGTGCCACCAATTCTTGAGCAGTGGTGTGAGTTCCAAGACTCAGGCCCAGGCTCCAGTTAGCACAGTTGCCCTCCCAAAGTCACACAGCTGTAGGCAGTGCTGAGCTCTGAACCTGTGTCTGTGGATCACCAAGCCTATCCACAGCTTCACCTATCTGCTGATTATCTGTCAGTGTGAGAGTTGCCTCCTGCCCCTGCGAGCCGGGTCTTTGGAAAGGACCTCGGGCCAAGATGCTCATGACTCTTGTTTTGGAGGGACAGTGACTCACCCTGGGTGCATCCTGGGTGCCAAGATGTGGAGGTTGAGATGGCGCTGGAAGGAGCTATAGTAATGGCTGAGGATGAAAAGCCCCAGAGCCCGGTTCTGATGGCCAGGGCTTGGTGGCTGGGTCAGTGGAGGCATCCGTGTGCTCAAGGCTGGCTCTCTGTGGGGCCATTCCTTTTGTATTAGGTGTGCGGGGCTGGGGCAGAGAAGGACAGTGAGAAATGGGGCTGCAATTCCTATGCTTAGGTGGGGAAATCACAATGCGGCCTAGAAGCAGAGGCAGCAGGCGCAGAGTGCCCAGGGAGCCCAGGGACAAAAGCTGGGGTTTGTGCCTCATGGGCTGTGTTCTAATGGGAGGCACTGGCAGCAGCCTGAGCTGGAGGCTCCGGAGGCCGGCCCTGGCTCTAACCATGGCTCATAGGATGAGCCTCCAGCAGCTGGGAGAAAATAAAGGATGAGCTCAGGAGGCTCAACAAAATGTTGGTAAACATCCAGCACATTAACTACTGGGCCCACCTGCCATGTCACTCAATGCCTGATTTAAGAAGACTTGGCTCTGGTTGCTCAGCACCACTCCCGACCTGTGGTCCAGGCCCTCAATGTCCAGGATATGCATCCCGCCAACAGGCTTTCCTTATGATTACAGGAAGAAATTCATTGTCACCCTAAGTCATTTGTTTAAGAAATCTTCATCTCTACATGGTGACTTTGACTCAAGAATGAGTTTTACCTTCCATCTATTGCAATCTCTTAATTTTCTACTGTGAACAAATACTCTTGGCAAATTGAAACAAAATACTAGTAAAGTCAACAACAACATTGGGGAAAAAAACACACCTCAAAGACCTTCACCTACCTCCTAGTAAGACAGGGGATGGGCTCTCCCAATACAAGTGAAAAATGAATGCAGTTGGAGTTTCTTGGAGAATCAGGACAAGGCTGTTTTGCACAGGGTCCTGCTCCAGGATGCTGGAGGGCTAAGCACCAGGAGCTATGCCCACCTGGGGATTTGGGCCCCTCCACACTCTCCCAGGACCTCACACCCCTGGCCCTCAGCCCCTCAGTGTCAGGACTCACGGGAAAGTTTTCAGCACCATAGAATTGCATCTTCAAATCATGGCTTCTGAAGGAAAACCTTGATAGGGAGCAGGATTCAAGTCTGGTGGGATGAATCAGCATGAGGAGAGGCAGAGCAGCCAAGGGGCCAGACAGCAGTCAGGGCAGAGAGACCGCATTTCCAACAGCATGCTGGGCAGGCAGGTGGGGGGAACCAGCATGTGGCAGCCCAGGAATCAGAGCAGTGCATGTCAGGAAGTCAGTGCCACATCAACTGACAGGAACCGGGCTGGAGTCACCCGTTTATTTTTACAGTTTATAGTGACAATAGTTTATAGTGACAATGGTGTTCCACTCACAGGACTGAAGAAAATCTTCCCTTTTAAAGTGGAAACGGCAAGTCAATTCAAGAGAAAGCATGTGATAAGCACACAAGTGATACAGTCTTTGCAAAATCATGGCGATGGTATGAGGTTTGCTGAAGACAGCAAACAAGGCAGTAGCTAAAGGCCTCTGTGGACCAGCACTCCTGGCTGATGGTGACTGTGAGCTGATGTCCTGTGTGTCCACTGCTGTCCACACAGCAGCATCCAAGACTTCAGAGGATCTCAGCAAGGTCCTACAACGTCAGTCTGAGCTGAATCCTGGCTTGGACACATCGATCCAATTATTTGAGATGCTGAGTGGTACAGTAAATTCTTGAAAACACAGAATACATCTAAAAAGGGACTGCTCCACAAAAGTCAAGATTCTGTGCTCTGACACAGGAATCAGAGAAAAGGGCAGCAGATTTTAAGTTAGCTGCCCAAAAATGAGTCTTAAAAATATCTCAATTGACAGGAACCACAGAGTTTCAGAACTCTTCACAGGGGCATGGTCTCCAAGCCTGCTGGTGCGAGGCAGGGGATGGCACTGTGCCCAGGGACTCACTTAGCATGGTCACCCTACCCCAGGGTCCTGGGCATGGATGCCCCGAGGCTCCCTTAACACTGCTGTGATGGAGAAAGGTCCAGAGGCTGTGACATCTGGTCTCTTTTGAAGTCAGAATTCACTTTGGTACTTTAAGCTTGGCTTGGAATTTGGGTCAGGAGGAGGGGTTCACTATGGTCATCTGGCCTTTAGCTACTGTTTTTCTGTTTGTTTGTTTGTTTGTCTGTTTGTTTGAATTTCAGGCATGGAGGAAGGTACATCTTGAAGACACCGGTGAAAGCAAAGGTTTAGAAATCCCAGTGTCTGAAAAGGGAAGGACTAGTTAGAAGCGGGGGCCATGTCAGAGGAAGACCAGAACTTCAGGCGTATAGAGAAAGCCGAGCAGGATGATGGAGACTTGGCCTTGTCCTCACTCCTGCTTCTCCAAAAGACACTCTTTTTGCGCTGAGTTGCTAAATTGTTATCCCCCCGGATAACAGGATAACACAGGAGAGGAAGGAAAAAAAACAGCGAATAAATGAAATGAGTAATAACAAATGGCTACGTTATCTAAATGTTCCTAGGAAATCAGAGTCCTGTCCTGCCCAGGAGAGTTGGAAACTATACCCACCGCACAACCACAATCAAGTCTCAGTGAACCATTATGCTCTGACCCCACTTAATTAATTTAGTGGCATCCTTGTGCCAACACTTTACTGAGCAGGTGAGGAGGATTCTATATTGCTCTAGGAGTTGATGCCTTAGAATTGTGGTCAGCAAATGGAGCTTGTGAGCCACATGTGGCTCTTTACCTCCTTGAGTGTAAAATACCACTGCATGTACAAGTCTGTTTTGAAGAAGTGGCATTAGAAGAAGTTTACATTTTAAAAATTTGGCTCTCAAAAGAAATTTTAATCGATGTACTGTTGACATTTGGCTCTGTTGACTAATGAGTTTGTCGACCACTGCTCTAGAGGCTGATGCCTTAGTCTATTTTTCCATTTAAAGGTGTTAAATTATTAAATAAGGATGTTTATTAGTTTCAGAAATGGTTTTTTCTTATTACTATGCCCTAATGACAAGCTCCCTGGCAACTTGGCTCACATACAACTAATTCCGGCTCCTGTTCAAAGACCTTGGGACACTTCCTGGGATGCTTCTGGCTGCTGCAGTAGGATAGCCTAACTGAGCTGCTCACTGATAATCCTTGCACATCTGAAACGGCTTCTTATGGAAGGATGAGTTTGAAATACCTCTGTTTCATACCAAAACACTGTCAACATCAAGAATTATTCACATTTAGATCTTTTTACATCCTCTCCTGCAAACCTACACTTCATGATCTTTGGATTATGGAGTCTTATCAGAGCAGACCATTGGCCTACCTTCATGAACAAGTCAGGTACATGAGCATAACTGGTTTATCTGATTTTGATTTAGGATTCAAGTCTTTAGCAGAACCTCTGTTATTTCTCTCTCCACAGCATCAGATTGTTGCCACAGCTCACACCCCAGGACAAGGGACCCAGTATTCAGTGCTGGTGTTCCAGGCTTGGTCAGCTCCTTCTGGGACCAAAGCAGCTTTAGCTGCAGGCAGTGCTCACAGTGGTTAAGCGTTCAGGCTCCATAATCTGTCAGACACAGGTTCAGATCCCAGCTCCACCCCCTATTCTCTGGGCAACCTCTTAACCTTGTAAAGCCTCACTTTCCTAGCCCTGCAAAGGGTATAGGAATCGAGGCTCCCTCACATGGCATTTGGAAGTAAAGGAGAGACATAAAGTGTGAAACTAGCTAGAGGGTGCTGAGCCCAGAAAGAGCAGCCATTACATGGTTGCTGTCACTAATATCTACCACTGACCTGCTCAGTCACAGATCCAAACAGTTGTTTGTTTGTTTTGTTAGTCCTCACCTGACGATATTTTTTTAAGATACAGTGGAAGGGAGAAACAGAGTCCGAGAGAAAAACATCTATGTGACAGAGACACATCGATTGAGTGCCACTCACACACCTAGACCCACCCGGGTAGTGAGCCTGCAACCCAGGTACTTCCCTTGACCAGAATCTAACCCTGGACTCTTTATTCTGAGGGCCGACCCTCTAGCCACTGAGACAAACTGGCCAGGGCAGTCAAGCATCTTTTCTCTGAGAGTTCTGGTAGCTCAGTTTGGGTGCTTATCGTTAATTAATCCAACTTAGACAATAACACAAGTGGAGGTGGTGAATGTAAAAAATATTATGTGGCCCGAGTGAAAACCCGAGGCAACAGATACCTCTAGATCAATGTTAATAAGCTTTATCATCATTTATCTGCATATGAGTATTTTACCTAATTCACTTCCTATGAAGACTGGGAATGCAAGCATGAGTCCCCAAACACTGGTATGGATGAGTGTGCACACTTTGTTTCTGCATTTTGAGGGACACACCAGGACCTGCAGTGGTGAATGTCACCCAGAAAGGCGTGTGCACAGGTCAGACTCAGAAGGCCCTGGTCATGGGCCCTTGGTGCTGTTACGTCCGCCCCTGAGAAGGCCCGAGTCCCAGGCATGGGCTGGTGTCAAAAAGTCCTGGTGTCCTTACAATTTAAATTCTCAGAGTGCACATTTAGCAGGTTTATAGGTAAGTCATGGAGGACAATATTTAAAAGTAAACTTGAAAACTAAACCATGGTTAAAACCAGTAAGATGCACAGTCCCCCTTTCCTAAACCTTAACATCCCTGAAATCATGATGCTTCAAGCCTGTCTCAGAGTCACTGTTGGCCAAGTGAGAATTCTGACATTTCATCACTTGCACAACCTATTTATCTTACTTTTTATATGCACACCCTTGTCCTGACAGCCTCTTAGATTCCATGAAATGCATACATCACATGCAACTAGAAATCCACTTCAAAACCTACGGTAATTGCACACGACAACCCTGAAAAACAAGGTACAATGCACCCCATGGTGAAAGGAGTCAAGGCCAAATCAGGTTGGAGAATAAAATCGAACCCCCTTTTCAAAGTGACAGAAAGATCAGAGCCACAGGAGGCCTTGCTAGAGACCTTGCCACTGCCCATCATGTGCTCAATGCACTGTGGATCTCCCTACAGAAATGGCCTAGTGTAGGCCTGGAGGAAATCAGGAACCCCAAACACATGCACAGTGCAACTGGTCTCTGTGGCAACTCTGCAGACATCAGCTCTGGATATTTGAGTCCCTCCCACAGTGTCCATGATGCCTGAGGCTCCTCATGCTAAAGGACCTGAATTGTTCTGTGAGGAAAGTGCACGAACACTGATGGGGCTTATATTTTCTACTTGGATGTTCACATACCTCAGGAGGCAGATGTACATGTGTGGAGCACACCACCTTCAGGTTCCTATACACACACACACACACACACACACACACACACACACACACACGTGTACACACCCAGCATGCAGCCTCCTTGGTTCTCTCCTATGCATAAGGGTAACCTGAGATGCTCTACTTCACATCACACCTGCAGCCAGGTCCGTCCCTCCTACCTTTTCCCTTGCACCCCCTTTGGTGCTCTTGCTCTTCTGAACACTTTGAGTAGCATGGGGTGGCCTCAAGGGGCTCCAGCTGGGATTGAAGAGCCTGAGAAGTACTGGGCGAGCCCTGGTCTGGTTGTTCTCTGGAAGTTCTTTTCTTTCCTTTGATATATTTGACAAATGCATTGGTATCAATCCAGTGCTTCTTCCTGTAAGAGGAAAGTTTTTAGGACACAGCCAACCCTACTGCCTCTCCAGCAGGTCCCTGGGTGCCCTACAGGAGTTAGGATTTCCTTCACCAGCCTGGGAAGTCGGTGGTTAATTTGGTTCAGAATGGGGGTACTCTTAGCCATCATCATGCTCATCCCACCTGGGGATCAGGAGGGGGTCCACACTGTGCAGTTAGTTTGCACAGACCCAGGAGAGGTGAAGCCTTCCTCCTGGCAGGGACCCACACTAGCCCTTCGGGAAAACAGAACTTCCAACCCAGCTCTCAGCTCTCCATTATTGTGCCCAGTGCAGGAAGCGGTGCTGTGCTAACCTAATCATGCTGGTTGGCAAAATTCCACCAAAATGCCATTTTAGAAAGGCACAGGGACCTCCTCATTTTCTACTAGAGTTAATAACATGTGGAATAGGCTGCTATACTCTGCCCATTCCCAGTATTGAGAAGTCTGGGTGAGGGGAAGAGGGCAGGAGAGTGGGCCGCTTCAAGTAGAATCAGTGAGCCCTAGCGGAGTTTCCCGGTGGTTAGAGCATCGGCCTGGGAGCATCAGCCTGAGCACTGAAGGGTGATGGGTTCGATCCCCCATCAAGGGCACATACCTGGGTTGCAGGTTCGATCCCCGGCCCCGGTTGAGGTGTGTGCAGATGGAAACCAATTGATTGTCTCTCTCACCTCTCTCTCTCTCTCTCTCTCTCTCTCTCTCTCTCTCTCTCTCTCTCTCTCTCTCTCTCTCTCTCTCTCTCCTTTACCCTTCTTTCCTCCCTCCATCCCTTCTACTCCCTCTAAAAATCAATAGGAAAAATATCATCGGGTGAGGATTTAAAAATTAAATAAATGAAAACACTGAATGTCAAGGTAATATGCTACAGCTATCAGGAAATGAGCCATTCTAATGTAACAAGAATGACAGCTCGGTTCTGGTCCTGCTCTGCCATGAAACAGCACTGTGCTTACACAAGCCACTCCGTTTCCTCATTGGTGACTCAATTCCCTGTCAACAGCAGGGTCAGGTGGAGCTTCTAAAATTGTGTGGTACCGGAATTTCCAGAGAGAGGCCCTGCCAGATTCATGGGGATTTGAGCTCAAGGCTGAGCTGGGACAGGACAATGGGATGGTCCAGCTCCTGGGGTCAGGCCAAGGCTCAGGGGAAGCCCTGCTGGAGGGAGCCCCGCAGTCTCAAGAGACTGAGCTGGCACACCATAGGGGCTGCTGCTTTCTGGAGAAGGGAACTGTTTGTGAACCTGCCTGGGGGGGGGGGGGGGGTCCAGTGAACCCAGAGGAATGGAGGTCAGAACAAAAGGGTCCTGTGCTTGAAGATGTAAGTGCTGGTCCAGGCATCTGACCCAAGCTTCCTTTCCAAAACAGAAACATGGTTTTCTAGGTCCCTCAATCTGAGACCAAACTTGATATGCCTGCTTTAGTGGCTCCAAGAGCACAGACTCTCTGCCCGCTAAACAGGCTCCTGGCCAGCTGGCATTCACTGTCCCGCATAGGATAACCCTGAGTATGGAGGGCAGGACTGAATGAAACTCTAAATTCTTTCTGTGCTGGGAGGGACCTGCACACAGGGCAGTTGCTATGCAGCATAAGTTATGGGCCCAACAGATTGGTCACTGATCTAGATGCTACAGCTTTCCCTACTTGTGAAAGAGCAAGCCTCTGTTCCGTGTGTAAGTTATCGATGCTTAGATCAACTCACTTCTTTGGCGCTGGATCACGGAACTTGTCCTGAGCCATGCTTTGTTCTCCCAGGTATTCATTAGGTTTCGGTGAGGCATTTAATTTGTCTCTAACAGAGGAGAGAGAAAAACAATCTGGTTTTTAGAAGAAAACACATAAATTGACTCCTCAGTCCCACCTGGGACTTGGCCTAGAAGAAGCCGGGGTGTTTCTGGGACTCAGACATCACAGTGCTCATGGCCATCAAGACCAAAGAGAGTTGGGAATATGGGGGTGGAAGCAGGTGATGTGGGTCCAGGAATACTAGCACGTGGAGGGGACTGGCTGAACACCTAGGATCAGGCTGTATGTCACCTCAGGAGAGCAGACACCGAACCATCTGAAACTCAAGCTGGGAAACCCCGAGGATTCTGGCCAGGTCAGCTCAGGACACTGGGCACTTGGGTCAGAATCAGGGCTAGGCTAGTTCCTGTGGGTGCAGACCAATGATGCCTTTAGTGGTGGGGAGGGACTCTGTGAGTTCCACAGGCATCAGGTGAAAAAGGTCAGCTTAGGTAAGTCAGACATCTGAGCTGGACACACTCCAATGTTGGGCTTCTGCTTACACTTCCAGGGAAGCAAACTCAAAGCCTTTCGGGGACTAGACAGCTCCCAATTCTTCTAGTTTGCACCTGCCCAACCTCTGCTGGTAATTTTTCCCAGCTGCGTTATAGAGAGCCAACTTCAGGCTAAAACTCTCCCTCCTACCCCAAAACCTCAGTGCGATTTTTCATGTCAACCATCCTTGGTAGGTGGTGAGACCCTGTAAATGAGCAGACGAATCCGGGAGAAGAGTGAGCAGCAGCATAACCCCAGGGAGCTGGAACAGCGCCCCATTGTCACTGTGACCATGGCCCTCTGTCCCACACTGGCCAGCCATTCCAGATCACAAGGAAAGACAGTCCCAACAGCACAGCCCTGAGGAGTGAAAACCACTCTGGACCCACAAGACGCATCTCAGATTACTTGACTTTCAGACCACAAGCTTTCCAGTACCAAGGCTCTTCAACTGCCCTCATTTCTAGCAGTTTTCTAGGTGCTGCACACCAGCGTCCCTTAATCTCTCACTTACCGAAGGAGTGAATCTCACGCCTTACTGACATGGAAGCTTTCCATGGCTGAGCAATGCCACTCCAGCCTGCCCTGCTGCTACTCACTGCATCTTTCCTGCACCCTGCCATGCTCCACCCTGACATCCCTCACCCCGGCCCCTTCACACACACACAAACTGCTTGCCTTCCCATCTATGGCAGCAGCAGAACTCCAACTCCCACCACCACGCTTTCTTCTACACTTCCATGAAGGGATTCAACATCTACCTGCTGTGCACAAAGCTCTGCTCACATCCCATCACCCTACTGGTTCCTGGAGACCAAGTAACTGATTCTGTGCACCTCACAAGGCCCACGCCAAATCCAGGACTATGGGCAAAGTCAATGTCAGCAGAGGGAGTACAGCCACTGTGCACCAACAACCCCCTCTCCAGCCCATTAAGGGAAACACCAACACAGAAAAGGCTCAGCCTGGGAGCTGAGGTCTTTCCCTAGGACCTCTCTGTATCAGTGTGGTATTTGTCAAAGTGAACTTAATCCCCAAAGCAGATTAAGAAGAGTTTGGCAGCGGGCAGTGTCCATGAAAAGCCAACAAAGCCAAGCATCCCTACCTGCAGAAATCTAGAACCATTCCAGGGGAAGCAAGAGAAGGATGTGCTGGTAAGATGGTCTGTCCACTTGCCCTGGGGACACTAATGCGCCCAGGGGATTTTCTGCTGCCCAGAGGGAGCATTCTAGTCTTGGAGCCGGAAACCACAGCCCCTCGGTTGAAGGCTGTCCTTCAGCCCACATCCATCTCACGTACTTCCTCTGTTCCTTGTGGTGCTGGTCCTTGTTCTTCAAGTCCTCCTGCAGAAGCCTCTGGTTCTGCTCATTCAACCTGTAGACTTGGCACTGCAGGTGATGGATTTCTTCTTCCAAGAGATGAAAGAGCATCTAAAACACAGATGAACAATGTCACAAACACCACACACTCCCGTGATTCCATTGCTGGAAATCTCCTTCCAAAAGAAGAAAAAAGCCACCTGCACAAACATGGCCACTTTGGTGTTATCTGAGTCAGCTGCAGTGAACAATACGGCGAATGCCATGGGGATGCCCAAGTCTTCTGTCATTGCTCCGTCCAATCAGGCAGCCAGTGGCCACGTGTGGCCACTGAGCACGGCAAACCCAGCCAGTCTGAGCTGAGACGTGTCATAAGTGCAAAATATACAATAGGTTCTGAGGACTTCATAATAATCTTTAAAAAATGTAAAATATGTCATTAAAAAACTGCTCCACAATGTGGCTCAGTTGGTTGTCTTCCCATGCACCAAGAAATCACCGATGTAATTTCTGACCAAGGCATATGCGTGGATTGCAGGCTCCATTCCACAGTAGAGGGCATGCAGGAGGCAGCTGATTGATGTTTCTCTCCAAAAATCAGCAAGAACACATTTAAAAAATCTCTCCTTAATAAGCTTTTGGAGTTACATGTGACATTTTAAATATAATGCTTAAATAAAATAGACCATTACATTAATCCCACCTGTCTCCTGTTACTTTTTGAGTATTGCTACTAGAAAGTTGAGTATTACATGTGGTGGCCTGCATTATATTCCTGTTAGACATCTCTGCTCTAGGCCGGGTTGGCACGCTTTTCCTGTCAAGAGCGAGGTACTAAATATGTGAGGCTTTCCAGGCCAACAGTGGTCTCTGCTGCAACTGTTCAACTCTGGTATTACAGCAGGAAAGGAGCAGGAGATACAATGTACAAGCCTGGGTGTGGCTGTGTTTAAATATCAAACCCAAAATATTTACTGGTGGACACAGACTTTTAAATGTCATGTTGCTTTCACTTGCCACCAAATATTATTCTACTTTTGATTTTCCCAACCATTAAACACCGTGAAAGCTATTCTTGGTGCCCAGCCTTACACAAGCAGTTGTGGGCTGGACCTGAATTTGGGGCTGAGGCTGGCCAGCTCCTGCTCTAGAATATCAACACATTTGGTGAGTAGGAAAGTCCCAAGTTTTGGCTTCATGCAAACGGGATTGGAACCGGCTACTTAAGAGGGACAAGGATAGGAAGTCCAGCTCACAAAACCATTGGGAGAATTAAATGAGATAACACAGAGAGCAGAGTGCTCAGCCTAGAGGATGGAAATAAAATGGTACTTCACTGTTGTCATGCAACTCCCGACCCTGCAGAAAGCAAAGATCAGGTGAGAGGTGTTCTTTGCTAGGTGCCCTGCCAGTCATGCTGTTCATCCCAGTCACATGCCTCTGTCTTCCCTTCCACCTCTGTGTGACAACACACACACTCTTTGAGCAGAGATCCCAATGAGGACCAATTCAGAACAGGCTGAACCCAAGGCATCAACCCAGGGAATAGGCCCAACCAGGTGCTGAGCCCTCCAAACCCAGGCCTCACCTGGTGGTTGTTGTCCAGGTCCATCCAGAGATGTTCATGCTCTGGAGCTCCTGCCTCTGGCAGTCGCACTGGGCCTGCCAGCAGTTCACCTCCAGCGGGTTATCATTCATGGAGGTTTGTGGCTCTTTGTGGTGGGTGTCCAGCTCCTCCTGCTCCCCCTTCAGCCCCTCGTACAGGGCCTGCCAGCGGTCAACCTCTAGCTGAGTGTCATTCAGGGAGGTTTCTAGCTCCCTGGTCTGGGTCTGCAGATCCTCATGCTCCTCCTTCAGCCCATTGTACCGGATCTGCCAGCGGCTCACCTCCAGCTGCCTGACATTTAGCGAATTTTGAACCTCCTCGGTGTGAGACTGCAGCTCCTCCTGCTCCCCCCTCAGCCAATTGCACTGCTCCTGCCAGCAGTTCATCTCCAGTTGCATGTCATTCATGGAGGATTGGAGCTTCTCGGTGAGGGTCTGCAGCTCCTCCTGCTCTTCCTTCAGCCCCTCATACAGAGCCTTCCAGTGGTTCACCTCCAGCTGTGTGTTCTCCAGGGAGGTTTTCAGCTCCTTCGTCTGGGTCTGCAGCTCCTCCTGCTCCCCTTCCAGCTGCTGGTATAGTAAATGGGACCTGGGAGAGGAGAGACCAGGGCTAAGGGCTGAGGAGCACTCCCAGGCTCTGCCCCAGTTGTGCCACCTTAATCAAAACCACACCCTCTCTGGGCCTCCATTTTTCCCATGTGTAAATGAAGGGGTGAAAAACATCAGTGGTTCTCAAACTATGTTCATTGGGGTTCTAGGAGGCTCCCCCAGGTGCCCTACTTTGGGCTGGGGGAGACAGGACAGCCAGGCTTGGACAACACTTCCACTGAGCAGCCCTGTCGAAGTCCTTTTTATGAGGCATTGGCACAGCTGCCTACTTGGAAAAAGGGTTCTTTGATTCAAATACTTAAACTCTGAATCAGAACATCTTTGCTCTAAGACTCTATGTCTATGCCCACCTTTCCTCCCCAATTCCAAACCCCTTTATAATTTTAACACCTGAAATAAAGAAAATAAGAGATTCTGCAGTGTTAACATAAATTCACTGAAATTATTACCAGCATCATCAGCATCATTACTCTACTGGGATCCTGGGGGAAGATTTATACCGAAAAGCTCCTGAGACCAGAGGTTCGTGGACTCAATTCAAACACAGGTATGTGACATTTGACCCACACATCTTGTTTTATTTATTGATTGATTTATTTATTTATTTATTTATTTATGTTTCATTTTATTTTTAGCATTTACTTATTTTTTCTAATTTAATTGAATTTTAAAGCGTGTATGATTTTACTAAATGATGTCTCCACAATGAAGTCAATTACAAAAATAAAATAACATAAAGAAAGGAAACAGAAAAAGATGAAAAGACTCCTCCGTTGTTGTCCTGTGAATACTCCCGGGATTAAGTTTAAGGGTCCCAGGCCTCAAAAATGTTTCCAGGTCCTCCCAGTCCTCTCTGTCTTGCCCATAAAAGTATCTTTAAAAAACAAAACAAATACAAAAACCCAACAAAATGAAAACTTAATTACATAACCAGCATTCAAAAATTTTAAGTTTTCACATGAGCATCCAGATATGAAAATTTTAAAAAGCATCAAAGAATAATGACCTGGCAGCCTTTAGCTTGGGTGTATTTTCCACCAGGGCCTGGTCTATCGCTGACTCTCCTTCCCCACCTGCTGGACCTGCCTGGCCACTGCAGGCAGCTGAGTTTAGAGCCCCACAACACATGATAAATCAGGGCTGTGCAAAGGGAGGTTTCATACAGTCACACCTTCCGGTTGAGGAAAGTTCTGGATCTGAATCCTGTCTTGTCACTAACTAGGGGCACTGACCTTGAACAAGTTGTATCATCTCCCTGAGCCTGTTTATGCCTCTGTTGCTGTGGTTTTTTAAAGGATAACAATAGCTCAGATAGTTCTCCTAATTCCCAGTCTGCTGTTCTAACTAGCCACCTGAAACTGAATTCGTGTATTATGAAACTGCTCCCACCAGTTCCTGGGAGTCTCTGTTCACATTTTGTCTATTGATCAAGACATAAAGATGCCTGGTGTAATACACTCACAGCCAACAGCACCATGGCCCGGATGGCCCGAATGACCCTTGAGTGCCATCATATATTCCCCGTGAGGCCCAGTGCAGCCTTGCACCTGAGAACACTAATCAGCACTTCAGCACTCGATTTGGGGGCCAATTCATACAGGGAAATCACCATCACAGAGCACAAATTGAACACCATGGCACGCAATGGACCACGAAGAGGACCCTCATTTGTGAGAGCCGAAGGAAGGCAAGGCTCCAAGGTCTTGTTCAACCTCAGCTGCAAATGTGCCCATCAGGTGATTCCAGTACCTCCCACATTGGGCATGTCAGTGAGAGACCACAGGCACCAATTTGGGGGTCACCTATGAAGTGAATTCACAAATAGGAATGGGTGAATGCTGAGGACCGAGCCTCTCTCTATTACGGGAGCAATGGTGTTAGAGGTTGCAGGTGCCCGGGCCCAACAGTGATTGGTATCATAAATGTGGGAGGGGAGGTAATCCAAACCTAGACAATGTACCATCCCAGCTGCCAGAGTCCTTCCTTTCAGCCACCAGCTGTAGTCCCCTTTACCTTGATGCCACTAGCTGTCATGGCAGGGTTGGTGGAGATGCACCCTCACCAGGGGTCTCCCTTGAGCTCAGTTCATTGGGTGCTGAGTGAGTGGGTCTGAATGACAACCTGGTAGAGGCACTGCAGGGGTTACCTCTCAAGCTCTTGGGGTTACCTCTCAAGCTTTTGCTGCAGCCTCTGGTTCTCCTCAGTGGCCATGGTACTCGTTCTCTGCTCTTGCTGCAGAGCCTCCTGCTCCGTGTTCAAGAGCCTCCTCAGCTGTTCCAGTGCCACCTTATGTTGGAGCTTGTCCTTGTAGCTGTGGAAGAGAAACACACCCACTATGAATGGACACCACAGGAGACTGCAAACCCTGGGTGAGCGGCTTCTCTATGCAGAGATGAGGGAGAAGGGCATAGGTAGGGGGTGGGGATGGACAGAGAGAAGGGACAGATACTAGGCCAGCTATGGGTTCTCCTTCAGCCCAAGAGCCCAGTTTCTCTCCTCCACCCAATGTGTCGCCATGGCTCTTCCTGTCCCTGTCAAAGCACATCCCTCCTTTATCCCACTGGGAACAAAACCACTGTTTCTGAACTCCACGCCCTTCTCAATAAACCGCCCCACACACAGCAGATTTCCACTGCCCATAACAGCTGATCGAGCTTACCAGGCATTGGGTGAGCCCTCCGACTCAGCTTGGGAACACAACTCTCCCTGCTCTAGGCCAGGAAGAATGGGGGTCAGGGGTCACTTGAAGCAGTTGCACCTACACATGAACACACCCTGCTTCTCAAGGCACCCCTAGTCCAGCCCTTGCCCTCTCTCTCCCTCAGCTGCCCCTCAGCTCGGGCTTTTATTTCCTTCCTGTCTCAGTCTGTAGACTCCGCACAGCCCTTTCTGGGGAGAAGTAGAGCACAAGAGGGAGCCACTGACTAGTCCCAGGCTCTTCCTCCTCCTGCAGGAACCTTCCCTGTTTAGGGTTACTCGGGAGCCTCCCCAGGTCCAAGGTGGAGACTGAGTCATGCTCTCAATCTTCCCCATGCAGGAAAATTCCTTTCCAGAACCCCTTCCTGAGTTGTCCACACCCAGAAACAGACTGCCAGAGACCATCCAGGTTCCAGGGATTCAGCCTCTGTCTGCAGCCCTCAACCCTGTCCCACCTGCCCCAAATCAGCTGGACTTGTACCATCTGCCTGGAGCCAAGACATGTGGGGACTCAGACTCAGACACCTGCTGGGGTGGCTGTTGGAAGACAAATGTTCCTACAGGTGGCCTTTACCCATGTGACATCGGAAGTGGAACGTGGGATGGAGGCACTATCTGGCTTTCAGTCAGGGGCCAAGAGTGGATCAAGTCAGACACCAAAATAGCAGGAACCTCAGGCAGGCAAAACCCAACCCTGCTGAGGACAGTTCTACCAGCACTGAAGGAACTGCTCTGGGAGGGCCTATGCCATAATCGGACTGTCACATGGGCCCAACCTTAGTTCTGGGCCCTTCTCTGCACATCTGACCCCTCTTGGGTAATTTATGCCCTTTCTCTGGATAAACTCTTTGGGTTCCCTCTTTGAGTACTTTGAAAAGTACAAAGAAAATCAGTAAGGGTATATAGAGTACCTGAACAGCACTACCATCCCATGTATCTGATATTTACAGAGCACTCATCCCACAGCGTTCAAACTATCAGAAAGCTGACCGGGAGGAATCCATCCTCACTCATTCTGAGGCCAGAATTACCCTGGTGTTCAACTGTGTGTCCAGCTCCAGATTCTCAATCTGAAGGGTGTCCAGAGATGTCTGCAGCCTCTGGTTCTCCAGCAACAGGTCCTGGCTCTCCTGTTCGTGGGTGTGGACCTTCTTGAGGGCCGTCGTCAGGGTGCTGACCTCTGTGGCCAGCTTCTTGTTCTCCTCCTGCAGCCGGTACAGCTCCTGCTCCAGCTCCTGTGCCCGAGCCACCTGCTCCTTCACCTGCTCCAGGTCCTGGTGGAGCTGCAGCCGCTCACACTCCAGCTTGCTGACTTGGCTGCTAGTCTCCTTCACTGTCTGCTGGAGGACTTTGTTTTCATTCTCAATGTAATGCACGTGGGCCTCGCTGCTGGCCTGTGAACTAGCCCGCAGTGAATGCACCACTTGTTCAAGATCCTTGCTCTGCAGGAAAACACAATGCAAAAGACACAGGCGTGATTTCAGTCCAAACTGGGAGACTAACGTGTAGACTGAAACAACCATATCCTCATGGACACAAAGGACGTCCTAATGTTTCCCAGAGGCCTGATATGGACACAAGGTGAAGGGCACAGAGATCCTCACCCAGACACTTCAAGTCTAAACACATTCACAGCAGCTGATGACAGGAACAGAAACCATAGTTCCTCTTACTTAAGACAAAGACAGTGACTTCCTTGGTGCTTTTTATCCAGGTGCACAGGAGCCCGAGGAGCTGGCCGCCCACTCCTATTGCAGCTCCTCATGCCACTCTCCCCTGCAGACATTGCACATGATCCTATCTGTGCTGTGAATGCTCACCTGCCTCCATCCCCGGCCTCCAGCATCACTAGCTCCTTCTCATCCTCCCGGGCTCAGTGTGATTGATAGCTCCACAGGGAAGCCCTGCATCAGGATTCTAAATGTGCTGCACCTAACAAGACTATCCCTGGACCCATGTATATTCCCTCAATAGCACATGTCTGAAGTCACCTGGCTTGTCACCTTGTCACCTGTCATTCAGCCTGCTAGACTACAAGCCATATCAGAGGAGGGAGGATGAATATCTGTTAAGTGTACACAGCACCATCCCAAGCCCCCTTTTCTGCTCTCCTAGAGAGTTTGAAGAACTCAAGTACCTGACACCCAGCTTCCCTTGTAGCTAGGGTTAGTCAGGTGTCAGCTGAAGCCAATGAGATGTCCACAGAGGGTACTGGGAAGCCTTCCCTCTGTCTCTTCAGCATCCACATTCTTCCTGCCCCCATCATGGGAAGAAGGTACAACAGCCATTGCCAAAACAGGCAAAGCAGGAAGACAGAAGCCTGAATCCAGGGTGTTGTCCCTGAGTCCTGCCCCAGCCCTGTGCTGCCTAGCTTGGGACTTCCTACAGTGTGAGGAAGACCAGCCCTGGAGGTGTGCCAGGGCCCGAAGCATTAAGCTGGACATTTGAAGGGCGGTCTAAGTCCTGTGGGCTGCCCCATGTGCTGCAGGACATTTAGCAGCATCCTATGGACCAGGAGGTCACAGTTCAATTACCAGTCAGGGCACATTCTCAGGAGCTGGTTCTATCCCCCTAGACAGAGTACAGTGGCAGCCAATTAATGATTCTCTGTCATCATTGATGTTTATTTCTCTTTTACTCTCTCTCTCTCTCTCCTCACATTCACCCTTCCTCTCTGAAATGAATAAAAATATAAATTGAAAAGAAAACAACAAAAAAATTGACAGTGTGCTGGGTGCAAAATCTGTCCCCACTCTCTGCTTTGGCTGGAATTGCTGCTCTGAGCTGCAACTGAGGGAGGAACCTGGTAACCCAGGAATCCCTGCTGGATTCCCTGGACATGGCTCTGAGCCTGGACTCTCCATCTTGCCAGCCAGGGACCGGGACAGGGCATGGCGCTGGAGGACCTACCTCCTGGGCTTTCTCAGCCTTCAGGGTTTCTATGTCACTCAGCAGCTGATCTCTTTCCTCCAACAGCTCCTCACTGAGGGTCTCCAGATCCTCACTGGTCTGGTTTTCTTTTTCCAGCTGGACCCACAAGTCTTCAATCTGCAGAGCCAAAGACCCAGCCCATAGAAAATTCAGTTTCAGGCAGTGAACTTTGTTTTATAGCAAACCTGAAACCTATCAGCCCCACAGATCACTCTACCAGGCCTTTTCAGAAGAGAAAACCTCCCTGTCCACTTCTTGGGGAGGTACAACAGCCACTGCTAAGACGGTAGAGCAGCGAGGGAGAAGCCTGGCTTCTGGGTGGTATCCATATGCCGCTGCCCAAGTCAGGTCTAGTTGTGCAGTGAGCTCCCCACAACCTCGACCATTACTTCTCAGCCCACGGTGCGCACGTCCAGCTCATCGTGGAGAAAAAGCCATGGACACCACTCGGTCAGCTTCCCTCCCAGCTTTCATATACTCACTCCCACTGCCTCCATCTTAGGCCTGGTCCACTACTGTCCTGAGGGTCAGGCCATGTGCCCTGGGGCCAGCAGCCACCACTGGATGTCTTACCGGGACTTCACCCAGTTGGTGACTTTCCTATCCAGCTGCTCAGAGGGGACTTCTGCCATCTCTCTCCCTCCTCCCCACTACACATACATGGACCACCAAAGTCTGTCCTCATTCCCCATGCAGGTGCCCCTCCATACCCCACAGCTGTCCAGGCCAGGCCTCCTCTGTTCTGCCTGGATGACTGTCCAATCAGGAGCCCGACACGGAGCTGTTCTGCACGACCTACCAGTGCCCACTCCCTGAACATGAACTGCCTGGACCCGCATGTCTCACACTCTGTGCCTGACACCTGAACACCGTAATGGACGCAGATTCAGACTCAGGGTGGGACCTGAGGTGAGACTCCCAGGTGAGGCCTGTGCTTCTGACCCTTCCCACTGACACCAAACTCATGACCACCGGGAGGGGGAAGGGTTGCTCCCTGCTAACAATGTGCCCTGGAGACGTTTCCGTAACTGACGGCCAGCAAGCAGCAGGAATGGGCACCCGCTTCTGTCAGGGCGAAGCGCTCAGCACACACCTGGCAGGTGGCAGGTCCAACAATAATTGACCCCTCTTGAGAGCGCCAGCCCCTCCCACCCTCAGAGCTCCTCACAAGGTCCGATAGGGCTGGGGCCCAAGAACCTGCATTTAGATTTGTGACCCTAATGCTGCTGTTTTGGGATGACAGCTCTAAAACTATAACAGAGGAATATATAATCAAAGACCAGGTGGTTCTCAGAGGTTTTAAGCACACCAGTCCTCAGGCCAAGGACTAGAACCTCTGGGGGCAGGACCTTCAGATCTCCAGCGACCCAGTGAGCAGCAGGACCGAGAGCCTGCTCCTTCAGCTGGCTGTGGGAGGCCTGGAACAGGTAGGTTTACAAACTCCTGAAAGGACCCCTACTCTAATGCCTGCTCTGCCTACTTCTCCTGGGCTGAGCGCCACCATCATAAATCTGGGCACGGTCTCCAGACTCCTCCAGAAACAGGAGGCAGGGAGCTTCTTCCGCATGAAGGTGTGGGTCAGGCACAGTGGGGCTCATGTCAGTGCCCTCACAGAACCCTGTGGGCAAATCGAGCCCCTTGCCCCATCATGGGGACAAGAGAACAGGACAGCCCCACCGAGCCAGGGCCAACAGCAAAAAGCGCTGTAACATGCCACATGTCTGAGTCTTTCTCACAAATTAGAACATCTTTCTTCTCCTTCCTTATCGCTCCCCCATTTCCTAGCACCAGGTCTGGGCTCAGCTGGGAAGCAGGCATCTTCCCTACTGGCAGCCCCTGCTCCGGAGCCGGCCCTGAGGAGGAAGGCCAGTGCAGCGGTCACTCACCCTCATTCAGAGAAGGGCACCAGCCCAGGGAGTCCAGTGATCTGCCCAGGGCCCCACAGTGTGGATGCAGGAGAGCCGCACACGTGGCAATGAGCCGACCCAGGTCTCCTCTCTCAGTCAGGACCTGGGGTGTGTGGCCCTTCTTCCTCCAACCTTGTTCACCCCTCCCAATATTTTTAAAATATATTTTATTGATTTTTACAGAGATGACAGAGTGGGTTAGAGAGTCAGAATCATCCATGAGAGAGAAACATGGATCAGTTGACTCCTGCACACCCCCCACTGGGGATGTGCCCGCAAGCAAGATATATGCCCTTGGCAGAAATAGAACCTGGGACCATTCAATCCATAGGGGGACACTCTACCCACTGAGCCAAACTGGTCAGGGCACCCCATCCCAGTCTTCCTGTTAATCCTTCTCCCCTGCCACCACTTCTCTCCTAGTGAAAGGAATGTTATATCCAACATGGCATATTTGGCCTGGCTTCTTCTGGTGTGAATATGTGACAGCCCCATGTCCTTCCCTCCCCTGCTGGACAACCCCATCTTTCTCTGTCTGCTTCTTTTTGCCCTGGAACTGGAGCCCTCATTCCTTTCCTTCCCTGAAGACCTTCCATTCCCCTAGGGACAGCTCACTGGCCTGAGATGGGTTTGTGTCCTCCCAAAAGCACCAGGCTAGGGCTGTGGGTTCCTGTGGGCAGGCTCCAGGTCCCCAGAGCAGGCAGATGCCAGGGGCCTATCAGCCCCTGTGCTGCACTTGTGTTCCCATGATAGGCCCCAAGGGCTGCCCTCTTGTTCTCAAAGCCAGGACTCCTGGCTATAGAAATAAACTGTTCGGATGTCAATGCAAATTGAGGGTGGGGGACGCACCTTCTCTAAGGTCCTCCCTTAGAGAAGGGTTGTGAGTTACAGGGATGGAAGTGAACTTTGGGAACTATGGTTTACACAGACCAAAGTGATCCTATAGCCCGGATAATACTGGGAGGTGGGAGAGCTGAGCTGGCACAGGGTGCCTGTGACTCTGGGCCACCTGTTCTGGCTGAGTCTTATACCACCTTCTCTGACACCTCCCAGAGCACCATGTTGTCTGGACATGTCCGAGGCTGGCCTGCCCTGGCTCCAGGGAGGTGTCTACCATGACCCCTGGGGTTTTTAGGTGATGGTAAAGACACATAATTGATCCAACATTAGTGAGGTACCGTGATGCAACCAGGCAGGAGAGGGTGGAGCAGGACAGGAAGGAGCAACAGAAGGGCCCCCAGACAGTAGACAATGGAAGGCACTGGTCTGGGACCTGTGGTCCCACCTTCCCCCTAAATGCTCAGAGCCAAAACTGGCCTCCAAAGACTGTGGCAGGATTGCCATGGTGAACTACAGGGAACTGATCCAGAGAGGAAGCAGGGGATGGGGCCCGAGAGACAGGGCTAAAGAGTCATGCGGGGTGCCGGCACCCCCTAATAGTCCTACGAGTGTGGAGGAGAGACCCGAGTGGACCCCGAGGGCAGGAGCAGTGTCAGTGGTCACCTGTCAGGCCTGCCAGGAGCTGGGCTGGAGGCTACAGCCCAGGCCTCTGTGGCTCTCCAGTGAGGACCCGCCCGGTTGGAGGTTCTAGTTTTTCTAAAGGTTAAGCCTTTCTATCATGGCCCAGGTTGGCTACCATTTAGAGACATTCCCTGTGCCCAGCCCAAGTGAATCTAACAGCCAGACTGTCTGGGGGCTTCCTTGAGCTGCACTGCCAGAGAGACACGGCATGAGGAGGGCTTCCTCAAGGCCCACAGACAGGACACACGGTGCCTCAAAGACAAGAAGCATGAGTCACCGAACTTTGGACGTCCACGAGAGGCCTGGAGAAACCACTTCACAGGAGGAGGGACGGTCCCAATCCTCACCCAGAGATTAAGTTCCAGTAGAACTGTGACTGTGGGTCCCAGGTCTCAGGTTTGCAGCCCACGTCCCGCCCATTGCCAGGGCAGCCTCAGCAAATGACACTCACAAGACCTCTGGGCAGGTAGGGACAGATACTAGACACCTGAAAGCACCATTCCTGCCAGGCGGTCAGCAAGCAAGATTGTCCTTGGCCCTCCCTCATCCGGAATCTGGACACTCGTCAAGCTGTGATCAGAGCCCACAACGCAGCTGTGTTACCTGCAGTGGCTACGTGTACTGAGGCCTCAGACCCAGAATGACCTGCATAGGGAGGCTGTCGCTAGCCTCTCAGGGCCCTTCTTCCCATGTGAATGGGGTCCTGGTAACTGCAAGATGAACTTGGCTGGTCAGTCTGTCTGTCCTCCCAGATGTGTGTTCTACTGCGCTACTGGGAAGACCTGGGTTGTCCAGAAAGGCAGTCCAGTCCAGCCATCTCTTCTTCCTCAGCCCCTTGAAAAAGGAGAGTGAGCACTGTGCTCATGCCACCAGCAGCCATGCCCTGAAACGCCCACCTGTGTCCTCCACACATGAGCATGTCTCCCCTCGATGCTCTTCTCCAGGGCCCACCCAGTGTTTTCCATTTTGGTTTGTTTCGTGTTTTCAATATATCAAAAAGTAACAGTACAAAAATGCTATGGTTATTGAAAAGGATCCAAATATAAGAAGGGGTGAATTTGTACAAACTAGTTCTATAATTAAGGGGAAACATCTTGATACATAAGTTTTAACAGGGTTTAAAAAAAATTTTAATCAGTAAGTATGTAAGACTTAACTCTTTCAAATGTTCAAACAAAAGGAAAACACGTACAATCCCTATAATAAAATGCACACATACAAATTTTTCAAGTTTGAGTAATAGAGGCAGCACTTAAAGGCTTTGTGAACCTTTCCCCCAACAAGCATACTTCCTGTAAATCATGTTACCTGATGCTACACTTGCATTTTTGTTCTTCCTGAAAAAGGAGAGTTTATACTAACACTGAATTTTTAATTTAAACAAAAGTACATTTAGAGATATTTAACTTCCTTATTGACTTCAGTTATTCAGAAAAACATGATTTAAAGAGAAAGTCCTAATAGTTTAGAATGAACTAGGAAGTGAAGATTTACACTTGATATCCAATTAGGGCAAAGCCCAAAGAGCAAGTCAATGAACTTACATTCTCCATGAAGTTAAACAATATGATTAATCCCAAACTTCACCAAAAATCTTCCTCAAATGTTAGTAAAACCGATCATTGAAATTCCATTTTCTCATTTGTTAACAAAATACTAATGTATTTTAGACTATCAACTTGAATGTTTTCTATTATAGACACAAAATGAGATTCACTAATAAGCAGGTTCTTGTAATACAATAGGTAATAGATCATTAAAGTATTTCCTTTATGATACAACCAATACATATAACATGTGCCTTCTTCAATTTCTAAAATGATTAGGAATTGTGGAACTTTCGTTTACATAAAACACTTTCCTCTTCATGAAATCCTGAGGTGAAAGGCTATCAATGCAAAAACTGTAATCACAAGTCTTCTCATTTCAGTATTAGACTATAGCTATATGTTTAAATTTTTTTATAAAGAAATGTGGCAACTTATAAAACTTCTCTGTAGTGTTAACAAAACATTCTCAGACCAACTTAGTCCAGAGGACCTAGGATGACCCTATGGAAACAAGGTTCTTTGAACACTTGTTAGTTCTAAGATGAATGCCACTTCCCAGCTCTACTGCTGTCTCTTCTGCTATCGTGGTCCTGGCCCCAGCCATCGCGATGCCTGTCTGCATAGAACTCATCACCTCTGTGTGCTCTGCAATGCTGCTCATGGCTGTAGTGTCTGTGTACTAGGGAGGGATGAGGACTCTGCCTGGCTTTACGCAGTGACGATGGTGTTTCTTGATGCCCTTGGGAGCTTGGAGACTCCTTATAACTATGATTATGTGACTGAACTGATGGGGAAAATCCTACTTTGTCAAGATGTAGAGAACCAAATTTCCCACCATATGACCTCTGTCTCAAAACCTTGTTCATCCCTGCTTGTTTCTGAACATTTCCTGGAGAAGAGAAAGATCGCCAAATGACCTGTGGTGACTGAGTGATGTTATCCATAGTCCTTTCGTGACTGTTTGGAGATATAGAGGCAGGGCTTGAATTTCCAAGGTGATGCTGGGAATATGACAAACTAACCTCCTGTGAGGCATGGCTGCTTCCTGATCTAAAATGAAAATTGATGGGCCTTCCAAAAAAACTTTATTCCATTAAGTAGATTCATGGCCTAAGGAAGAGACATTTCCTGTTTGAAATTAAAAAATGCAAACTGCTTCGGTTTATAATCCTTATCTGTTGGAATTTTCACTTGGATCACTGGCCCAGCCTGGTGGAAAGGATTGGAAAAGGAGCTCCTGGATTACTTTAGTGTCTAGAATGCCCACTAAGAGAGTAGGAAATGCTTCTGTGGCCGCCGCCCCCATCTCAGTGTTGCCCCATCCCGGGAGAGGCCAGGGGTCCTCGCTGAGGCTCCCACTGCACAAGCTCCGAAGCTCATGTCCTTCAGCTCACAGGAGTCGCCCAAGTAAATGTCAGTCAATCTAACTCCTGCCTGGCTTCAATGTGCACTGATAGAGTGCGCAGGCTCCGAGGAAATCGCTGGTTGAAGGCCATGGCTCCCAGGAAAGCTTAGGGGACAGGCCTTGTCCACGCAGGACACTGGCTGCACTGACCTGGCAGCGCGGAGGCCTCCCTGGGCCCAGGGACCTGAGTCAGATACTGCGGCCACAGTTGAAGATGGTCCTGAACCACATGTCCTTGTGCCCAGGCGACCAAGGGAACGCAGTGGCCCATTGGGCTCCCCTCAATGGCCGCAGCCCGCTGGCTTCAGCATTGGTGAAGGTCTCTGGAGACAATGCCCTCCTGACCAGGCCCAAGGTGACCCACCAGGGACCTCTCTTCCACAGATGACATGGTGAGGCTTCTGGATGAGAGCACTGAGCAAGTGGCAGCGGCTGGGGCCCACCTCGATCAGTGAAGGGAAGGGACACAGGAGGGTAGATTCTCCCTGTACCTGACCCCCCAACCTGGTGCGGAAGTGGACCTGCTGCTGAGCTCACGGTGCTGGACCCCTGCAGCTGTGTGACCCTGGCCAGAATTTCAGCCCCGCCCAGGGCTTCCCAACAGGGCGCTGCTCTCCTTTCCTTAGGCACTTACCATGAGCTAGACCCTTTGCCTGCACTAACTCATATCATCCTCATTATAACTACTAGGGCGGTACATCCTTAACCCATTTCACAGATGAAGGGAGCGAGGCACACAGAGGTCCATCGGGTGCGGCCTCACTGCTGCAGGGACACCTCATTCTGCCTCATGACACCTCTTCAGGAAGACTCATGTTCCCCTCCCATAACAGTGGCTGCACTGGACTCTGCCCTTCCCCCAGCTGCACATGCTCACCAACCCCTGGGTGCTCCCCCGACCACTTCCATGCCCTGAGGTTCTGGTCAGCACCCATGGTTACCTGCTTGCTGAGCTGCTGGTTCTCCTTCTCCAGCTCCCCACGCTGGAGGCTGCTCTCCTGCAGGGCTAGGGAGGCGTCCCGCAGCCCCTGAATCATGTCCTGGAGGTTCTGCTTCTCTTGGTCCTGCTTCAGGAAGCAGCTGGTGGCTAAAGAGCAAAGTGGAGTCAGAGCCCAGAGTCCAGGGGCCTCAGCTTCTGCTCTCTGTCCCCAGCCCCGAGGCGACCAGAACTCCGAGCCCTGTTTGGGGGGCCGTGATGGTCAGCTGGATGCCCTCTCTTTTTCCCAGGATGCTGTTGCTGTCTGCACCTGAGGACTCCTTGGGCGGTTATGACCCCTCTGCTGGCTCAGCTGCTTTTGTTAGGGAAGCAACCAGAGCTTAAGCAGAAAGCAGGTGATGGTGGAGAAGCCAATGAAAAAGTTCAAGATGGTAGAACTGCTGGCAACACTTTTTAGAAAGTTATATCCTGACCACCAAGTCAAGGATTTCATAAATTAACAGACATGCCAAAGAGAGTGCATTCTCTGTGGCAGCCTCAGAGTGGTGGGAGTCTGCGTGGCTCAACAGAGGGTGTAGGGGGGACAGGATCATTGACCTGCATGTCTGTGGGTAGAAGAGGCTATGTCCAGTACTCGCCATCTCAGGGTAATGTCCTTCAGACAGAGATTTCATTTTGTACTTTCACAATTGCATTGAAAAAGAATGAGAAAGTATATCTAAGTTGCTTTAAAAAAGTCAAAGCGAGATGAAAACATAAGGTAAAGCCAGAAAAAAGGCAGATTTCCTCCTTCGCTTTGAAATAGCTTGAATGCAGAACAGAAAGGGGAGCCCAGACCTGAGGAGAATGGGAGTTCTTGGCCCCTCCCTGCCACTACCATGTGTGCCTCTGGGTAAGTCCCAGGGCTTGTTCAGGAGAAAAATATGGATGCATGAGGGGTCTTGGTTTTTCCCTCAGCTATCCCTCCAGGGCCACACACTCAGCCCTGGGAGCCTTATCGCACTGTACTGCTATTAGGGCTGCTCATGAGCTCCCCAAGAAGCAGAGCAGTGGGTCTCTTTGGGTAAGACAAGAGTGATAAGAACAGCCAAACTTTGTGGGCCAGACATAGCCTAACCCTTCACTGTCTCCTCACAAGATACCATAGCAATCCTGTGAGGCAGCTTCATTGCCCCTATTTTGCAGATAAGAAAACTGAGGTTTAGGAGAGGCCACTTAGCTAGCAAGTGGAGGAGCCAGGACTTAAACCAGGCCTTTCTGACTCAAGAAGCCACCACACCAACCATACAAAAGTACATTTGTGCTTTGTTCGTGAGCTGCCAGCTAAGCAGTAGGAGTTGGGAACACCAAGAAGTCATTCACTGACCTGAAAAGGCTCACAAGTTACACTGAGCATCTGACTCAGGGAGGCTTTCCAACCCCATCAGCCTCCCTGCTCACTAACAGAAGTACATTTGGTCTGAGGCACCGCTTCTGTGTCCCACCAGGGGGCAGTGGTGCTCCCCAGGAACCTGAACTCTTAGACCCTGTGTTCCCAGGGGTGGGGAGACACCAAACCACAGAAAAGAACACTCACACAGACTCCTAGTTCAATGAACTGCTTTTAGGCTTGGAGCAGATGGGTCGCTTTGAAGAGAAGGAATACCCAGCTGCTTTCAACAGCCTTTCCATGATGCTGAGGAATGTTGCTTAGAATTGAAAAACAGCTCCTCCCCAGACCAGCCACAAGCCCTCCTGGCTCTGCAGAGCTCTAAGCAAGCCATTCACCTGCACTCTCAGGGGCACGCATGCGATAGTTGGACATGGGAACTGGCTTGTTGTTTGCAGGGTGCTGAGGCTCCTGCTGCACTGATGGTTGCTCCACCCACCTTCCCTGGGCAACCCCACACCTCCTCTGGGGGCTGGGAGAGGGCAATTGCCAGAGGGAGATGAAGCGGCCAGGGTCCCCTAAACAGCTGCCACTGAGCAGCCCCTGCCCAGGAAGAAGGAGAGCAGACTACACTCATCTGCCTGATTATGAAAGCAACTAAGGAAACCATGCCCAGGGGGCAACTATAATGGAGGTTAGTGACCACTGGGGATGTCTCCTGCATCCAGAGCTTCCAGGGCTCCAGGGAGAGATCTAAAATAGCCTCTGGGTGTCAGCATGCTGTCACCTGGAAACTCCTGGGACTGGCCCAATGGGCACTGATAAATCTGGCAACACACCCTTTGCATTTCAAGTGCTGACTTCAAGGCCTTTGTGTTCTTGGGAGAATTGCGGTGAAAATGTTCCAAATGGCCCTTGAATAAAACCCTATTTACTTGGGCAGAAGATGGGTTGACACATATGATTCAGAGCCAAGGATTCAGCTCCCTGGCTGAGTAAGAAGCCAGTCAGCTGTTCTTGGCGAAGACCCTTGGTATCTATTGACGAGTGATTGTCTTCAATCAGGCTGGCTCCCAGGCCCCAGAGGCTGCTGCCTACCCTCTGACAACTGCTCCAGCTCCCAGCGCAGGTGAGTGGACTCCTTCATACTCTTTCCCCGTGCAGCCTTGAGGGCCATGTTCTCTTCCCGCAGTTCCTCAAGGAGTTTCTGTTCTGTGTACTGGGCCTAGTGTAGAAAGGGGAGGGTGGTGGTGAGGATACGGCCTGGGACACACTCTGGATAGTCCCCTGCCCCTGTGCATCTGCCCTCATTCCCCCAGGATGAAGGGCCTCCATGCCCTTGCTCACTTCCAAAAGCACAGCTGCACAGAAATGACCCCAACACACGGCCCAGCTGTGACAGTTACAACCACTAGGAGGTATGTTGACCCAGTGCCCCAGGGGATGAAGACATCTGAGGTCTCTGAGACATGTCTGAACAAAGTGATGTACAGCACAGGGTTTTAAAGCAAGCGCTATGATGGTGGCAGCTCTGTGGCCCCTTTGCAGGCGTAACACCTTGGAAAAGCCAGAGGGACTCAAACAGAACAGTTCAACCCACACCATAAACGCCAGCAGAGACCCTTTTTGCAACATTGCCCACATCCATCCATCCTCACAGGAAAGCAACACAGCATCAGGCCCTCTCTGTGTTGGGAGCCTTAAGTGGTGCCCACTCAAGCCTCTGACCTTAACAGGAGACTCTCTGCCATCAGTGGGAAACTGTGTGGGCAGCGGTACCAACCAAGTAGCCAAACATCAGAGAAGGGCACAAAATGAACCTGAAACTGCCCCTCTCTGTGTTACACGTGGTGACAACAGCCTGTCCTACCAACTGTAGGTGGCGCAGCTTTGATTTCAGCTGCATGTTCTCCTCGTCCAGCTCGTACAGCCTATCGATCCGGGACCGAGCGACAGTCAGCTGCTCCTGGAGAAGGCCCTTGGTGTCCATTAAAGTATAATTGTCTTCCATCAGCTCCTGGTCAGCAAGAACACAAACGAGACCCATCAGGTTAAGACCCCTGGTCATGACTACAGCGCTTCCAGCCACCTGGACCCAAAGCAACAACCTAGGGATGACTCTGTTGCCACGGGAAGTTCTGTCTCCACATTTGAGGCCCTGTCCTTCTCCATTAGGCCAGGACAGATGGAAAAATCCCCAAAGCAAAACACTATTTAAATTCGGGAGAGAACACTGTGAGAGCATCTGGCATGTACAGCCTCGGGTGGTTGGACAAGTACACCTGCTGACAGTTGTGGGACTTGGCTGAGTCCCTTTTCTTAACAAGGAAGGGGTGGGACTGAGAGTCTGTTCTGGGTTCAAGGGCTGAATCTAGGCCTCTCAATTCAACAGTCACGCCACTGATCTGCGTTCTAAAACAAAATTCAGATGGAGCTTTTTTCTTCAATATGCAGTTCCTATTTGATCATTTCACACACCTGCTCTCAGCACTTTCCTGGAAATGAGGGATCTGTAAGACACAACAAACAAGTACTATGGCCTCTTGTGTGTCAGGCCCATGCTGAGTGTGGAGCACAATGGCTGGACCCTCTCAGGTCCACTGCACTTACTCCTGTCCCAGTGCCCAGCACACACAGGGGAGCCATTCAACTCATTCCCCTCATCCCTGGTCTACCCTGCCGGAGACCTATCCTAGCGCCACTCAATGTTTTAGGGGCTGAACACCCTCACAGTTTGTGAGCATCCATATATAGGAACATGTCTGTTTTTCTCAGAGAGCGGATTTCCAATGCTTGCCCCACTCATGGGTTCTAACACCTGGGCATGGGCCAGTAGCTCCTGCTTATCCATCGCATGTCATTTTCCCACATGAGAAACCATGTATCTACTGCCAGTGGACACGGTTCTGGTCAAAGTCTGGCAGCAGCAAGGGCATGGTCACTGACTGGCTTCTCCTGGCTGCCCCCTCTCTGCCTGTTCCTGGCCCTGCACTCAGTGCTCTCTGTGCATTTACTCTTCACAGCAGCCCCCAGAGGAGGCAGGGACAATCCCTACAGACGAAGAGGATGCCTCTCATTAATTAAGAAATGAACCCCAAGTCACAAAGCCAGCCCTGGGTGAAGATGGGCGTGATCTTAGGCTGGAGAGCTCTAGACCTGTCTATCTACTGCCCTCGGCGGCCTGCACCCCATCCTTAAGGAGCCCACGTGGGTAAGGAGACCCGACTACTATCAGCGATGTGAGCTAGAGCACATGGAGGGGCTTCAAGCAGGAAGAAGACTAAGCTCTCCCTCTTTGGCCACTGCTCCCAGCATTCTGATCTAATGTTCCAGCCGGTGTACCCACCAGTCTTCACCAGTATCACCATCCTTCCAGGCCTTGAGCTCCCATAGTATACCTGTCTCTTCACCTTTACAACCAACTCTTACACAGCCTTCAAGTCCCAGCCAGAATAGGCCCCCTATAAGAAGGACTTCAATTCCACTCTGTCCCACTCACTGAGTCAGGTGCTGGTGCACCCAGAGTGTCTACTATGAGCAAAACACAGAGCCTGCCTGTCCCTCATCGAAGGTTAGTTCTGTAGGGCAGGACTATGCACTTCTGTTCTCTGGGGGTTCCCAGAAGTGTTCCAAGACACTTGTCAGTTGAATCACGCCATGAGGGGAATCAGAGGTGACATGTGAGTAGGGCCCTGAAGGACCGGGGGAGAGGCTGGATGGACAAGTATCTAGAAGCAGAGTATAGCATGGAATGAGATGATTTATAGCTACTTTCCCCATGTGCCCTATGTATTAGGCAGCAGAAATATCTAAACTTGCTTTGCACAGTCCACCACTGCAGAACTGAGAGACCAGAAGGCAAGAAGCTGTGCCTGATTCCTAAAGTGGCAAAGGCTGGGCCTGGACGAGGCAGACAGTGTGAGACCACCAGACCAGAGGCTGATCTTAAACCCAGCTCCTATGTGCCTTGCCACCACCCATTGTGGCCCTCCCTGCACAATCGGACACACAGAAGCCCCATCTGTGGTCAGAACTCCCTGAAATAAGCTCAGTAGAAACTTGTTCCTGTCTTTGCCACACAGTGCCAACCCACGAGGGTTTCAGAGGGCCCTGGACCATCACTCCTGTGAAGAACGGAGACAAGGCTTGCCTCAAACCCAGCAAATGGAGCCAGAGCTGGGACTGTGCCTGCCGAGCTTCTACCTCTCAGAGCTAGCCCTGCCCAGGAAGCTACGTGCCAATCCCCCTCAGAGGAGCAGGGACAGGCTCAGCTGGCCCTCAACTGCTCAGGATGCTCAAGGCACCCTCACATCTGCCAGATGGTGTTGGGAATTTCAGCCAAGGACAAAGCATGGGACCAGAGGGACCTTCCAGGCACTCTTTCTCCACCCCAGGCTCTGACATTAGACCTGGGACTATTTCCAGAGGGAAGTCAAAAACCACCCAGTGCACCCCCATTTCCCACTGTGCCCAGGCACCCAGGCCTCTCTCCTCAGGTTGTGGCACTGAAACCCTCCCCTTTTATGTGCTTGTCAGGGCTGACATTGGACAGTCTCTTGGGGGAGGGTGATATCCAGGCCGTCTGTGGCTCCCCCTGCGCCCAGAGGAGAGCCCTGGCCAGTTGGGTGTGCATATGACAGTCGTGCTTGGCTCTCTGCTCCACTGCCCATCACACCCAACACTGTCACCATTTCGAAGGAAACAAAACCTCTAATTCCTTGTCCTTCTCCCCAGGCTGCAGGACTTTTCATGCTGAGATGTTGTTCTTGTTGTTGTTTTTGACTTGTGATGTCTCTCCCAAGTACCTTGTGTGTGCCAGCCCCAGTCGTGCAGTCGGACTGGACCCTGTCTCTGCCCTCAGGGGCTCGAGCTGCACACAGGAAACCTGGCCAAGCAGGACTGAGGGAAGCCTGTGCACAGCCTGCAGGGTTGTTGGAACCACTGCCATGTTAGCCTGCGGCTGCCAGCACTGTTCTTGCTGCTCTGTGAGTCCCAGAACACGGGCCTCGGAGAAGAGTGTGACTCATCCTCTATGTGGCCTGGCCTCCACGGACCACGCTGTTTCTCTTGTTATTCATTTACTAATGCCAAGTTTAAGGCATTACTAGTTTCACAGCAAAATTATTAATCGATATGAAAAATGTTGCTGTTATGCAGAGGCCTGCACCTTGAGAACTCGGAAAAGGGGTTCTCATGCGAAACCCTGCAAAAGCTCAGAATTTCCCAAGTGCAGTTAGCCAGTCTTCCTTTGTGGTCGATCCCCTGCTCCTGATGCAGAGCTCGGTGCCACACAGGCCTTTACTCACCTTGTCTTCATGACTGAGCGAGGCTGCTTGGACAGGGCCAGAAAGGACATGCAGACAGAGGTTGAGCCCTCTAACCAGCACCCTCCCCTCCCCACCCCCAGCAATCCATGGGGCAGGATATTGGCTGCGATATGGGGCCTACCTTAGGTCGCCAGTGTGCAGGAGGCTTCGGAGGCAGCTTCCTGGGGAAGCGTGCACATAACCTGTGGCATTTCCAGTGAGTGAGGGTGCTCATGCCGCACATCTGTCTGTGCTGCAGATGGATGCCTTTCAACACCAGCATGGCCAGGGGACCATTTCCAGGATAAAGCTGAGAGCTGGCCTCCCACTGCGACCCATGCCTGCACCAGGCTACTTTGGCACAGCACCCAGGGCTCCTTCTCCCCAGGGTGTGGGGAGCGAGTCAACAACATTCCTGGGAAACAGACTCACCCTGAACCTAAGCCATCCCCAACTGCCATCACCTGGCTCAAGGACTCCAGGATTTGAACATGTTGAGGTCTCTGGCCAAAGGCCTGCCTCAGCTCACCTGCCTACCAGCAGCTTGGCCGGCAGAGGGTCATCTGTGCTGCAGACCTGTGTTCCCCTCACTAGCTTCCTGCAGGCAATACTATGATTTCTTGCATCCAGCAGGCCACTCTGTGTGCACTGACATCCTGACTTCACCCAGCTCCCTCAGACAGCCTCTAAAGCCCAAGCTCAGCAGAGGAGGCAACATTCCCAAATCAAAGGGCGGGTCTGGCATCCGCTTTTGACATGAAGCAGTTGGCTGAGTGCTCAGAGCATCAATGACCCTGCCTGGGTCTTGGTTCCATTCCCCCTTAGCCCCAGCACCCTCCACTGAAAGGACGCATAATGTCAGGATCCCAGTAGGCAACACCTTGGAGAGCTTAATACGGGATTTGCCCAAATACCAGGTATCTTACCTCTTTCATTGTAAAAACCTCACTACAGTTATCTCTGTTTTACAGATAAGATAATAGTCCTGACAAGATTTAGCAACAGAAATTACAAGGAGTCTTAGAAAAAAGATTAGTGCTAGAAAGTCATCCCTCTGACATGAAGGAGAAGAAGGAAAAGCCCTAAAAGAATGAAGGCCCTTCAACAACATTCCCAACCCTGTTCTTCCCACCAACAGAGGCAGCCCAGGGGTCATGGAGAAGGGCTGGGGGTACAGCCAGAGGGCTAGCTGGGGAGGCATCTCAGACCCTCTCCCTCTTCCAGGACACAAGTGCCTGTGGGCCGCCTGCCCCAGCTGGGCTCACCTTCATGCGGGCTGCATAGAACTCTGCATCTTTCTGCTTCTGCCTGAGGCCCATCGCCTCCATCTCCAGCTGCTCCACGCGGCTCGCCTTCTCCCTCAGGGAGTCCAGCTCAGAGAGGGCGGCACGAGCTGACTGGGCGCTGGCCGCTAGCTCCAAGTTCTGGGAGATGGGCAAAGGCAGGGGACCTGGCTCAGGGCACCCTCATGGCTGGGGAAAGCCCACGTCCTTGCAGCCCCAGGAGAAGCCAGGGGCGGCCAAGCTGCTCCATGTGCAGGCCCCTGAGTGGGGGCCCCACATGCTGTCACTGAAGCATGTCAAACCACAGGAGCTCCCAGGACAACTGGCTGCTTTGAATGGGACAGAGAGGCCCCAGGTCACATTTCTAGACCTGGGGCCACACCATGGGCCACAGTGACTGGGGCGCCCTAGTCTCCCAGCCACCTCCACAGATCAGGCCTCCCGCTCAGCAGCTGGTCCACTTCATGCCGGGTATCCGCCAGCTGCTCTGTTTGCTCCTCCCTGGGGGCAATGGGAGGACATGGCGATGGCTTCCTCAGAAGCACCTGGAAAGCCCACCACTTGGGAGACCCCAGCGGGAAAGGAGAGGAGACCTGGCTTCTGGGCTTGAGTGGATGTTAGCACGAGGGGCTACAAAAAACACACCGGACTCCAAGGTGAGCTTTATGTTTTCAATGCCTGCTGTCAGACCATACCACAGACCTGAGCTTTCCTCTGAGGGTGCGGGACAGGGAAGGAGCCCAAAGCCATTGCACCCTCCACAGCCAGGCAGCAGCGAGGCCCACTGGGTGGGAGGTGAAGACAGGTTAACTCCTGAGATTCCAGGCATGGTGCCATCACCAGCAGCAGGAAACGGGGAGCAGGTCCAGCAGACAGGACAGGAGAGACACATCCTCCCTCCAGCCAAGAGCACCCACACTGGGCCGAGGGTGAGAAGCATGTTGCTGCTCTGAGCCTGCCATTTCTGGGCTGGCAGGAGCCCTAAAGGCCCAGCAGAACCCTGCTGTGCAGGCCCTGGGAACTGAGGGGAGGGAGCAGGCTATCCAGGGCCCAACAGGGACCCAGCTCAAAGTACAGCCCAGTCTCTCCAGGGCACTTGTGAGAGCACCCTCGTTTGCTGTACTGCATGGCAGTGAACCACATGTGCTCCACAAGGGTGGAAAGAATGGGGTCACTGCTGGACTCACAGCTCCTGCCTGACGCCGAGCAGCCTGGCCTTGGTGTCCGCCAGCTCCACAGTCAGGTGCTGTGTGTCCTCGCTGGGGCGGCTTCTGGTGTCCTGCTCCAGGGTCAGTGTCACGATCCGCTACAGAGGGCAGACAGAGGGGTCTCACAGGAGTGCTCCTGTGCCTGGCACAGTGCCCGCACTACAACTTGCTGAAGAAGGACAAAAGACAGAATGAAGTAAAAGAGAAGATGGCAGCTGAGACTATAATGCCAGGAGGGAGGCAGGAAAAAGGTGGTGTGTGTGTGTAGGGTGAGGTTGGTTTAAAACGCGATAATATATTTAGTGAGACAGCAGGGCCCACTGAATGGAGCAGGGCCCCCAAGCTCAAACTCTGTCCTCATGCAGGTGTCTGTGAGGGGACTGAGCCCTGCAGGGAAAGTGCCCTCGCCCTGCCCCCAAGGAAATGGACCAGGAGGACAGACAGTGTGTGCTTGAGAGGAAGTCAGGATGAGGAGCCAGGCCCATAACTAGGGCCCCAGGCCCAAACCCCTCCCCACCGGTCCTCCAGCTGCTGGGTGACCCACAAACACACCTCACTGCAACTGTCTCGCTCATCCACCAGTCTCCTGAGGTGAAACGCCATGTTCCTGGAGAGGGACTGCAGCTCCTCCGGGGCCATGTCTGGGACCTCCAGCCACTTCAGGTCAAACAGCCTCTCCTGGTGGTGGGTCACCTGAGGGCACAAAGGGGCAAGGTACTTCAAAGGCCAGGCAGGGAGGAGCTATGGAGTCTCTGAGAGCATCCACTTCCCAAGGCCACACCCCCTGAGACCTAGGCCTAGTCTCCCACAGCTGACCCCCCTCACTGACATTATTAACCCTCAGCCACTACGTTTCTGTGGGGAGTGGGTAGGCGCCCCGCAAGTGTAGCCACACTGCAGTGAGCTCTTTACTCACACACCACTGCTGCTGTCACCCTAGCTCAAGGAGGACCCTGACTTCACACCAGACAGCATTCCTCACTGTGTGGGAGCTTCCTAACTGTCCCCAGGGATTTCAGTCATGCACCATCCATGTATCACACAAAGAAGGTAAGCCTTGGGAGGGGAGGGTGAAGAGGGATACCACCTTATTTCTTAAAAAAGAATCTAGTGAGAAGATGGCAACATATTAGAATGCTTCTGTCAGAATGTTGGGTCCATGACAGTCTTATGTTACTTTTTGAGGAAACATTTCATAACCTGAAATGCTTTTCAGGTGAGCCTGTATCTCCTCCCCACAGGCCACACAGGCCCACCTGGTTTCCCCTTTCCGCCAGGTGTGAGTGCAGGCCCACAGCCTCATCCTCACTGGGCAGTCTCTCCTCCAACCACCAACATCACCTTCTTCAACCCAGGGACAGGCCCTTGACGGGGAAACAAACCTGCGACCCTTTGGTCTGCAGTCCAACACTCTAACCACTGAGCCAGACCACTAGGGCCTGACCTCGCCTTCTCAACCTGAGCCCCAGACCACCCCGAGGAGGCAGAGGTCTGTTTCCAGTCCGTGTCTGCTCAGTTTGGGAGGTGAGTGTTAGTGCACTCAGGCCTCAAGAGGGGAAACAAATGGCAATCCACAGAGTGAGGTGCACCAACAAAAGTGCTTACATTTCCCAGAGGGGCAAATGGAGGGGGAGAGCACCTCAAAAAACCCTGCTTCCCTGCTCGGCTGGTTTCACTCAGTGATTGGATTGTCATCCTGGGGTCCAAAGGTTCTCAAACTTCATTCTCAGTCAAAGGCACATACCCCAGTTGGTGCTTTGAGCCTGGTCCCTTCTGGAAGGCAACCAGTCGATGTCACTCTCTGACATCTATGTCTCTCTCTCACCTCCCTCTCCCCTCTTCCTGCTTCCTTTTCACTCTTTCTAAAAATCAATGGAAAAATACTCTGGGGTGAGGATTTTTTTTTTTTTTTTAAGAATGGTCCTGAGAGTAACAGGTGGCTGCTCACCATCACGAATGGCTGAGACTATTTAGGACAATGTTGACTTCCCCTCCTCTTCCTCCAGTTGCTTCCTTCTCCTGATCCAGTGCTGACTCCGCACCAGCCACCCACCATGCCTGTGGCTGGTTGCCCATCGGCCCAGCCTGTCCCTGGCGCCAGGTTGGGGTGCTGTGTTCAGGGGCCCCTGCCCGCCCCACACCTGCTCCTAGATGCTCCTGCTCATGTCTTTTGCATGCCTTTATCTCATCTCTCCACTCAGACTGAAGACTGAACCACATCTCCTAAGGCAACTAAATCATACAAGGCTTCTTCTGGAGGGAGGGGGGCCCATGTCAGGGAAATACACTTTCATGTTGGTGGCTGCCCCCATAGGGCTGGTTTCCAAGGAAACCACTTCTCTGTTGTGACCACCTCTGCCAAGGTCCATTGCAGAGGGCTGCCCTCAGTGGAGAGCCTTCTCTTGCCCACTCCTGGGCCAAGTCTACAGAGACAGCCCTTCTGGGGCTTGGCAGGCAGTGTCTCTGCCAGGTCAGTGACAGAAATGGAGACCCTTTCCCAGGGAAGATCAGCCATGGGAAGCAGACCACATGGGCCACAACACATTTTCAGGGCAAATCAAATCCTGGGCACAACACCTTGACAGTATTGCAAACAGGCCTGGCTCCCCATTAGGCAAGAAGAGGAGACAAACGAAGGCTTGATTTAGATGTTGAAATTTTTTACCCCCATTTTATTTTAACTTGCTGATGACCACCTTTCCAAACAGGCTCAACATATCTGGTGTGTGAAACCTAAAATTAGGAACTTCACTAATGGGTTATGTATTCTTTAAACTTTCCCTTGTGGGTGAGAGCCTGCCTCCTGGTGCCACCAGAGTGGGTGGATCCACAGATAAGCCCCACAAAGCCAGCCACACACCTACCTCCGGGATATGGGCCATAATCCTGGCCTGGGTCTCAATGTCCAGGTGTGGGATTTTGTCAATAAACTCCCCTTTCCTGTCGCACTGCAGAGGTAATACGTGTTAATGGAAGCATTTTGCAAGTGGAGCAACCTGGGCCCACCACAAGCAAAGAAATAGTTTCCAAATGAACTGCCCATCAGCCCCTGGCTTCCTCCTTTATAACCAAGAACTTGTCTTCCCTCCTGTCCCTTAGACAGAGGTTTCTCTAGAAGTTGCTCTGACCACCCACAGCGGAATCACCAGGGTTACTTGTTTTAAAAAAGCCCATCCAGTTGAAAACACTGGGGGTGAAGCTCAGAAATCTGTACTTTAAACCAGATCCAGTGACTCTTAAATCAACTGAGGTCAATAGCACCAGGGGTGTCAACCTTGATCTTCAAAGGGCTAGATGGTAGGAACTTCACAGAGTCTGTGGGCCATTTAGTCTCAGCTCTCCCATTGTGCTTTGAAAGCATCCAGAGATAATGCATGAAGAATAGAGTGGGGCCCTGTGCCCGTGAAAGTTTTTTTTTTTTAAAATCAGGAGTGGATCAGATGGGGCCCCCAGGCTGGCTGGAGTTTCTGACCTTTGGTCTAGCTGTCCCTATATGGGGGATAATTTGCCAAGGGCACCCTGGGCTGAGAAATCCCCACTTCCTTCTTGCCAAAGGTGCCCTGGGACTAGCATTGGCTGCCACCTGATGAGTGGTCCCTTCTCTCAGGAAGCAGGGACATGTCATGTTGGACTGAAGGCAGCTTCCCTTCTATCTCACTCACTAAGGGGAGTTGATTCCCACAAACCACTCACAAGATGGCAAGGGCAAGCCTTTTCAACCCTTGCCCAAGCCCTACCTGGACAGCACAGCCCAGCACCAGCGCCAGCATCTTCTTCATTTCCTCCATACTCTTTGCTAAATCAAAAGAACAAAATGTTTAAATAGACTCCTCTCCTCATCAAATCTCACCAGTGATACACCACTCTGCTGTTGGGGGTGAAATTATATAAGCTAAAAGAAATCATTTAAACTTGGGTGTATCCTATCATCTGTTTTCTACATATGGGCTTGTATAGTATTTAAGCCAAATTAGAATTTTGTACATAAGTATTTGTGGTCCTTTCCCACTGAAATATGTAATAAATGTCTTCTCATGATAATCCATGAACTTCAACATCAGCATCTCTTGTTAGTATGTGCAGGAAGAAAGCCAATGGCAGAGAGGCATCTCCGGAGGAAGTTCAGAGTGGACGCTGACATGAGGTGCACACAACTCCACCTGTTCATTGTGCAGCATTGCAAATAGACAAGCCCCAGACACATCTCCCAGCTCCACGCTGCCCACATCCTGCACATCTGTCAGGTCACTGTGGGGAAGCACTGGACTTGGTGGGAAAGTCTGTAAGGAGGAGAGGATTCTCCAAAAGGCCAGGGACTTCTGGGGGGACCTGGCCAAAGGCGGCAGCCTCTGCCTTAACTTTTCCTAACAAGTCTGATCCCCAGGGTGTTTTGCTAGAATCTCTATGTAGAGTCTTTAAAGACCAGACCTTATAGAAGTACATAATTTCTCAAAGATGCTTACCTTGCTAATTATATCTAGAGGTTCATTTGAGTTCCAGCTCTTATGACAATAAAAGCCAAAGGAGGCAGGTGAAAAGGGTACTTGGTGGCAATAGCCAAGTAGTGCCTTAGCCTCTCTTTCACAGAAGCGTATTTTAGAGTCATAATTCATTCATTGCTCAGGGTCTGCCTGCAGCCCAGGCATGCCCCCTCCTCCTCCTGTTTCTCAATGTCAGTGTTTGGCTGGAGGCTTCCAAAGAAAACCCCAGAGAACGTATAGACTTCGCTTTTGAGGATCTCATACTTACTTTGCACAAAGGCTACAAATTTACTCAACCAACTTCCTTCCAGAGGCTCAAGTTATCAAAGTCTTAATCTAAATGATGCTAAACAACATCTTAGTGGTTAGGTTGTCTGAATTTCAGAAGAAAGAAGACCAATTCATTTAAAAAATATTTTTAGAGGAAAGGGAGAGAAAGACAAACTCAATCTGCTCACCCCCTCCTTTCCTAGCTTGAGATAGAGCCAGAAACCCAGGCATATGCCTAACCAGGAATCAAACCAGCAACCTTTTGGTGCATGGGACCATGTCCAACCAACTGACCCACACAGGCCAGGGCTTAGAGCAGGGGTGGGGAATGTCCGGCTAGAGGGCCATATCAGGTCCCAAAATCATTTGACCTGGGTCCTCCCAAGGGATTAGCAGTGAGTTGATCAAATGTTTGACCAAATATATTAGCTAATTTTTAAGTTGATTATTTTGTATGGCTCAGGAATGATCATATACATACCCAAGTGGCCCTTGGCAGAGAAAAGGTACCCACCCCTGAATGCTGGTTTATAAAGCAGATTCTTATTTACCTCTTTAGGGAAAATTAATCCTTCAAATTTCCCTTGCCAAACTGCCCAGCAGAAAAGATTTAACCATTTCACTCTCTCACAGACAACATATGGTAAGCCCGATTTCAGACCCAGACTAACACTATCACACTGCTCCTTCCCAGCCCTGGCAATCAGACAGGACAAAAACAAACCAATAAAGCAATAAACACTTCATCATTTTGTACTATTTCCTTGATTAGGCATGTACATGTGCTTTTGCGTGCCAGCCCCTTAGATCTACAGCTTCAGGATACTGGGCTTTAGACCTGGCTGGTTCCCCGGAGCAGTATGATCCCACCTAGTTGTATCTTGTCCCCCAGCCTCAATTCCCATCTCTGACATGGAGACAGCTAGCCTGGGTGATGTGCAAAGTGGTTTTGGGATTAAAAAAAAAGTTCTCTACTTTCTAGCTTTCTCATCAAATCCTATTCTACTTGGGGGAGAAAGAATGTGCCAGAAATACATAGCATTGTTTTCTTGGAAGACTTACCCACACCCCCTTGCACTGTGCTAAATGGCCTAAGGTACCACCAACGACCCCTGGGATGAAGAAAACAAACTCATGTCTCAAGAATGAGTGCTGTGCTTTACTTCAGATCCTTGCCTGTAAGGTGTATATGAAGTAATAGGTGACCTTGTCCTAATAACTCTCAAATGAGAAATAGCTAAAAACATCCTTTCCTTGAGGAAGGCACTCTGGTTGAGTCTCAGATCTGGGGGCTGGACATTCACATCTCCCAGCCTTAATGAGGTCAGGAGGGGTGAGGGCTGGAACTCAGGGTCCCCATGGACCATCCAGATCCTACTCCTAACAATAAGATCAATAAGGGTGGGTGCTGCAGATCCATCTAGAACACACAAAAACTTCCCTTTGCTGATAAGTGTAGAACTTCTCAGTGTTTAAAATGGAATAATTCTCAAAGACCGATGATTGTTATTTTAATTGAGGCATTTCCTCTGGCCCCAAGGGCTTCAATCCATTGTCATTCATAAATATAATCACCACCCTGACTCACTTCTCTATTCTTGCTGAGCTGATGTCCCTCACATTTCAGTTTTGATAAAAAAAAAAAAAAGAAAGAAAGGGAATGAGCATAGGAGTGTAAAAGCCTTCAGTCAGTCCCACCAAAACCTTTCCATGGCCACAGTGCTCTTGCCCATCAGCCCATTTGCCCATGTGACTGTCTCTCCCCCACCCCCAAATCTGTCCCCATATGACAGACAAGTGAATTTTGTAAGCCCTTTGGTAGATATTACAGGTACAGACCCTGCCAGCCATTGCCAGCTCCTCTTCCTATAGTGATTGACCTCCAGGCTTGTATATGGTGCTGTAGCCAGCAGAGAGCTGACACCGACAGATAAAGTGTTTGAAAAGGCAGGGTTCATACAGAAAATCTTCATGTTCACGGCATACAGTCTAAGTGTACCATAGTTTAGAATAACTCCAACAGCTCTGAGGGTCCATTTTCCCAGCCAAAGCTAAGGAAAACAGCATAATAAGTGGAAATACATGTAGGATAGCCCACTGCTAGTAGCAAGAATGTAAGCAAGGAGGAGACTGGAAACTCTATACATACAGACACACAGAGAGACACATATGTGCTTAATCCAGAGCCTGAGGCAGCTCAATGAAAGAGAAAAGAGTTCCACTCCAACAGCTCCAGCAGTTACACACATTAACAAGCATTAGCCATTTATTCATTCATTCTGTTCATTCATTCACACCCACCAGGAATCAAGAAAAAACTAAATCTGATCCAGGGTACTGTTAGAAAAGTACTCCTGTCTGCTAAGTTTTGTTAACACCATGGGGTAGGGGCGGAGAGGGGGGAGGTTTTAAAGGTTGAGAATTAATTTTAGAAAAATTAATTTATGAAAAAATGATTTAAAATAAGCTTTGGGGCAATAAACAGGGCACTAGGAGATTCAGGTAGAGCAGTGCTGTGTTTGTTCTCACCAAGGTTAGTGGATAAAAACATATCTTGCAAACAAAGACATCCTGTGACTGTTTCCCTACACAGATTCCTAAGAAATTAGAGAGAGAGAGAGAGAGAGAGAGAGAGAGAGAGAGAGAGAGGGAGATTCTCTAATTTCTTATGGGAGGCTGATTTTTCTCAGAATTCCAGGACTAAGAAAAACTTCTATTTTCCTAAATCTACCAGACAGTGGGTTTTGAATAGTTTCTAACACACAGAAGATTCTCCAGAGGGTCCACACCAACAAGATTGGCTAAGCAAAGGTTAAGCAGAAAAAAAATAAACAAACCTACAGACAGCCCTTTCCAGGCACCCAGGTATCCCAGCCGCTGGGAGCTTTGCCCCAATCAACACCATCCTCTGGCTCAAACCAAGAACATCCACAATGCACAAGAGCTGGAAAGTGCCCAGGGAACCTGGAGGAAGGGCCTCTAGTTTGCAGAGAGATCAGGCAAGACTTCTTAAAGGACGTGATCTCTGAGCTGAGATCCACAGTGGGAGAGGGGAGAGTTAGGACACAGTGAACGGAATTGCAGGCACAGGAACAGTAAATGTAAAGGCCAGAGGTAAGAGAACACGGTGCTTGTCTGGAAGCCATGGTTCAGGCAGATGCATAGGATGTGGTGGAGGAGATCCACCGCCTATTTACCTCCCCAGGGAGTCACCTGACCACCATGAATTAAATCTGACTTTCTGGAAGATGTCCTGGAGTACATTTCATTCAATCTTTCAAAGTCACAGTGAGTGTCAAATTCTGGGACTTGGAACCCTTGCCTTCTTGGGCCTCAGGGTACAGTGACAGACATGCCAGTACTTCTTGGTGAGACCCACCATGGACTGAAAAGGGCATCACAGGGTCCCCGTGGAAGTGAGATGTGAGTTCCTCAACATATTCTTCCTTTCTTACCAAAAGGTCCCCACTCTGTGAAGGCGGTGGTGACTCCACATTTACTGAGGAGGATAGACGCCCAGAGAGGCCACAAATGATTTGGGCCCCCAAGTAGGGGCCCTGACTTCATGCCCAGAGGAACAAACCGCTCCTGTAAAATCTCATCGGGATGATGTGTTTTCACTATGCTGGCTCCAAGCTGGCAGCCATAGTTCTGTGTCCAACAGCTGCCAGAGCCACTGGCACTAGCCAAGACCATGGTTGGGGGTTGGGGGCTTTCACTCACCAGAAAGTGGGTCTTTGCCAATCATCAGAACATCTGGCAAGGTCATGACTATCCACTGCCGCAGAACTTCCTACAGAAACAAAGAGGAAAGATACCACTGAGAACAGGATGGGCAAATAGAGAATGATTAACAACATGACAGCTTATCATCTCACCGGGTGAGTGCAGCCACTGCATGTAAGTGGGGACATGATGTGTAAGGGGAAGAAATAGTTAGGAGATAAATAAATGTGAAAAGCCAGAGCTACCGTTACTTCTGCCCTCATCATAAGTAAATAAACATTATGTCTGCATATGTGCAGAGACCTTGGGAAGAAGAGTATACATTACATGCCAGTATAGCAGCATCAGGGGTGAGTGCCTTCTTAAATTTTTTAAAATATGTTTTTATTGATTTCTCAGAGGGAGAGAGAGGGTGTGGAGAGAAATTTCAATAAGAGAACCATCCACAGGGTGCCTCCTTCATGCCCCCTACTGGGGGATTGAGCCCCCAACACCTGCATTTGCCCTGATTGGGAAGCCCACCTTGACCTCCTGTTTCATAGGTTGATGCTCAACCACTGAGACACAGCAGCTGGGCAGTGAGTGTCTTTTAAAAAGATGTATTTATTTATTTATTTTTAATATTTAATTGATTTTTTACAGAGCGGAAGGGAGAGGGATAGAAAGTCAGAAACATCAATGAGAGAGAAACATTGATCAGACCCCTATTGGGGATGCGCCCGCAGCCAAGGTATGTGCCCTTGACCAGAATCGAACCTGGGACCCTGCAGTCCGCAGTCCGACGCTCTATCCGCTGAGCCAAACCAGTCTCGGCAAGATGTCTTTATTTTTGTGGTATGATTTGCTGGTTCAACTAAAGTAAATAATGAAAATTAAAGAGATGCTGCGGGGTCTCTATAAGATGATTCAGGATGCTGTGTCAGCAGGTTTCTGGTGCAGGCTATAAAGCTGGAGACTTCTCTCCTTTACAGCAATGCCCTCCCTGGGCAAGAGAGAGATCACAGCTCTGCTGCACCCATCAGAGAGGTGATGCAGGAATGGAGCTCCCTTCACAGGAAGGGTCTTGGAAAGCAGGTCCAGGAACCAGCCCAGGGTCTGGGGGTCTCAACCAGCCCTCCTCAGAGTGTGAGGCTCACCCTGACCCACCACTGCATTCCCCAGAGCACCTCCAGAGCAGGTGAAATTCCCTGTCAAGAAGGGCCCTGCTATTTACAAAGCAGAAGATAGAAACCCAATTTTTCAGAGTCGGGGGGGGGGGTAAGTTTCTCAGGTTTCCTTGGTCTTAGACAGTGGTCACTAGAGAAATTCCTCACCAACCAAGCTCTTCTTATCACTTTTAAAACATGTTTCCAATTTTTTCATGAGTTGCTCTATCGCATAACTTACTTAATGTCTTCATTCAGTGTCATGTCAGATAGCACTGATAAAGAAAAGGGGTACCATAACACCATGGACCCAGCAGAACACCCCAGAACTCTCTCTGAATGATCAGATTAGAATGGTGGCCTAGGCATGCGGGCTAGGAGTTGCCAGCGCCATCTAACATTTATGCACTGACTTTATCCTCCCTTCTTGTCATCTTTAGGTGGCTCCTGTCCACACCAGAACTTCTGGGGGAAGGGATGCTATCCCATGAGGTGTATCCACTCCCAACACACCAGACCCCTCTCCACTCAGTGTTGGAGAGTATTTCTTGGCTGTTTGGGGTCCCATGTCACTGCAACAGATGTGACTAACATTTTCTTAAACATGTCTGTTCCATCAAACAATGTCAGATGTATATTTCCTTCTATTCTGACCTTGAAACTAAAGTTTCCAGTTTTTAAACTGAGCATGCACATTTTTAAAGATAATTCCAATGTTTAGTCATCAGCCCCATGCTCATCCAATACAACTGCCACACAAAGCTGACAGGTCTCAAAAAGAAGGCGGAGTGGAGAATAGGTACAAGCAGTATATGGAAGTTTTATCTAAAGACATACACAAAGTAATGTTAGTGCGTGTGTCTGTGTACATATACAGTGACACACAGCCTTACATACACACACATGTATACACACACATGGACACATATATGCACACACGGTAAGAGTATAAAAAATTAAACTGGATACCCAGCAAACTGGTGATAGTGGTTACCCCAGGGAGGGAGGGAGGGAAGGATAATTGGACTCAGTAGAGGCATCCTGGGGACGTCTATGAGAAAAAAATGAAATTACTTCCTTGTCTTAAAAATATATTTTAATTGATTTCAGAGAGGAAGGCAGAGGAAGAGAGAGATAGAAACATCAATTATGAGAGAGAATCATTGACTGGCTGCCTCCCGCATGACCTCTACAAGAAAACAAGCCCTCAGCCCAGACATGTGCCTTGATTGGGAATCAAACAGTGACCTTCTGGCTCATAGGTTGACTCTCCACACCAGCCAGGTCAAATATTTATTTGTTAAAAATAAATCTGAAAGAAACAGAAAGAAAAATCCACATCCATAATCCATAATAATAAAAGGGTAATTGCTAATTAGACCCATGCATCCTTCTAGATGAAGCCGAGGTCGGAGGGAAGGACCCAGGGCATTTAATCTTGTAACATCAACCAGGTGGTGCTGGTTCAGAAGGAAGCAAGGTGCCAGCACCAAGGGGAAGGAAGGCCTGCTCTTGCATGAGTTTTATGCATTGGGCCTCTAGTAGGTTCATATTCATTCGAAAAGAGGATGCTCAGGTGTTCATTATACACATTGGTATTACCTGGTTTTTAATTTTTCAAAGCAATGAAGGAAAGAAGGGATTACAGAAGATCAGGTAACCCCAGACCATTTCTTTTGCTGTTTCCTCAGAGACATAAAACAATATTGGGGCCTGCTGAGCCTTCTAACCAAGGTGAGAGTTCAGAAAGAAGAATCCAAGTTCAAGGAATCATAAACCACACTTTCTTAAGGTGCTCTTCACTGGAAATCTTGGTGGTCACTGGCCACCATTGGATGTGGAATATCGGGCCTAGTCCCATCCTTATCTTGACAGATGAGAACTCAAAGGCCCAGAGAGGGAAGACACTTGAGGGGAGGAGCTCAGAGAACTTCAGCCAACCTCCCATTTTAGAGTAGGTCCTGCAGTTGGGCCCTTATATTCATCTAAGCGTCCAGGTGTTAGGATCCATGTCCCGACGTGGACTCGAAACAAACATGTACAAACATGGGATGTATCCAGTCGCTGACCAAGGGCCTCCAACTACCATGCAGCCAGAGAATCCACAGGAGCTTCACATGGCCCTGACTGCCCAGAGGAAGGGCCAGATTGCAAGTGTCCAGGGAGGGAACGGTGATGGGACACAATGCAGAGCCCAAAGAATAAACACACATCCACTGTTTGTTGCACAGGGAAATTCCTGCTACACTGGCCTTATTTTCCTTCTGGCTCCGTTACGGAGTGAACTTGTGCTTCATGTAAGGACTCCAGTCTTTGATGTAAAAAACGAACCACTGCACCCAAAAATTTAGTTTAAAAAGACTCAGTTGAAAAAGAGCTTGGTTATTGAACAAGTGCAGCAAGGGCTGTGTGGCACTGACATAAAGCTGACCCCCGGCAGCTGGAGGCAGCATGTGGCTCTGCTCCAGGCTCAGCTTTCTTCCAGGCTTCTCACCCCTTGGGCTGTCTGTCCTGGAGCTGGTGCCCCCGGACCCCCACCAGCCTTTTTTCTTTCAAAGCAGACACTGCATGATGCCTACTCCCAAGGCACTGTCCAACTGTGGCTTCCTTGGCCCCTTCCTGGCAACTCACTCAGTGAGCCTTCTGGTCACTTGGGCATCACTGGGCCCCTCCTCACAGGGCTGCCAAGATTGCCTTCCTTCCACAGGGCAGGTAAGACATGTCTGTGATGAGATGTATCACTGGGGAGAACAGAGTTCTAGGCCACAGGAGAACTGGGGGAAAGTGCCCCTTCCATACATCACTCTGTGTGCTCAGTAAGCCCGGGGTTCCCATGGGAGGGTGCGTCAGCATCCCACAAACTTGTGAAGACAAGGCAGGGGCTTTGGAAAATTTGTGGTGCTAAGGTGGATGAAATCGCTCTTTGCAGTCCCTGCTTCTGTTTCTACCCAAGACTCAAAGATGTTTTTCTACTCTTCATCAGAATATTGATTCTAATTGCACTCTTTACCATCTTTGATCTTGCAGCCATCGGAAGAGTCTGTGAAAAATGTGATAGCAAGTGTGTGATCTGCAACGCCTATGTGCATCCCTGCACTCTGGTGTCCATATATGATGAGTGTAACTACAGCTCTGCACGATATGTGGAGGCCTGGGAGTCTCTGATGCCTATTATTGTAAGGAGTGAACCATCCAGGAGGAGGATAGAGATGGCTGCCCAAAGATTGTCAATTTGGGGAGCTCTAAGACAGATCTCTTCTATGAACGAAAAAAATACAGCTTCAAGAAGAGGTGATAGATGAGTGACCTCTTTCTGCCATCATCAAGCTGCTGCAGCTGCCAGAAGACACTTATAACTGCCAACAGAAAGGGAGCAGAATGAAGAACATCACCCCAATTGCCTGTTAGTACACTAGCACCTCTCCACCCTTCCCTCTCCTCTCATCCAGATAAGGTGGTGGGACGGAAAAGGATCCTTCACAGGGTGCTTGGCTGATTAAATCAGAGAAAAATGATAGATTAGTTCACGGTATTTCTTGAATTCAGGAAGAAAGACTCTTTCCACATTGACAAGTTCTCTCTATACCAAGCACACGTAAAACAGAAATAGTATCATTTTGGTGATTTTTGACTCTAAAACTACCTATGATCTTACAGCAGCTCTGATGGTAGTTGTCTTCAATGAAACATCAGCAGTGGAGAGGAGAGCTCTCAAACAATAAATGTGGGCATTTAAGCTTGTCACATCAACCAGGTGGTTCTGATTCATGTTCTAAGAATTTGGAAACCCTTCCTATTGCTATTGCATTAATAAAGTAGGTGTTGATTTTCTGTTTTTGTTTTTTTAAAACACATAGGGAGGACTTCCACACAGGTCATTGAGGTCATGTGGGGGGGGGGTGCCTCTTAGAGATGCAGACAAGATGGCTGCTGACAAGTTCCCAGATGATGCTGCTGGACTGGGCATCCCCCTTGAGAACCACTGCTACAGCCAACTGATTCCCAGTGTGACAGGCAGGTTGTAAGAGTCAATATCCGGGGAACTTCTGAAAATACAAAGTTCTGGCCCCAACCCCAGAGGTGACCAAGCAGCGGGCCAAGAGGAGGCCAGATACCCTGGGTGAACTCCAGTGCTCAGACTGAGCCTAGGTGTGCTGCTTCTCAACCCTTCCTGTTCTGAAAAATGTCAAGGACAAAGTCTCTCCAGGTTTTCAGAGCAAAACTTGAGCTCCTCCTCAGATAGCTGGTGCTATTCAAGAGGGGCCTCTGGTGTTCTGAAGTGCACTACCCTGATGCCTCAGAAGAGAACAAAGAGGGTGGCAGAAGCGTTGCCTGACAAACAGACCAGTGCTGGGTTCTGTGACTTTGTGTGTCTCGCTGAAAAGCCATGGGCAGAGGGATCCCGCTCTACATGGGAATGAGCTCTCACCCTCCCTGGTCAGAGTAAGGAATGATTGTCGTGCTTCGTCCAAGCCCTCACAACAAGGGGACGCTAGGCATTACTTCTTATG